>CM050164.1:31952213-31982213 GCA_027410445.1 Discoglossus pictus
GGAATATTTAAACAATATCCTGAATTTACTATGTGTTGGTTGTCACTCAGCTCACTAAGGAAATTAAAATAAAAATATAATTTAGAAACATGACACCGCAGTGGGACCCCTCAAAGGAGGGCCCCAGTGCATTGCACCTCCTGTACCGGCATTAGCTCTGCCCGCGAATTAGGTAATTAGACGCTAAAAAGAAGAAAAACTGCAAAACTGTTTTCTATATATTTTACTAAATTTTAGTTGAAAATATTCATATGTGTATTGAAAGCCTCCTATCCTAATTTAATTAGGTCTTTGTTGTCGGCCTTTAAATGCAGTATATCTACTACAAACCCTTTCTTATTCCTATATTGCTCTTCAGCACTGTGGTCAGGCACTTAGCCAGGTAGAAATGAGTGTCAACAGAAGTAATGGCACAAAGCATGGGTGTCCCCTCTCCACAATATTGCTTGCTATGATGATAATTGAAAAATGGACAACACCATAATCGAATAAATGTATTCAGGCAATGCTAAAAACATATATTTCACAGACAGTATGCTATCACCCATCACGAACTCAAGCATTTGCTTGATGATGTCTCGGAAAAAAAAAAGTTTGCTAGAGTATCAAGAAAGATCAATAAGATGCACACAATATATATAACATAAATAATAATAAACATGAAGACTGAATCTAGAAAAAGCATTAACTAGTAATTATTTTAGGTTGAAACATTTAATACAAAAGTCTTGACGTATTGCTCAATATTTTCCATTTATTGGATTGGAAAAAATAAAGTCTATGAAATTGCCATCAGAGCCAATAATCTTGTTCCTGTTTCAAATGCTGTCCAGTGCAACAAGAATGAACTGTTTTCAAAGGAAACATTCTTAAAGGACCTCTGTGTTTTAAGAAAACCCTCACATCTTTGTGACGCATTGTAACAAACTAAGAACCATACTACTTGTGTACCAAAACTATTTTAAGAGAAGATCTTAAGTCTAGGTAACTATGCTTCAATATACACAGTCAAGTCACGTTATTATGACCACCAGCTAATTTCCAGAATAACCTCTATGTGCAGCATGGACAGCAGCAAGATGGCGTTGTAGTGAGTCAATAAGATGCTGGAAGGTTGGCAAGGGTATCTGGAGCCATGCAGACTATAGTGCATCCAACAGCTGCTGAAGAGTGCCTGGTAAATTATCCATACAGGGAACATGGAGATCATGGTGGTTCCTCAGGTGCTCGATGACTCATCAGAGAAGGCAACCCTTTGCCAGTCCGACGAGGCCCAATTTCGGAACTGGAGCGGTTTCTGCGGATGAACCCTCATCAGCTTGGGTGCATTGACCGTACGTTTGCTTTGGAGCCCCATACGCAACAGACTTGACTGTACTGTTTGTCTAGACACACTTCTGGTAGCCTCCTGGTTCCACTGAATGGTGAGTTGCTCAACTGTAGCGTGTCGGTTGGCCCTCACACACCTTTGCAGCCGGCGTTCCCCCCTGACGTAGTGCTCCTCAGTTTCAAAGCCATTTATTCGCAATGGTGCCGTGTGTCCAATCAAAGTACACTTTAACCACAGCAGCATGCAAACAGTTAAATAACTGCGCTGTTTAAGAAATACTATCACCCTTGGCCCGAAAGCGAATGATCATTCCCTTGTTTGCAGAATGCCTACATGTCACCTTATATAACCACCAAGCCAGCTCACGACACGTGTCATATTTCATTGGCTACACGCTGCTGACGTCAAAAGTATGTGGTTGTCATAATATTGTTACTCGACCTTGTAGAAAGTATCTATCTTGACTGACCTTCTCTGTTCCCAAACTATATTCTTGATATTTAAGAAAGTTCAAAAACAGATAATCATACAGTAACATTTTAAAGGGCTACTGTATATCAGGGAAAACATCACATTTATGAGGGATTTAACAAACTAACAACAATAATCTCTGTTTAAGCCATGAGCGTAAATATACATTTTTTAGACTCTGTTAGTGCACAGAAGGTTCCATGACTTTATGCATGACATGACTTCCCTTTCATGGTATCGTGGTGTGGGTACAATGAAGGCAAGCAAGGACTGCAAGTTTATTTGCAACCACCTTCTACTAAGCAAATGAATGAGCAATGTCAAACAATATATGCCTACTAGCAACTTGCCCGTCAAAAATGACAGCAATAAAATTTGAAGCGTTGCAATGCTGTTTCCCACACAATGCTATGCTCTCCCCTTCTCTAACTTGCAGGCCTCGCGATGAGCCTTCAGTGCTCATTGCAGCCCCTGTCAAACCCTTAACTTTTGGGCCCTGCGATGACCGCCTTTGGCGATCATTGTGCATGCGCAAGCCCGTAACTTTAAACATTGCATGACCACAGCCCGCAATTACCACAACTATTATATGTGATCTGAATCAACAAATGAGTCGACAAATCTACTCCATTTCCTCCAGAACAGATCATAAAATGAGCAGATTTTATAAAGTATGGAAGATACAAACATGGATTACCTCACAAGCAGATCCTACTAAAATAAAATAAAGATTTTCCTTACAAGCCAAGGTAGCCCAAGAAAGATTTCAGCCACAACTGCCAGAAGAATTGTTCTGAATACAAAGAAAAACCCACAGGTAACCTCAGGAGAAATACAGGCTGCTCTGGAAAAAGACGGTGTGGTTGTTTCAAGGAGCACAATACGATGATACTTGAACAAAAATTAGCTGCATGGTCGAGTTGCCAGAAAGAAGCCTTTACCGCGCCAATGCAACAAAAAAGCCTGTTTACAATATGCCCAACAATCCCTCACAGCTTCTGGCACACAGTAATTTGGAGTGACGAGACCAAAATAGAGCTCTTTGGTCACAACCATAAGCACTGTGTTTGGAGAGGGGTCTACAAGGTCTATAGGGAAAATAATGCCACCCCCACTGTGAAGTATGGTGGTTGCTCACTGATTTTTTAGGGGGATGTGAGCTCCAAAGCCACGGGGAATCTTGTGAAAATTGATGGCAAGATGAATGCAGCATGTTATCAGAAAATACTGGCAGACAATTTGCATTCTTCTGCACGAAGGTTGTGCATGGGACGCTCTTGGACATCCCAGCATGACAATGACCCTAAGCACAAGGCCATGTTGACCCTCAAGTGGTTACAGCAGAAAAAGGTGTCATCACAGTCTCCTGACCTTAATATCATTGAGCCACTTTGGGGAGATCTCAGACGTGCGGTTCATGCCAGACGACCAAAGACTTTGCATGACTTGGAGGCATTTTGCCAAAACGTATGGGCAGCTATACCACCTGCAAGAATTAGGGGCCGCATAGACAACTATTACAAAAGACTGCTAACTGTCACTGATGCTAAAGGGGGCAATACATAATATTAAGAAAGGTTTTGTTTTATGATTGTGCCAATCGGTTATAACTTACAGTTGAATATGAATCCCATAAGAAAAGAAAGAAATGTGTTTTGCCTGCTCACTCATGTTTAAAAATGTTACATATATTACCAATTCGCCATGGGTATGAAATATATATATATATATATATATATATATATATATATATATATATATTTTATATGTATATGTACACTTTTATATATATATTATATTTATATGTACACTTTTATATATATATATATATATATATATATATATATTTTTTTTTTTATATATGTGTGTGTATTGTGTGAGTTGATGCTGGAGGGGGTCCAGGATGCGCCAAAAAAAATAAGTGTGCCCGCCTTTTTGGGGGGTGGGGGGATGAAGGGGCCCAAATTTTCTTTTTGCACCGAGGCCCCCCATACACTAGCTCCACCACTGGATTGGCATAAAGGAATCAAACCACTTTCGATAGATGAATTATGCATTTACCATATATATATATATATAATTTGAAACCCAATAAATATTATAACTGCATATTATAGCAGCAAAACACTGAACCTCAGATAAAAAAGTTTTATAAATAGCTTGATACATTCAAAGGGAGCTTTTACTGTGGCAATAAGAACAATTCAAGAGTACACATTTATTATTTGATGTTCAGACCTCTATTGTTATCTGTTTTATCAAGGTGCAGTCTGCCATACAAACCTATAATCATCTCCAGATGGGATTTTTGGATATTGTGCGGTTACTTCATGTTCTACACATTTTTTCCAAAGTCATTTCAGTTCAGTTATGAGGTTACGATGCTATCGTCTGCTTTGTTGCAAATTTCTTATTGTAATGTATTTTGTTCTCATGTTCTCAAGTCAGGCTCTATGTAATGTATTATCAGTTTTAGGCTATATGAACATTTACCTTGTTGACAGTTATTGGTTACTCTATCATTGTAGGTTGTATGAAGCTTTTTCTCACTCCCTGTTCAATTTAAGAAGATTCTTGCAGTGTTTGAAGCAACGATTGGATACAAGTTTTCATCTGGCGGATCTGATGGTGAAGCAGGGCCAAAAACAAAGACTGTGGTATATCACAAGCTACCATTTAGACACACTTCCACAGCCTCAAAGCACAGCAAAGATCCTTTTTTTTCAGATTCTGTCATGGAAGTGAGCAGGGTCAAATGGTGCCTAGTCATCAAGAACGCCAGTAGTAAAGTTCAAGTTCATGCATGACTTGGCCATGTGAGCTTACCCCTATATTAGTTATAAAAGGACATATATGCACGTAAACATACTCATATATCATTATGCCATTAGCAATGTAACTGATAAAAGCACTCACTAAGACACGTGTAATTCAAGGGTGTTAGTGTCTTCAATTATCCCTGTATTTCCATATTTGTATTTTTTATTTGGTTGTTATTATTTAAAAAAACTTCTATGTACCCCAGTCTAAGTAGGCCTGGTATTTTAATTTGCAATCATTTTATTGGAATGTGATCCACAGCTTCACATTAAAAAAGACCCATTAGCAATCAGACTCATTAACATGTGTGGACTCTGTATGAAAAAGTAGGCAGTTTATATAAACCCTTTAACACCATGTATGTCAATAATTTATCTTTTAAGCATCATTAATGGACTAAATGAGCTTTGAAGTGACACTAAATGAACATTTGAAATGTGAACTTTGAAGTCATGATAACACTAATGTGAAGCTTGGTCTTGCTAGCTTTTATTATTTCTTATCCATCAATTTTCCGTGGGCGCACACATTAAGCTCTCACTGGCAAGATACCATACTATGTTATAAAATACATTTTGGCCCTATAGAAGTATAGCAAATTGATATAAAATTATGAATTATTAGCAATTTTAATTCCACTCTGAATTTCCATGTGGTTGTCATTGACTCACTTGCATCTCCACACCTTGCAGTGCAGAGATCAGTGTGACACTGTATGATGGAGTGGGCAGAAGGCTATCAAGCTCCATACTGCAGTTTCTAATGTCATCTTCTCCCTGGTGCTCCACAGTGTCACACGGGAAGGACAGGAGCTTGCTGTCCACCTTACAACATCATATTATCTGAGGACTACACTATTGGCATGAGAGTAAGGAGGCCAACATGGGATAAGAGTAAAGAGGTCAACTCTTTAATTATAAAAGTATTATTATTATTGGACTAATAGGGTTTCCAATATGTGTAGTGATAGTTATATCTTTATTTGCATTTTCTTATTACTATAGTATCCCTTTAATGTGAAACTCCCAATATGAAAAATGACAATGAAGACCATACTTAGCTTCTATTGAACTTTATAAAAAAAAAAATGATGAGAGTACACATGACTTATTCATGAGCACTTTAAAAGATCCAGGCTCCTAGACATTATAATTCACAAAATAGGTATTAATTTGACAGTTATGATCTGAAAAAATGTACAACCTGTTATATTTATATCCATATTACCAAACACATTCTTAACTTGATTCACTTGAAACAATTAAAAGTTTAGTTTTTGTATTATTATGAGTTCTAATAGGTGAAACCAAGCATCAACTTTCCATTATTCTGAGATATTACCTGTGATAGACCTAGGTGTACAGAGGCTGTCTCTGATATGTACATTATTTTGCCATCAGATGCTACAACGAACACAAATCCGTCCAAAGTCTGTTGAAGAAAAAAAACAGAGTGTTTATATATATTGTTTATATATATATATATATATATATATATATATATATATATATATATATTCAATCAGTTAATAATAAATATTAAAGTTTAATAAACCACCCAATGGCCACTTTAATAGTCCTACAGTAATTTTTCATTTGTTTAGTTAGTTCTTAGCTGTAGCTCCTGGAGGCAAATTGTTGGCCAACCTCTTGAGTAGATCCTCTCCCATGACCTGGGCAATTAATATGCTCTGGGGAGAATCAGATCTGTTAATTCATGAAACACAAGCTTAATTTTAAAAACTACATTTTTTTATTTATGTTTTATTTATTGTTAATCAGCTACTAAATAAACAAATTAAACCATATTCTAGGTCCACTACATTGGCCCTTTAATCAGTTGGTAAAGTGGCGCATAACAAAATGATAACCATCAAAACATAACAAGAAATAGAAGTAGAAGTCTCTAATACAAATCAGTAGATGGCTGTAGATTCAGTTGTGATAGATACCAATGTTTTTATGGACCTGACATGATAAGGAAAATGGCCAAGGGAAATATAGAAAAGAACATTCAAATTGTTGTTTTTATTAAAATATAAATGTACTGTATATAATACCTACAAGCCAAGGATTCACCCACAAGCTCCCTGTGCTTTTAATTCAGACTAAAACCTGACCTAAGAATGTATATTATACAAACTTACAAACGATAGAACAAAAATACAGAGAGAAAAAAAAACTTAATAGGCCTTTTCGGGCATTTCTCTGTTTTAAATAAATGTTATAACTAGGTTAATTTAATTAATTTTATCTTTCTCAATGTAATTGCCTTATTTTATCCTCCTCAATGTAATTGCCAAACTTACACTTCACTTACTTCTATGAAGCCCCCAAGCTAACAGTTTGTCCCTTTCTGGAGCCTCTCCCCCTTTTCTTCCTGTTCTTGCTCATGCAAACTGCCATGTTGCACAGAGCCAAACCATAGGAGAGGAATTTCATACTACCAGTTTCTCATGCTGATACAAAAGAGAGTGACAAGTTGTGTGTCCCAGCAGCATGATGAACTGGTATTGTGCCCCCTGTTGGCATGGCTTCAGGTCACAGCTGTGCACCATGGCAGCTTACATGAGCACGAACAGGACGAAAACTGCCGTTCTTTCACAAACAAAAATTTTTTGTGATAAATGTGTTATCACATATTATGGTTGTCAAACTGCGATTCGTCGTCACGCTTTGTGACAAATCACAGTTTGACATCCGATCGATCGCAGCCCTGTGCAGGCGCACTGCTTTGGACCGCGCGCATGCGCAATGCGTCACACCTGCGCGCATGCGCAATGCATCACAGCCGCTCGCATGCGCAATGCGCTGGGGCGCGCACATGCGCATGCGCGATGCGCGGCATTAGTAGGAGGGGAGATACACATAGGGGAGGAGGTGATAGACACCCAGGGGAGGAGGGGAGTGAGAGAAGGGGGCAGACACACAGGGGAGGAGGGGGAGTGGGGGAGATACACAGGGGAGTGAGAGAAGGGGGAAGAGACACAGTGGAAGGAGAGGAGGGGGAAAGAGACACAGGGGAGAGGGGAAAGCCACAGTGGAGGGAAATGGGAGAAGAGACACGAGGGAGGTGGGGTGAAAGACACGGCAGGGCAAGGGGGAAAAAGACACAGGGGAGGGAGAAGAGACACAGAGGAGGGAGAGGGGGAAAAGAGACACAAGGGAGGGGAAAGAGACACAGGGGAGGGGTAAAGAGACGCATGGGAGGTAGGGGGGAAGAGAATCAGGGGAGGGAGAGGGGGGACAGAGACACAGGGGGGGAGAGACACAGGGGAGGGGGAAAGAGACACAAGGGAAGGGGGAACAGATACAGGGGAGGGGGGAACAGACACAGGGGAGGGGGGAAGAGACACAGGAGGGAAAGAGACACAGGGGAGGGAGAGGAGGGGAAAGAGACACAGGGGAGTGAGAGGAGGGAAAGAGCCAGGGGAGTGAGAGGAGAGGGAAGAGACACAGGGGAGGGAGAGGAGGGGGTAAGATACACAGGGGAGGGGGAAAAGACGCAGGTGAGGGAAATGGGGGGAAGAGACAAGAGGGAGGGGGAACAGACACAGGGGGAGGGGGGACAGGGGGGAAAGAGACACTGGGGAGGGGGGGGGGAAGAGACACAGGGGAGGGAGAGGGGGGAAAGAGACACAGGGGAGGGGGAAAGAGACACAGGGGAGGGGAAAGAGACACATGGGAGGGAGAGGGGGGAAAGAGACACAGGAGGGAAAGAGACACAGGGGAGGGGGTTTTAAACACAGGAGGGAGAGGGGGGTAAAAAAACAGGGGGGAAGAAAACACAAGGGAGGGAGAGGAGGGGTGAAAGGAGACACAAGGGAGGAAGTAGACAGGGGGAGACACTCGCCAAAGGCGCTAATTGCGAGGCCCATGATGAGCAGCGAAGGCACTCATCTCGAGGCCAGTAAAGTAGAGGGTGGAGAGGCTCCCATTGTGTGGCAAACAGCATTGCCAGGCTTCACTTTTTATTGCCGTCATTTTGATGGGCAAGTCGCTAGTTTAAATATAATAATATCTGCTATTTTTATATTATGTCAATATTTTATCTTTTGGTCTCTTTATTACCTAGTCCTGGTGGAAATTCTGAGCTACGACATTACCAGATACATTTTCTGTTCCTGGAGTAAGTGACAGTTACGTTTTCAGGCAACATGTTTCATTCAGTTTAATTATATCCTAATCAAATATTTTTTTCTTTTTCTCTTGAGATGTATGAAGTCGGCCTGTCTTGATGAAGCAATAATGTTAGTTCAAATGATGTAGGAGAAATATCCAAGCCATTAAAAAAACATGGCATACAGTCTTCCTTTATGAAAAACACATTTCACATAGTGATATTGTACAGGTTTTGAGAGAGATTATTGCAGCCTGCTATGTATTTCACTCAAATAATAGCAACATTCAATGCAAACCTACAGGGCTTTAGCCCACAAATGAAAAATTGCAGAGGATTAAATGCTTCTACAAGCAAACATACCTGTATGTACAAAATCTACTTTGAAAAAAAACCCATAAATGTTTAGACTAGATGGAAACATTTATATACCACAAGATAAAAGATCTGCTGTGTAGTTATAAATTGCGTTTCTCCAAAAAAAAAAAAAAAAAGTTTGAAAAGTAAAAATAAAACTAGTGTTTTTTTAACAAAAATGTTGCCAATTATATTTTTTTGCTGTAAATTCATATTTATCATTTTTAGTTATACTGGGAAGAAATGCAGAACTGAGAAATAATCTTCATAATATACATTTTGAATCCTGGAAATGGAACATTTCTAAATCATGTTGCAGGTTTTTATGAACTGTGAAAATGGAGGGGGAATGTCACTTTTTTTATTAGTTTAAATAAATATAAAACAAATCAGTTGTGTGTTCCACTAGAGGAGATTGATACATAGAAGAGTATGTTTATTTTCTTCAAAAGACACCAAGGAAACAATAACACTATGTTAAGATAACTGTGAGATGAATTAATCAACTAAGAAGTTGAATTTGTCTTTTTACTACAGCTTCACATTAAAAAAGACCCATTACCAAACAGGCTTATTAGCACAGATTTTTGATGTTAAGAATTACAACTATTAAGGGTAATAAATGTAATGAATAACCGTATAATATTGAAAAGTTCAGTAAAGTAGGGGTTGATTAAGAAAAAAAGGAGAATTAGATTTGATAAGGGAAAACCCTCTAAAACAACAACAGCCTTATTAAATTGCGATTCGGCCAATTTATTAGGGCTCTATATAAGCACAGAGCATATTGTTTTACTGAAGTTTTTAGTTAGTGAACTTCAATCTAAAAGCAAGGTCTTCACTAAATAAAAAACTTCTGTAAAAAAATATGCTCTGTGCTTATATAGAGCCCTATTCAATTGGCCAAATCGCAATTTAATAAGTCTGCAAGTCTCCAACCAATGGAGATCATTGTGTCTGCGTCTGAAAATGTTACAGTTGTTGACAAAAACAAGCAGTGTGTAAAAATGGATTATGATTTATTATATGGAAGGTGTAATTAGTCATACCTTTTATTTGATTTCCATGATGAAATTCTGTTTTTCCATTAAAAAAACATATCCACTGCAAGATACAATTTTCCCTTGGACAATTGTGTACAGACCGATAGAGCATGCCCAGTCTTTTGTTTTTCACATAAATTGTACTAAAGCTGGCAGATTCAGAGCCAGTGGGTAATTGGCATTTATTGGTAACGATCTCTAGTCCAGACAGTTCTTTTATATTTTAGCATGTAGAGAGAAGGATGCAGAGGAAGCATTACTCACTGGTGTCCAGTGGGAGCTATAATTTTTTATGTATGTTTTGTTTTCAGTGTGCTTTGCAGTGATTATAAAATCATTTTTATCCCCTCAATGCCTCACCACTCGTACCCAAGGGGAGGGGGGAAATTTTATACATTGGTGGGCAAGAGGTGAAACGGACTTTAGCTACAAAGCTTAATTGCCTAATTCCTCTTCCCCTCCTGGCATTCTGGCAAAGCGAGGAATTGTAGGTATATCATGTGATATGCTAAGACTTATTTTTTTTACAAATATAAAAGCTATGTTTTATTATGTTAATGTAATGTAATTTCTGTGAGTTTTTCCCTTTTTCTTTATCTTATGTTAGTCACTTTGGATGGTATGAAGGCAAGATCATGCACTGGCACAACACTGATTTTTTTTATTTACAGGGGAACCAGAAGCTCCATATTTTTATCATGCACGTAAAGAGACACAGGAAAGCTTACAGCTATTTCTGTACTGTAAACTACAAGTCTAATTAAGCAAGTTTCCAATTTATCTAATGCATCCTCCCTCCTTGGACATCCAGCAAGTGTATAGTAAGACTCAGAGTAATTTGTCAACAATTGCTGTTGTGACCCCCTGCCACTCATCTTTTATTATATGACACATTGCTAAAAACAGGATTTACTACTAATAATAAACTTACTAACTTAGGGCCATATTCTATTAGCTGCTCGCAAATGCCTCAAACTCACAAATTTGTCTGTGGGTGTTTTTTTTATAAATGTTTAGGTGTAGTCTATTGACCAACTTGCAAATTCCGACCACAAAGCTGAACTCCTGACTTTTTAAGTCTATTGTCAGATGATATGATCATGCCGCCTGAAATCATTTAAGCAAACCCGTAATTTATTTCTTAGACACAGCCAATAGTAAATGAGACCGTCATTATGACATCAGTAAAACATGGAAGTTAGACGTAATCTGCAATCGAATCTGCAATCTATGAATTAATTAGTGCCAATAAGTTATATTTGCGGATCCAGCTCGCAATCGGCAATCTATAAAATGCATTAGTCCATGTGGGTTTCATGATATGTATTAACCCCTTGAGTCCCAGGATCCATATTACTCAGAAATAATATTTTTTTATTGCATATTTGTGGGTTTGAGACTGTTGTGCAATTAATTCTAATGTCTTTTCATGCCTTCCCATGCTTTTACAGTACAGTATTGTGTGTTTAATTGCTGTTACAGCTCTAATACATGTTTGAAAAAGCCCATGTGAGTTCTATTTAGTACTATTAATATTTTTGGTAAAAACATGATACTTTTTTCAGTTGGTTAGACTTTATTTGCAATCTAGCGCTATGGGTTTAATAGAATATAAATTTTGTGTAACTTTAATTATTCAGATCTCATAATATTGGAGCTGTGCTAAAATCAATGGAGTTCTAATGCCAAACAAGTGTTTGTGTGCAGGGAACTCGTAATCGGATTGCAAGTAGCTAATAGAATATGTGGCAATATTAAGAGCAGTTTTAGGTGTGTATAAATTTATGAATTGGGCAATAGAATAGGGCCCTTAGTCTTGTAGTGTACAGTATTGCAACAATTATGACCTATTCTGCACCATGCTGTGGAAATGTGAGGTTTTGAAAATGAACTTTTATTCTGTGCAAAACATTGCTCAGGAATTTCTCCTATGACATTACATTAAATGTTTATGCGAGAAAGGATTCAACCTCCCTACAAATCACAGTTATAAATATGTAAACTATTTTGACTAATTTTTCAGTTTCTGTGGAGTAATAAAACATAACTAAATGATTTAAATTTCCAAGGCTCATTTAACAAACATTAACTCCAAACTACTAAACATTGAACATAATACTTCTTAAATGACCTGTCCAGAACCAAGCTCCCCCCATGTTTTATAACAAATCCATGAAAGCAATTAGGAAATTTTGACTGATACCTGAAGCAGATGAGATCCTAGCTCTTTGGCCACATTATCCATGGGTCCTATGCGACTTGGATGTCCCCAGGCATCTCCTAATCCTGAAAAAAGAGAGAGTTACACATTTATAAGAGGTGTGGGCAATTTTTCGTGCTTTTCAGAACTAGCAGTTATACTTTAAAGCTCTTACAATTATAGGTTTCTGGCTGACATTCTGTGCTGCTTTTTGCATAATTAGGGGCGGGGCAGCTGTAGCACTTGCTAATAAAATTATGTTTAAATATGTAAAAACAAAAAACACTTTTTATGTTTATGTTAAAAACACTAGTTTATGTTAAAAACACTCTGTGTCCCTAAATGTTTTTTTCCCCACCATATTATGCTCTATGTTCAAAATTTAAAGTATATGGCCCTCATTCAATTGCGCTTTGGCCAATTGAATAGTGCTCTAAATAAGAAGTTTTTAGTTATTGAAAACCTTGCTTTTAGATAGATGCTTACTAAGAAAAAAACTTACTTAAAAAAATATGTTATGTGCTTATTTAGACCCCTATTCAATTGGCCAAAATAGCAATTGAATGAGGGCCTATGTATTTAAGGAGCATTAAAAATGGGTAATACTTTGTACTAGCCAATTCTTTTGCAATGTAAATCATTCTTTAAATAATTATCATTTTGACATAATTATGTTTATATGCAACTCCTGAATACTAAACGGCAAAAACAATCTAGCTCAGTGTTATCATGCATTTAGATCCGCTCCTGCACAATTATTAAGCACAATGCACATCACAAATTAGCATATATAGCCACACATTAGCATAAATGATCCACACAAAAAAATGTTGAATATCTCAGGATTAATTTACTAAACAAAGAAATGCTGAGTACAATGTATAGACAGTTTTTAATTTATGTTAAGTAAAAAAAAAAAACAATCTCAGGATGACACAATATGAAAGGGACATCGAAGTTTTGGGACTTTACTAGGCATGTAATAAAACTATGTATTGATTTACTTTGTTATATTAAGAAGCAATTTAAGGTTCTGTTGTTGCTACCTAAAACCATGTAAATAGTCCCTGAATATCTGGATGTGCAGTGTAGCGTCCTAGCAAAGAAGACTTGGTCCCTGATAGTCTAGGACACTACACTACAAATCCAGCCCTACATAGTCTGAGTCTGCATATGCTGCAGTGGGCAGACCCATATAGGGACTATTTGTGTGATTTTACGCAGTAAAATCAGAGCTTTTAATTGTTTTTTAATAAAATAAAGTACATACATGTAAATAAATGCATAGATATATAATATCAAAATCCAGAAACATTCCATATCCCTTTAAGTTGGAAAACATATGCTTTCAGTGAGTCTTTAATAAATTAATTATAGGCATACTAGCTGTTAATTGTAAACAATCTTATTGATTTGTATAGTATCATTATCAGCAGTGCTCAGTAGTACCTTTTTAAAAAAAAATGTAGCCGCTCAATATATTTTCTTAAAAAAAATACATATAGAAAGGCTTCAGTAATTTTTCAATATACCATGTAACAAATCAAATAACCACAATAAATAACCAGCATGCGTGCTTAGAGGATGCTTTATATCATACTATACAAAGATGAGGGTTCCCTGGTGGTCCAGTGGTTAGGACTCAGTGCTTCCACTGATGTCAACCAGGGTTCAATTACAAGTCATGGAACCAAGAGGTCACACCACCCTGAAGCCAAGTAAGATTGGGCCTGGTCAGTACTTGGATGGGAGACCACCTAGGAATATGAGGAGCTGTATGCTATGGCCCACTGGAGAAGGAACTGGCATCCCACTCCAGTAGCTCTGCCATGAATACCAAGTAGATCAGCATGACCATGGACATAAAAATGTGTGTTAATGTCCATGAGGTCATGGAGAGTCAGAAATGACTAAACAACACAAAAAAATTCCAAAGATGTGTATGAACAAACATATGTATAAAATAGACACACATTGGCAGAGAGCTGGATATACTTATTATTTAACAGATTTTCTCCTTAAACTGAGTGTGGATCTTGGTCTGAATTCAAGCCCATTTCTTCCAGGACTTCCCGTGCACCATTACATTTATCATATATCTTAACTGAAGTCTCCAAATGCTTAAGTAAGCTGCTAGTTACATGCTGTTCTTTTCCTAAGCTCCAAAGATATTGGAGTGGCATACCAGTTCTTTTTCCACTGGACCGCGATTTGTCTGATCTCTCTACTCTGACCAACTTGGGTGACCCCACATGGTACACAAGCCCCTTAAGGTATCCACAATAAGGTATCCAGAATGAGTATTCATCCATACCCAAATGCAGAACTATTTATGTTAGTTAAAAAAACAGACTAAAGAGTTAAACTCTCAACATCCTAGGTACATGGTACGTATAATTGGTCAGTGTTTCCATATACTTAAAAAAGTGAGCATGTTTTGAAGATATATCACATTTAAAAAATTTAATTTAGGAAGATTTTCCCAAAATGAGAATGGTGTTTGCATTTCTCATATTTTTCCAAGATAGTGATGAATTTATGGTTTAATTAAAAAATTATCTCGTATTTTGTATTTAAAAAGGCCCATGAGTCCCAAACTTCCAATAGCACAATTTAGAAAGCTGTTAACATTTATAAAAAATGTTTGCATTCAAAATGATATAAGTTTAAGAAAATTAACAGTAAAACTATATTAAAATCAGTGTTTCTGATTCAACTTAGTCTGATCAGAAAGTGTGGAAAACCTGCTGTTGGGTTTGTTCTGGCACATTTCACTTTATTTGTATTTTTTACATTGTAGACCATTTCTTTTCTTAAAAAAAAAAATATTGTAATGTTAGTTCAAGATCTTTTAAATGAGAATTAGAGACTACAGTATCCCATTAATGAACACTGATCTTTCATACTTATATTATGCTCTTATAAAGAAGTAGACTTTTTGATGTGCAAAACATTTTAGAAAATGTAAAATAAATATAAAAAAATAAAGTCTTACATTTTTAACTATTTTATTCCATTTTGCTGTTATGGTGGCAGACATTTGGTTTTGTTCTTAATTGGATTAGCCACCTGGGAGGAATTGGAGGCACTGGGAATTCAGATACAATCTCTGTTGGGTCATTATAATTAGACACTTTAAAATTGAACTGTATAACAGTAGGATAATTCTTCCCATGCGTAGTAGCAGTCCAAGATGGAAGTCCCCATGACACAAGCAGTTAGCTAAATTTAAGATTGTCCCTAAAAAAACACTAAAGACATACAGTTGCTAATGTTATTAGTTAAATATTTAATGGACATGACATTTTTCCCAAATTGCAGTAGCCCTTAAAGGGTCTCTGTGGTCACATTTATAAAATATACTATTTTTAATAACAACGCTTGAAAAGATGGAAAATTATTTTAGAATAGAAAATAAAATAATACAGCCTGTAATATATTGACTTTTATATGCCACTTTGCTACTGTGGGGTCTGCCATTTTGTTTTCTGGTAACTAACTAACTTCCAAAAATGGGAAGAGTTCATAGCACAGGAAGTTCTATCTACTCAATGGGGATCAGGCATCAGGATGTGGCAGGGCTTTCAGCAGCAGTAATGGACACACCCTCCTGAGAAAGTAAAAGAGTCAGATGGCTAAATAAATAATTCAGTAAGGAATTATTTGTTATAACACATACAAATGAAATGACTGTGTTCATTTTTTTAATTTCTAAAATCATTTTGACCATTTCCCCCAAATAGTTTCTCAAAATACCATAGAGCATAAAATGACCATAGTGTCCCTTTAAGTGTTCTTAAATTTATATAACTATGACATATATGTAGTTACGCTTTCCTTGCAAAATAAGCTAATTAACATGGACAAATGAACATTAATTGATATATAGCCTCAGAGTTAATATTAAAATCATGACATTTAAATGGTAATTCCCAATAAATGATTGGTTTATTAACTGGTCGGAGCTATGACCAGTCAATGGGATTTATTTATGCACCAACAAATCTGACTCACAAGGCTAAAAGCAGCTTCTGTTAATGTTTATATTTATGATATAAGAATTAATAGAAACAACAAAAAACAACAAATAACAATAAAAAGTTCCTTCTAGTCTTTAAATTTTTTCTGATAGATTATGGTGGTGCAAAATGATCTACATCAGACACTAAATATGTTATGGTGGGTACAAAGGTGAAAAACTCTCGGATGTATATCCAGAAAGAATATAAAAGATCAATCTTACATGTCTCACACAGGCCAAGAGACTTGTTTTTCATCACAGAACTTGCTAGTAAACTGTATTTCTACTGTAGCTAAGGATTCTGGGTATTGACCTGCAAATGAGGCTCAGAAAGTACCACCTTTGTGCCTCAGACCCAATTATCATGGCTGGATTTATTACTAGATGAACAAGGCAGCCGCCTAGGGGCTATTCATCTAAGAGTGGTGCCTAATTTGCATAAACATATATTTATGTTTGTTTATGTTTCACACATAGCTCCTGCCTTCTCTAGCTAGTTATCATGAGCACATTCTTTTTTGGGGGGGAGGGGAAGAGGGGGGGGTATGAAATAGCAGGCTTGTAGTGTGCTGCACTACAATATATGTCTATGCTGGTAGAGCATCATAGTGGAGGGGAAACAGACAAGCACATGGTTCATTCACAGACTAAAGTTTGTGCCTAGGAACTCATGATGTGTATGGTTATTTATTTTATTTTTTTACATTAATGCATTTTGCACGTTTATAAAAAATAATAAAATTAATTTTTCACAAGATATTTTATATATAGGCCTACAATGATGGTCCTTTGAGTTGTGATTGAGGCACCTTGGTACCTGCTTCTGATTATACAGTAACACCCTCAGTGTGTATATAAATCCAGTCAAGTCTCAAAAGTCATCGAGCAATCGATCAAACACAATAAGGTCTGATTAATGGAGGCAAATCTTAAACCAGCAGTTTGACCTCTGACTTCAAGAGCAATTTTTCATGTTAATATCTGCCGCTGTGTGTATGAGGGCGGATTACCTTAATGCCACACAGCCCTCAGTAATTAGGTGTGCGGCCGAGGTAACGAGCGCTGGTGTCAGCTCTTATCTAGTGCTTTAAGTAAGAGTTTCTTTCATAGCCAAAGGGAACTCTATGTCATATTTGTGATGCCTTAAAATGTGGACTTCTAACCCTTTCCATGACACAAACGTATAAATACAACTGTTTTGTTTTTCTGAGACTTGGACCGTGTTAATTTTGTAAAAATAATTTGTGTAATTTAATTGCAAGAGAATGCAACAAACTAATTTATTAGCCATGAATCATGAGCTTAAAATCTATAATAAAAGAAGATGTAGCAGATTCTAACAGTAATCCTTAAAGGGATATGTAAGTGAGCTGGGTTTCAAATCTTTCCCAATAAACAGCTACTGATTAGTAGAAAAATATGTATTATATTGAAAAGTTGAATGTCCTTACATATTTACATGCTAGATACAGATATCTGGATGGTCACACCCCTAGGAAGCTTACATAAAGTGTACCCTGCAGGGTACAGTGTGTGACATCTAAAGGAAATGATGGTTGCTGAAGTCACAGCTGAAATTACCCATAAGGAGACGGGCAGAGAGGGAAAAAACAGACAGCAACTGCCAGATTGTGATACAAATGTTTCAGTCTTTACTTCCTCCTGATTGGCCAAAACAATTTTTCAAATTGTATACCATTTTAGCCTGGGTTTGGAGGGTGTTAACCCTAAGTTGCAACTGACATAAAGTAAAATATTTTTTGCTAACTTCAAGGTAAGTGTTTAAATGCTTATTTTGGTATTTTTTCATGCAAAAAATAGTTTTGATACTCTACTAATTCTCCTCTATCAGACCCATCTCACTTACATATCCCTTTAATGCTCAATACATGGGAATACAGAGCAAGGCAAGAAAATTGGCAAGTTTAAAGAAAAAGAAAAGGGTATGAAAAAATGCACTAGTTTCTGAAGTGCGTAAGAAGCTTACAACGTCTGTGTAAGCCATAGACGGAAAAAAAACATTTGGGGGGAAAATCATATTTTGAAAGAATCTATGAGAAAAATGAATCAATTTAGCATTTGTTACATCATTTCCTGAAGGTGTGTTTATTAATCTATTAGTGGAGCAAGGTGTGTGGAAAGAGAGAAGAAGCAGAGGCTAGATGACTTTGTTAGATGTTTGGATCTCACTGAAATTTACTTCCTCCTCACTGGAAGCTTGAATTAGGAAATGCAAGCATTGCTGTCCAGAAATTAAACACCCCTCTCATTCATTGCTTCATATAACGTATCATGGAGTCTTCCAGGGTCTAGCAGAACCATCAAAATTATTTTTCTATTTAAAAACTATCTTTATGGTTTTTCCCTTCTTAATTATGTTCTTAGTCAAACTCGTAGTTTCTGACATGTATATTTTTTGTTTTACAGTGGTCCATTTAGTCAATTATTGAGATTTATACCTTTTTATAAAACCATATACTAGATTGTATGATTAGTGATTAATTAGAAGTATGTAACAAACTAACAACATAGTAGCAACGTAAGTCATGAGCATAAAAACAATAATAAAAAAAATGTAGCAGGTTCTAACAGTAAACTCTAATGTTCAAGACATGGGAGTACTGGAGTAAGGGTCTCTTGAAACCCCTGGTCGTGCAAAATGGAAATCTTAGGTTTCGGAAATACTGAAAATAATGTATATTAAGTTCACTAATAATACATAATTAAATTATAATGTTCCTTTAAAATAACTCAGTTTATTTTTAGGTTACAATTGAATTGTTGACAACGTATTTTACCAAAAAGTGCTCTCACTAAGAAGTTATATTTTGCACGTCCTCATCAAACCTTATATAAACTAGACTTAACAAACATTTTATATTTTATCAGAATAATTTGTTAAATTGGTTTTTACATGCATGTGAATTACATATTTCTAATATTTGCCAAGTAGTAAATATATGAGGGCAAGATGGCTTTAAATTGCCACAATTAATATTATTATTATTAGTTATTTACAAGTAAACATATTCCGTAGCGCTATACGGGTGTTCAGCACAAGGCAAAAACTATTTTATCACATTGCAAAAAAAATGAAGGGCCCTGTTATTGAGCTTAAAATCAAACGTACACAGTGCTCTCCCTAAAGCACTTAGCAAGATTGAAAACTCACAAACTTACAGCCTAAAAGATCAAGTCACGATTCTAAAGAGTTAAGTCAGTAGGGTCCATTGTGCATGACATTGGTAGATTTATAATGACTATAAGCTGGTTTATGACACATTGCAGATAAAACAGAGCAGTGATACAATAATATTATTTACATTTATATGTATTATTCCTATCTCGCAGTTTGGTGATGGCTTACACCGGTCATTTCACTGCCATTCAACGCTCTGATTGTATTGAACCTGCCTTTGTTTGAATTGCAGGTCGTGGGTTCTGCAAACTAGACTAATCCCCTCATCCGCTCCTTGTTATCTGGAGATATTTACCTGAGTTGTAGTGAGTTCAAGGACTGACTGGTAGCTTCTAGCCTGGGGGGCAAGAACATCCGACCCCCCGCCCCAATTATATAATGTATTTCATGGGTGTATTTTGGTTTATATTGCCCTAAGCCATTACAATGTGTGCGCCCCCAGTTCTCCATTGGCAGCTCCCATTTACCCTTTCTATATTTTAAATCACAGGTTTATGTGATATATACAGTATATATATATATATATATATATATATATATATATATATGTATATATATATATATATATATATGCCAGAAAGTGTCAAGTATACTTACAGACAGAATTATTACTGTATATAGACATTGTTGGGCATATACAAGCATATTTCAGCCTGCTGCCCCCTGAAAATGTCCTGGCCTATTTTACTTGAAACACAATAACAACCTTATTAAATTATAATTCGGCCAATTGAATAGGGCTCTATATAAGCACCGAGCATATTTTTTTTACAGAAGTTTTTAGTTAGTGAACTTCTATCCAAAAGCAAGGTGCTTATATAGAGCCCTATTCACTTGTCTGAATCGCAATTTTATAAGGCCGTATGTGTCTAGAATTGTCTTCAGTGTTAACTGTTAATATTGACCTAAACAGGAGCTAGAACCAGTGACGGTCTCTAAGACATTACCTGTGGGAATAAAGAGGGATGAGGAGAGCCTAACACTTTAAACATTCCTCTGCCATTAGTCATAGTTATAGATAGATTATTGATGATTGTATCTGCAAAAGTAAATCAACATTTAGTGTGTCACTTGCAGTGTTGTATCTAGCTTTTTGGAGCCCTTAGGCAGTGAAGTGGAGGAGCCCCTCAATGGACCCATGTTTGCCTTTTCAGTACGTGTAAGATCCCTTTCCTGTAGTTACTGTCTTGTTCTAGGTGATTGCCCCATAGTAGCCAGTCTATGAACTGCAACATTTCATTTTTCTTTAAGCCAGGAACAATTTTTTAAAGAAGTGGCGCCCCTTATAGGGAAGTGCCTTTGGGCAGTTGCCTAGTTGGCCTAATAAGTAATCCGGCCATGGTCACATGTAGTATAACCCTGATTAAAATGATCTGTTTCTCAAAGATTGTCCCCATGAGCTCTGCCAGGTAACTAGCCAGTCCCCAGATTAAAAAAGCTGAGAGGTGATTCTAAGTGATATATTAGATATTGAAGTGAAAGTCTCAGTGAGCTCAGACATTAATCGTCACATCGGGAGTATATAAGAGAAGTTTTCTGTTAATCGAGACAAAAATAACTGGTTGATAAATGCAATAAATCGACTTTGTAATTAATGTGAGAGTTTAGATGAATCTCTGAGCTGTGATGTGACTGGCATTTAATCGTTCAGTCATGTCCGTCTCTCTGTGACCCTGTAGACCGTGGCACACCAGACACATCTATTGATATGTCTCTGGTTGTGCTTATCCAGAAGGTTATCTTGGCAAAGATACTTGAGTCTTGTTATATCCCAATCATATGTTTTCCACACAAAAATACAGAAATCAGGACGTTGCATCAAAGGATGCAAGCACAGCTCTCCAGTAATATAAACACTACTCTCACACACAACTTCCACCTATGTATCATGGATCCCTCCAGTGTCCAGCACAAATATTTATTTATTTTTTCCAATTAAAAACTATCTGTATGACTTTTTCCTGATTAATTATTCTCTCAAAGTTTCCACACATATATCATTTTTTTTCATTGTGCAGTCATCCTTTAAATGTTATGTTACTATAGGACTAATGCAAACTTAATGTCCTGGACCCCCTACCTGTTGAGAAAGCAGGTAAAAAAGGTAACGCCTGCTCATCCACTATAATAGTTACCAGTTGTGAGTAACGCCTGCGAGATGCGTCACAAACATACCCAAAGAATCTCGTAACGATCCCTCTCTCCAACAGTGGGAGGGGGAGAGAGGGAGGGAGAGAGTGAGATAGATGAGGTGGAAAGAGAGGGAGAGAAAGAGGGAGGGGGAGAGGGAGGGGGAGAGAGAGAAAGGGAGGGAGAGTGGAGGCGGAGAGGGAAAGAGAGAGGGAGGGAGCGAGACGCGGAGAGGGAAAGAGAGGGAGGGAGAGAGGGAAAGAGAGGGAGAGAGAGAGGGAAGAGAGACAGAGGTCACACAGAGTACAGAGAGAGGGCACAGAGAGAGATAGAGGACAGAGAGAGAGAGCACACACAAAGTGATGGTGCACAGAGAGAGAGGACGCACAGAGAGAGAGAGAGAATGCACACAGAGAGACACAGTGCAGAGAGAGACAGCGGGCACACAGAGAGAGACAGCGCAGAGAGAGACAGAACAGACTATTAAACATAACATATAATACCGTCATTTATGATGGGCAAGTTACTAGTTATAATTAATATTACATATTACAAATAAAGGATAATAATAATAATAATATGTTTAAAGGTTGTGTTTACTTTTTTACTTTCTAAAAATAATGAGGGTGATTCAGTTGAGCAATTGTGATTTACTGGAGCTCATAAGTGAGGTCGTAAGTTAATTTGCTATTCAATTGGCGTCTTTTTGAGGGCTCCAACCGGTTTACGGGTTACATCTTTGAAAACTTTGCGGTTGTTAAACCCGTAACTTACAGCCTCCCGAAGCCTTTGAACTTTCAGGTCCACAAGAGTTACAATCGCTAAAATCACAAATCGCTATTCAATTGCTACTAATCCTCAAGCCCGCAAATATGTTCACACCCGTAAATGGCAAATGTAGGAGAAAATCCTATGAGGACCCGCATGAGGTTAAGACATGTCCGTAGCACTGTAAATGCAAATAAAAAAACAATACTGCACTGTAAATAACGGGGAAAGCGATGACAGACATTAGAATTAATTGCACAACAGTCTCAAGCTCGCAAATCGGAAATAAAAATTATAATTTTCTATGTTTTATTTGGGGGTTATATGGATCTTGGGAATCAATGAGTTAATACATATCGGGCCACCCACATTGACTAGAACCGTATTGGCATTCATTTTTATTATTTTCTATTTAGCGGTTTTGAGATTCCGATCAAATATCGGACCCCCAAACGCTAATTGGTTGACATGTAACCTCCATGTTTTATTGCCGTAATGATAGCGGTCTCTTTTTCTATTGGCTGTTTCGAAATGGATAGTTAAGGCCTTGCTTAATTGATCATGTTCCTGCCCTGAACTGCTATGTACGATTGCATGGTATACGGTTTCTGCGTTCAGCCCGTAACTAGCGGGCTGGTTCAATTGAATAGCACCGGAATTGTAGCAGACAGCGAGCCCGTAGCATGCCCACAAACATACGGGCTATATACCACGAGAGACAGGCTTCTAATTAAATCGGGCTCAATGTGTTCATTGTCAAGTGTAGTTCTTCAAAAAAATACATGGTAAATATAAGACCACAGCTTTCCTTTAATGCGTGAAAACAGCTCAATTCATAAATTATACTTAAACTATACCGTAAACTAATCTTAATATGTCATTTATTTGAAAATGCATATATATGCACCAATTGTAAATCTCTTTTTTTTTTTTTTACAAATAACCATTTTATATACACCCTTCATTTCAATATTTATGCCAGTATCCCATGTAATATTTATATACTTCAAGCTATGAGCCAACATAATACTATATTGTAAAAAGGGGAATCAGACAGATTATTGAATGAAACTCTCAAGTGTCTGTCTATAAAAGCTTCGACATAACTACTTGCACTAAAATGCCAGCGGGGCAGAACAAAAAGTTTATTTTGCTGATTTTATTGGCAGCTGCACAGATGTTCAGTGGAAATACAGCAGGGACTTAACCCCGAATAGCAGAGGAATACAACTGAGACTTAACCCCGAAGACCAAAGAAACGCAGCAGAGACTTAACCCCGAACACTACAGGGGCACCGCAGAAATGTAAAGGGACGCTGTAGTACAGACTTTTCTAGCAAGCATTTAACAGAACGCATTTTAAATATTACAATATTATAATATCATAATTTTTTGTATATGGGCCTCTTGGCCAATTGGCACACACATAAAAGCAGGGATAGAGCAAAGAGTAGGACTATGACCTCGGTGGGTCCTCCTAGCTGGAAGGCTCACTAGCTGATACTTTAAATCTAGGGTAAAGCATGCTAACCAACAAATAGTGGAGATCCTCTGTAAAAAGAGGACTTAATCACCTGCTGGAAAGATTGCCTACAAAAAACATAGGCTATATTTTTGTCAAAATGCCATATAGAAATGCCATAACATATGCACCACAACTACTAATGTCACTGAAAGGTCCAGTGAACACAGGATCCTTCAAGGTGTGTGGCCTTACATTAGCCCATTTGCAGGCCCATAACATCATAGGTATGATTTCTAATTCCTGATGCCCTGTTAGGGAGCCTCAAAAACTGGATATAGGCCAATAGACTAAATAAGTACACCCCCTTATCAAAATAAAGCCTAACAATAGTTTTGCCACTCTTGTCGCTTTCTCAAAGGCTTTATTTTTTTAAAGGGACACTGATATCCTACATTTACAATCTTGAATTTAAAAAAGCACATGTTTATGGAACCCGGTAGTTTGAGAAATGCTTCATATGTTTGTGCATTAGTGCAAACTAAAAACATTAACACTTGTGTAAGTCATGAGCATATAGATTTTAGAAATAATATTTATTTTGTTTGTCCCTAAGAGATTCTATGTTTGAGTCTTCCCCACATCCTGATCTTGGAGCCTGGGGTGTTCTGCTACTTCTACTGTCTACACAGGAGGGGAAAGGAAGACGCAGAGGGATATATTGACTTGGGGCCTCATTCAAATGCAATTTGGCCAATTGAATAGGGCTCTATAGAAGAACATAGCATATTTTTTTACAGAAGTTTTAGTTAGTGAACTTCTATCCAAAAGCAAGGTCTTTACTAGCTAAAAACTTCAGTAAAGAAAATATGCTATGTGCTAATATGGAGCCCTATTCAATTGGCCAAATCGCATTTGAATGAGGCCCTTGGTTTATTAACATAAGCTTTTATCATTAGACACCTTCACCCTACATTGCACATTGTCTATAGAAGGCTGTCATAAGGAAAGTCCTGCTCTCCTTGTTCTGTATCCACCTGCTCATACGTTGAAAATGAAGTAAGATTGCCATGGCAGCTTCCATGCACAAGCAGAGTCTGCTTAAATTAAGATTGCCTCTGAAAATGTTTTTATGCTCATAGCGTATACACCTGCTAATGTTTTTAGTAACTTAGTAACTTTTTAATATTTATGAATATGTACACTAGTTTACGGATGACTGAAGACCTGTACTTATCGTATGAACTTTTGAAGATAATGTTTTTAGAAATAATAATAAAAATAATACAGTCTTTAGTTTATTAACTGTTATATGCAATTATTCTTTACTATTGGTATCCACAGCTTAAAGGACCAGTGTAAATTAGCAAAAATATCACTTGTTTGTGAAATATGCAACAAACTAACATTTACAGCTATGCAAATCATGGGCAAATCATAATTTTAACAGACTTTGATAGTAGATGTAAGCCATGACAGTAATACTTTATTTTGGAGGCACAAGGCGGTGATTACAGAACCGGGCAAGCAAGGTGCGCCAATGTCCTTACATGTCGCCTTTACTGGGAGTGTCCTGTGCTGACATCTTATGGGAAAACACCAATCAATCAAGACATCTCCCCTCACCTCCTTCCTCTTGAATAGATAATAACAATTAGTAGAACACTCCCACTCAGTCTCCAAACCAGAATTAACTGTGAAAGATGCAAACATGGAACACTATTAAATTGTCAAAATCGCAATTACTTTAGCCCATAATGTAACCCGAAAAGTTACTGCTATTACATTGGCCTCTTTTAGCTACTCAAAATGGAATTTAATAGGGGGCATTGAACTCTTTAGGTAAAGATTTTATATAAAAAATACTTTTATGTTGGTGAGCGTGCTGGGGTCGGAGTGCCAGCCATCGGTGCGTTTCAGCCTTGGCCCAGGCCTACAGCAGCACATTTGCAGGGGGCAGAAGTCTGCCTGAAGTTATTGATGCAATGCCAGGGAATATGCACTGTAATATATATATACAGAGAATATTCTGTCTGTAAGCGTACCTAATACTTACTGACTTGCTGTATACTCACATAGAGATATATACACTTTTGATTGTCTATATAGGTGTATACTGAGTCGGATATAGCAAGAGGGAAGGAGGAGTAGTAACTGGGCCCTTGGGGACGCACAAATCTGAATGGGCCTAAGGCAGCATAAAATCCTAATACGTCCCTACTTGTACCATTTCTTTCGGTAGGATTAATACTTTATTGCACGCCCAAGTGCAGCACATAATAAAAGAAAGACTATATATATATTTGTTTACTTGTTACCCTAGTGTTTCAACAAGCATAGAATAAATATGTCCCACACTAGCCCTTTAAAAACTGGTGGCTTGAACTATGCAATGGCATTGTATGTAATTGGACCCATCTTCTTAACTCCATCCCTAATGGGTCAGGGTCTAAGACTAACTCTCTATGAGCACAGGTGGCTCAGCCAGCGGCTTCAATTCTAAGCCACCCAAGAGCAGTTGGAGATATCCTTACACTTGACCTGTTAGTGGTTCCTGAGAAGTGTAACTGGGAATGGCGGATCTGACGCCTCCAGTTACACTCATATCTAAGAAATCAGAAACAGATTAATGTGAGGGAAGACTATAATAATCCAGCTCCAAGTGCTAAGGGTCAGCACAAATAACTTTTCAATGTAAGATTATGATATTTTGTGAGAAAACTTACATTGTAAGGTTGCCATAGTCCAAAAACATTGTGTCTTGCATTTAAATGTGCATCTTTTATACAATACAAGGATATTTCTAAATGGAAAATAAATTATATTAATTAAAGAAATGTAACACCTTTATCTTATTAGTGTATTAAAACATAGTATAAATGTGTTTTTTTATTTGATTTACATCAAATCCAAAGGGAACAAAAGCTTGATATGTTGCAGTTCAAACATCCATAAGGCTCACTGCCTCTGTTTCCTGTAACATATCAGGGCAGAGGAGGAGAAAACAATTCCACGCCATTTATATTTTCAGTCAAAGATTTTTGGGAGACATTTTTAATTTACGTTTTCTAATTAAAAATATTTTTTTCTTAATAACAGTGAATATAAACCTGGTTTATTCTACTGTTTAGTTGTTATATATTGACATTTCTAAAAATTACTAAAAAAAAATGTTGCTTACATTCTTATTATTCCACTATATTAAAAAACAAACAACCTGTTATAATTTGTAATGGAGTTGCTAGCAGCACAAAACTGACATGGGCATAAAGTAATTTTAATTCTGGATTGACTGGGATTATCCAAATGTAACAATTTCATAGCAGCCCAGTAGAAGAGCAGAACATTTCCAGTTAAAAGAATTTCCTATGGAATGCTTTTGCAGATGGAGACAAAGGAAGCCCCAAATAGGGCGTAAATCAATTCTCCTTTCAAAAATAGATTTCCATGTGCCATAAAAGAGATGTATATTCCATGTTGTGGATTGGAGTCTTTCAAGTGCTTTAGTTTAGCAAGTGGGGTTGTAAAATAATTTTTGCGCTGCCCTTCCAGGTGCTAACTCACTCAGTTCCCCTTCCCATAACATCCCCCTACCCTAAAAACCCTTCCTATAACTGCACCCCTTACCAAGAACCTTTCCCATAGCGCCTCCCCTAAGACCATTTTCCATAGATGCCCCCTTCCCTATTGCCTACATAAAGCACACTAATATACACAAACTGTATATACACATACTATCTCTACAAAGCAGCCAGTCCCTCTCAACATCCAGATCCCCACAGCACCCACCCTCTTAGCATTCTTTACTACATAGCACCCATCCGTGTCAGCAGCCATCCCCTCTTAGCATTCTCCTCACAGAACCCATTCTCTTTACTTCAGCCCTTGCTCTCTAACCTCTTCCCTGATACACATCCCCAAACATGTAGCACTGATCCACACTGCAACCACTTGGAGCTGCAGTAGAAATGCTCTACAGAAAATAAATTAAAGATGTTCTATATTGACTGTGGAATTGCTGTGTTAATGTGTTTTTCCTTGGCAAAGAGCTTTAGTTATGGTAGCCTAAGAATGATTGGTTGGCCTCCTATCTAATCAGATTGTTCTCAAAATCCCAAAACAGCCATCCTTCCATATTGACCCTTCATTATCTTATTGGGATGGGGACAACTGAAGGCTGATACTCTAATCTTTGAAAGTGAGTTTAATATTGAATATAACATCATTAAAACAACCAGCTTCTATAGGAAGGGCCCTTGGGGAGGAGAGCTGCTATGGGAAGGTGTCTTGGGGAGAGAAGCAGAGCTGCTATGGGAAGGGGTCTTGGGGAGAGAAGTTGCTGCTATGGAAATGTGTCTTGGGAAGGAGAGTTGCTATGGGAAGGGGTCTTGGGGAGGAGAGCTGCTGTGGGAAGGTGTCTTGGGGCTGGACAGCTGCTATGGGAAGGGGTCTTGGGGAGAGAAGCGGAGCTGCTATGGAAATGTGTCTTGGGGAGGAGAGTTGCTATGGGAAAGGGTCTTGGGAAGGAGAGCTGCTATGGGAGGGTGTCTTGGGGAGGAGAGTTGATATGGGAAGAAGTCTTGGGGAGGAAAGCTGCTATGGGAAGGTGTCTTGGGGAAGAGAGTTGCTATAGGAAAGCGTCTTGGGGAGAGGAGTGGCGCTGCTATGGAAAGGTGTCTTGGGGAGGAGAGTTGCTCTTTGAAGGGGTCTTGAGGAGGAGAGCTGCTGTGGGAAGGGGTCTTGTGCAGATAAGCAGAGCTGCTATGGAAAGGGGTCTTGGGGAGGAGAGCTGCTATTGGAAGGTGGTATTGGGAGGAGAGCTGCTATTGGAAGCATTATAAAGGGGGTTCTTGTATTTATTTCCAATAGTAACATTGTTCTTTTATATCTAAAAGGGGCTTGGGGCAAACATTCTTTTGCGAGTGGCACCAGGGGTGGGGGAGAAGGTTGAGCTGAGTGAATTGGCACCTAAGGGGGGTGGGCCAACTTTTGTTTTGCACTGGGACCCTCCATACACTAGCTCCACCACTGAACAAAAGCATGTGTCTGCTGCCATTACAGTAAAAATGTCTAAAATATTTAAAAATTAGAGGCCGTATTTCTTTCTTTCAAACTTTCAGTAAACAAAAAGTTGTCCGTTATCAAGTCAAACCCTTTATGAAAGTATACTATAAATAAGACTCTTCAGTGGCCGTTTAAGTAATATTGAATTCTCTAAGTCTTTAACATATAACACGCCCCATTGTAATGAAGTGGTGCAATACATAGGGCCTCATTCAACAGTGATTTGCCAATTAAATAGGGCTCTACATAAGCACATAGCATTTTTTTTTACAGTTTTTAGTTAGTGATCTTCTTTCCAAAAGCAACGTCTTCTGCTACTTAAAGCTTCTGTAAAAAAATATGCTCTGTGTTTATACAGAGCCCTATTCAATCGGCCAAATCGCAATTGAATGAGGCCCATAGTGACCACGTAGGAGTCTGAGAAGGACATCCTGACCCTTTCTGCTCCCTGCATAGTTTGGTGAATCAAGTCCTTTCTTGGAGAAATGTTATATTTGTAAACAGATATGTTTTTGTGCAGTCCGAGTGGAAATATATTTATTGCTGCAATCTTGGACGGAAGAAATGAAGACGATTTATATCTATTATGTGAACATTACATAGAAATATAAAATAAAAATGGAAGATTTCAAAACAAATCAATAAATAAATACATAAATTTGCTTCAAGATACATTGGAGGGAATTTACTAAGCATCTTAAGGGCATCTCACGTTATGTGCTGATTTACTATGCACTATATCCTAGGGGGGAAAAACAGCGCTTCTGACATTATCTCGGCTCTATTCACCTCATCTTAAGTGAGAAATTACTTAGTAAATCACCCCTGCTTTCTCAGCTTTTCTCACCTTGAGGAGGATTTACTTAGATGCACTTGAGATGCTTAGTAAATCCTCCCATCTAAGATAAGAACGTGCTTAGTAAATTCTATTGAGAGGATCCATATAGTTGTATTACAGACAAAATAGGGTCATTTTTTTGTAATAATTCTCCATGGTCCAAATCTAATTGTGAAAA
>CM050164.1:31989713-31997213 GCA_027410445.1 Discoglossus pictus
ATATATATAGATATATATATATATATATTGCTACATTCACTCACTGGATTCAGTCACTTTGTACCAAACTGTTACATCCTCACAGTATTTCACAGCAGGGAATTAAAGAATTTTACCAAATCTTTGAAGATTTAGACACTTTTTTTTTCATTTGTCAAAATCTAGTGTAAATATTGGTTCTTTGCTTTTCCCAGTGGGACCAGAAATTCCCAGTTACTGCAGGATTAGAGCCAGTGGGCTGCTGGTATGACTGGAGGCTCACAATGTCATGCTTACCAGCTCCCTAAACATGTTAATTGTATCTGCTGATGAAGTGTAAACATGGGATCTGTCACAGGGAGAGATGAAGATGTATCTGCACTAAGGGCCCAGCTGGGCCCCCCAAAAGAGGACACTCTCACCAAATCCCACTTGGGGCCTGCATCTTATGGCAGCTAAAGGGTGCTTTCTATTAAAGTACATTACCTTTATATATATATATATATATAAATAAATAAATACAAAAATAAATAAATAAATAATAATAATAATAATATATATATATATATATATATATATATATATATATATATATATATATATATATATATATATATATATATATCATTAGGGCCCTCACAGCCTCCAATACTTTGCTTTGACTGTATAATTTTGCATAAAACGTTGAAGCTTTATGAGGACTATGTAATAATAATAATAATTATTATTATTTACATCTATGCTGTTGTTGTTAGTCATCTACTTAGACTATTGTGAATGTATTTATGCAATCGTCCATGTATTGCCATGTGTTGTTATATATGATCTTTGCATGTATAAGTTTACTGTATTATTGATGTACTATATAGTTATTTGTGGCTCAGGTTTTGCAGATGTTGGTGTATCTTTCCTGTCTTATTATTACAAGTACTTGAGCAATATTCTTTACCTTGAATGAGCCAGTGTATCAAACCAGGTCACTGAAACGTGTAAAGTAGAATTTGTCCATGGGGAAAAAGTTTTGCAATGTAGAAAACATGTTCTCTTAGATGCATTACATATATATATATATATATATATATATATATATATATATATATATGTGTGGGTCTGTGTCTATATATATATATATATATATATATATAAGTGTGTGTACATAAACATTTTATATATATATATATATGTATATATATATGTGTGTGTATATATATATATATATATATGTGTGTGTGTGGATATATATATATATATATATATATATATATATATATATATATATGTATGTGTGTGGATATATATATATATATATGTATGTGTCTATATGTGTGTATATATATATATATATATATATATATATATATATATATATATATATAACATTTCTGTAATGCTTTTAGATGATGTTTCCTTTTGTTACATATCATGTAGAATTGTGTACATGTGAGTTCTCAGCAGATCTGTACTATGTTGCTCTCTATTTGTTTCTCTCTTTCTATCTGTTTTTCTCTTCTCCTTATTTCCTCTCCTTCTTTTTTACAGCAGTCTCTCTCCCTTTTTATCTAACATTTCCCTTTCTATTTTATTTTCTGCTTTATTTGTCACTTTATATCTCTCCTTCCCTTTATGTCTCCCTCATTCTCCTCTCTATGTTATTGCACACCTCTTTCTCTCTCTCCTCTTTTCTATCCCTCCTTCCTCTTCTTTCTGTCCCCCAGATCCCCTATAAACACAAGTTTAGCTTCAGTCCCCATTTCAAACAGTTAGAAAAATATCCCACCAGTGACAGAGAGAATGAACCTGCAGAATAATCATGATGGACCCCACTGAGAGGGGGGTGACCCCAGACCAGACATAACTGGGCTGCTAACCCCTTCACTGCCAGACCTGGAGCAAATGGTGCATCTCCACATATGACATTGCATCCAACATTTGGAAAATAAACATAGCTAACAGGCAGTGATGTATGTATGATGACGTCATGTATAGGGCTATATGACTTCATGCTGAAGTTAGAAGACTTTTGCCTTATCTTAAACATATTGCACATAGATAGATAGATAATATTGATAATAATAATAATAATAGATAGCTAATATTAATAATGAGAGATCAATTCTTATTTCCATTTACTGGGGTATAATGACACTAAGACTATTTATAAAGTGTAGGCACTTGTATGCATGCAATACACATATATGTATATAAATGTATATTCAACCACATACATACAAAATCATATTTTGCTTTTAGTAGTTCAGTAAATTCAGCCAAATTTCCACTTTTCTCCTGTTAGATCTCAATAGAAGAGTTTAATAGAGACATTTAATCTCCATTACAGCAGGGACATGCCAGGCCCTATTATAATACATATTATAAGGCTGTTACATACAATTACTTAATAACTCTTTACCTTTCAATAGGGCCTGAAGCCACTGTGTGCTGGGAGGGACATAATTATTCATTAAATAGGAGTTTTAGGAGTCTAATGTCATAGGGCACATATTCAGATTATAGTACACTGAGAATAGGTTTAGAAAATGTCTATCTATCTATCTATCTATCTATCTATCTATCTATCTATCTATCTATCTATTATTATTATTATTATTATTAATAGTATCTATCATTCTATCTATCTATTATTAGTATTAATATTATCTATCTATCTATTATTAGTATTAATATTATCTATCTATCTATCTATCTTTCTATCTATCTATCTATCTATCTATCTATATATCTATCTATCTATTATTAGTATTAATATTATCTATATATCTATCTATCTATCTATCTATCTATTTATCTATCTATCTATCTATCTATCTATCTATCTATCTATCTATCTATCTATCTATCTATCTATGTAACTACACACACATTAAGTACCAGACATTTTCAAATTATGTTTAGTCATGTAATTAGTTAATTTATCAGTGTTTAAAAGCCCAGTAAATGTGTCTGTTTTTATTTTATTCTATAGGTGCCCTATATACCCTCATAGTTCTGTAATATTCCATAAAAACACAAAATAAATCATTTAATTTTTATTATTTCATATCCTTTAATACCTAGAGTATTTTTTGTTACTTTCTATCACTTTTACTGAGCCAATTGAATAGGGCTCTATATAAGCACATAGCATATTGTTTTACAGAAGTTTTTAGTTAGTGAACTTCTATCCAAAAGCAAATTCTTCACTAACTAAAAACTTCTGTCAAATAATATGCTCTGTGCTTATATAGAGCCCTATTCAATTGGCCAAATCGCAATTTAATAAGGCTGTTTCTGAGCTATCACAGCCCTGGTATAATAATGAATTAAAATAAGTCGCATGCTTTTCCTTAATTCGCACTTTTTGCAACAAATACTCCTAATTAAGTAAAATTCACTTTTAGCATCAAAATTTAGTATGGGAAATGCAGATTATTTTAATGCATATGAGGCAGTTAAGGCTTATATTGTGTAGTTTTTGGATTACATTTTTAAATTAATAAAAATGCTTTTTTTGACATGCGAAGAAAATAAATGTAATTAATTATCTAATTGCGCTAACAATATATAAGAAAATAGGAGAAATATATATATACCAACAGAATACAATAATAATTAATTGAAATAAAGAATTGAAAATCTATTTAATGTGTAGTATTTTTGGAACAAGTAAAAATTAAATTTTACAACAAGCAGAATTAATCAAATACTATTAATGATACATTTCCAAAACTGATTCGAAGCCAATTAGTCATTACCAATTATTATTAGTGTATTTTAATATAAATTGATAGGAAACATGTCTTACAATGTGATTATCATTAGGGTATTATAGGGTGAACCACCTGTGCATATTAATACAAGTTTAAATTGTCATTTATAACTCACACTGACAGATTGTGGGGATTTAGCTGAATTGTTCAGGTTTAATAATCTACGTTGTAATCCTAAAGATGGATCAAGCAGAGCACAATGAGGGGATTTCAGCTTATTTAGCTACCTGCAGAACATTAACCAGAATTTAATTTAATATATTACAGGTGTACACGTCACTGCCCCACTGGGGGGGGGGGGGGGGGGATACCTCTGTAATCTAATTAAACTGCATAATATTAGTTATTAAGTGATAAAAAGTTCGCTTCAGTAAAAATCACAGTGTTATAGAATTGTTTTTTTAGCTATTAATGTTTTGTATTATATCTTGGGCTCATATAACTGGCTTTTAGTTTACAAGTAAAGTTTTAGTTCTGTTGAGATTATGTTTTCTATCAGGAGCTATCCATATAAGCACACACCATAGGGATTACTCATTTTAAATGAGAAATAATTCTCTCTCATACTTATATATTAAGGTTTTCATTCTAAATAACATGTTGGTCCAATAAAAAAATTGCAATTGTGTCTTGCAATAAGTATATGGATAGATACACACATAGATATATAGATAGATAGATAGAAATACAGATAAATAGAAAGATAGAAAGATAGATAGATAGATAGAAAGATAGAAATACAGATAAATAGAAAGATAGATAGATAGATAGATAGATAGATAGATAGATAGATAGATAGATAGATAGAAATACAGATAAATAGAAAGATAGATAGATAGATAGATAGAAAGATAGAAATACAGATAAATAGAAAGATAGATAGATAGATAGATAGATAGATAGATAGATAGATAGTTGGAGGGAGGGATAGATAGATAGATATATAGATATATAGATAGATAGATAGATAGATAGATAGATAGATAGATAGAAGGATAGATAGATAGATAGATAGATAGATAGATAGATAGATAAATAGATAGAAGGATAGATAGATAGATAGATAGATAGATAGATAGACAGACAGACAGATAGATAGATAGATAGATAGATAGATAGATAGATAGATAGATAGATAGACAGATATATAGATAGATAGATAGATAGATAGATAGATAGATAGATAGATAAATAGATAGAAGGATAGATAGATAGATAGATAGATAGATAGATAGATAGATAGATAGACAGACAGACAGATAGATAGATAGATAGATAGATAGATAGATAGATAGATAGATAGATAGATAGATAGATAGATAGATAGACAGATATATAGATAGATAGATAGATAGATAGATAGATAGATAGATAGATAGATAGATAGATAAATAGATAGATAGAAGGATAGATAGATAGATAGATAGACAGACAGACAGATAGATAGATAGATAGATAGATAGATAGATAGATAGATAGATAGATAGACAGATATATAGATAGATAGATAGATAGATAAATAGATAGATAGATAGATATATAGATAGATAGACACAAAGATAGATAGATAGATAGATATTGTAAAGCACACACACACATATTCTTTATATTGATATATAAGAGTTATAGTATTCCTGTAGTACAGTGGATGTTATTCACACATTTAAATAAGGAGCATTGGAGGCTGAAATGTAAGGAAACACCAAAAATAACCAAATACTGTGAAGGTCAGTGTGTGGTTTGAGCAGATCTCTATTTGGCAAGTGTAGTGAAAGAGGCACAGAATATGTGCAAGGGGTGTGTGAAATAACCTTATGATGTAGTGATATATTCAATCTTATATTATTAATATTATTATTATTATTATTATTATTAATGACCTTTATTTGCAAAGTGATAAATTCAGTCTTATAATGCCACATAATGCAAGTAAATATGAATATATATATATATATATATATATATATATATATATATATATAAATATATCATATGTTCTGCATCATACACATTATTTTGTCAAGATGGTGTTATTATTAAATATATCCCTGTCGCAAAACCGTATTTTTTCCTCATTTAGTGTATTTCGCATATTTCACACAAATGTAACTATGGTTTAGAGGCGCATTTAGAGAATTAAATTGAAATTCATGATTAAAAAAAAATCAACAAGACAAGCTAAGAGATGACCTGTAGATGATGTTAGGACAGGACCCAGCAATAACTCACTATTCTGCCACTCATCCCACCAAATCATTACACTTTAAATTACCACCCAATTAGCTGGTGTGTTGTGACATATTATTACACCTCTCTATAGATTTTCTCTGGGACATTCACTTATTCTTAATGTACCTTAACTAATTTTTTTTTCATTTGTTAAATTTATATATATATTATTATATACTATTAATAAATCCCGAATTAATACGTGAAGAAACTGACAATATTATATATCCGTATAATCCTCCCCAAATTTCCCTAAGATTGTATGCATTATAACCTAGTATTTTTCTACAATTAGTAAATAGAAAAAATAGTATAATATTATATTAATATTTGCTTTTTTATTTGAAAATATAATTTTAATTATACTTGAATAACTTAAAGTAGCCTCCTATTTGGAAAAGTATTAATATATTATATAATTAGTAGTCCCCTAATTGATGTCGCACACATGCAGATAATATGTTACTGATTATCAAGATATATTTCTCCTTTAAGTATTTAAATATATAGATATATAATATAAATAGAGTGCAAGGTATTCTATACATCTAATTATACACACACACATGTATACAGACATATTACTATTTATATATATATGTGTGTGTCTTTTACATCTTTATATTTAACTAAGTTATCTTTCTACCTATATAGCTTATTTATATTTAAATATTCATATTTAAATATAAATTAACTCTATAAGTAGATATATTTATAGTTAAACATTCATATTTAAATATAAATTAGCTCTATAAGTAGATATATTTATATTGAAATATTCATATTTAAATATAACTTATCTCTATAGACAACTTAGTTAAATTTGATATAATGTGCATAAATATTCACAAATATTATATGTATGTGCCTTATTACTAATTAATCAGAGCCTTGAATGCTTTATCTGCCATAATACATTAAATAAAAGTATGCATTATTTATAATTGAAGTTAATTGCTGCAGTTGCACTTGTGTAAGTTTATTAAAATATAACATTTTCAAGTTTGTATAAATTATTATAATTACAGATTGTATATATATATATATATATATATATATATATATATATATATATATATATATATATAAAGAAAAACATTTTTTGGCCTTGCAAACATATTAATTTAAGTCCATCCTATGTATTTATTCTGTTTATTATAGATATAATATATAATATGTATAATTATATTATAATATATTATATATAAATATATTATAATATTTATATAATTGCCATAACTTCTGGTTACAATGTCTGAGCCCTGGGTACTGACCATCTGGGAACACAGCCCTCATCTTCAGGTAGCTGGTGGTCAGCCTGATGATTGAAGCCTTGTCCAGTTGAGAGGTGATGGCAGAGGGCAGGGGCAGCAGTTTGGCCAATTCATAGAACTCCCCATTCTCCTTTTCTCTTCTGGTCTTCGCTGCATTTTTGGATTTTTCCTTCATTTCGATTAATATATAATAATAATAACCACCACAATAAAACTGGCATAATAAACCCAGCCCTTCCTGGATTCAGGAA
>CM050164.1:31999713-32504713 GCA_027410445.1 Discoglossus pictus
CCTTTATATGTGCTGGGGATTCCAGTGATATTATTCCAGATTATTACACTTGCCCTAAGCATTTTAAAATAAGTTTCAAATATTGTGAAATATTTATGAAAAACTAAGAGAAATAATTTCTTGAATAATCCATGTATCACTATTGCAAAATAGAAAAAGCAACATATTTCAAATTATTAGGCAAACCTATTGCTTTAGCTGGCCTCAGCTCTGTGCCAGTTTTGCATAGGTACTTTTTTTTCATAATCAAATTAGATTATAAATAATCTAGTTTGCTTACTGGGCTAAAATCACCTTGGTTGGGAAAACGTGCCTTTATTAATTAACAAGTGAGTAACCTTGTACTCAATATGTCCTACATTGCTTTGCTGACAGTCTTTTCTAATAGGGGATCCTGATAAAGGTATTTGTTGGTTGGTTTGGCCATAAATATTACCTGCTGGCTTCCTTACTCCCACTTGATTGGCTAAAGAATAATTGCCAGCCAAGCTGCTATATTTTCGATAGAAAAGTGTCATTGGCAGGGTTGTATCTACCTTTTTGGAGCCCCTGGGCAGTGAAGTGGAGGAGCCCCAGCCAGTGAGTACACAAGGTATGCATGCACCCATTTTTGCCTTTTCTGTGCGTGTAAGTTCCTTTTCCTGTTGTAGCTCTCTTGTTCTAGGTGGTTACCCCCTTAGTAGCCAGTCTATGAACTGCAAAATTTAATTTTTTTTTAAGCCAGGAACCATTTTTTTAAAGAAGTGGCGCCCCTCACAGGGAAGCGCTCCCGCGCGGGCTGCCTAGTTGGCCTAATGGCCTAATGGTTAATCCGTCCATGGTCATATGGGGATATTTACTAAGCTAATGCAGGACAATATACCTCACAGTGCTTCTCTTTGTGATAGCTTAGTAAATACCCTTCTATATCTAATTTGTAGATAGAACAATTGGTGGACAAGACCCAGTAGGCTAACAAAAATTTTATATTTTTTTTATTACTTCCCTCATATGTCCTACGCATGCTTACATTACTTCAATGTATGTGTCCCTTTAACCAGTTCCACCCCTACTGGGAAAGTTTATACTATGATTTCTATTTCAATAGAAGCTGTGTTGACTTACAATCCTATATCTAAGTTAACTTCCATTAAAGTATTGGGAACAAGATCTCTCATTCTGATTTATTTGCATTGTTTAAATATTATTTTTTGAGGGAATATGCACTCAGCTGTCTATATAACAGAGAACTGATGGTGAGTTATCTCTGTACAAGATATTTTAGTGAATACAGTGACAATTTTAGTAAAGATAGACAGCACAACTCACACTTTGCTGATCTAGCCCAACTTATATTACCCCATGATGAGACTGTAAATATAATTGACTATAATACAAAATAAATGCATTCAATTATATGTATATATATTTATATACACAGTATACACAATATCACAATATACATATGGTCCTTTCTGCATATTTGTAATATGTTATAGTGTATTACTGGAGCTCACATAATGACAAAATTCAATGTGGATTATCTTCCATAATAACTATTCCAACCAACTGACCCAGTCACAAAGGGTTGTTGGAATTTTGTGGGTCACATAATATAGGACCACTGTAGTTCAAGAAAATTGTCACTTGTTTGTGAATTATGTAACAAAGTAACATTAGCTGCTGTATAAACCATGGACATAAAAATACTTTTAGAGAATTTTTGAAGACTCTGTTCACATATAATAAGAATATTGTCTTTGTTTAATCACTTTCTGAGAGCTACAGCATGAGGGGTGGGCTTTTCTTTACTGTGGATTTGGGTAGGGGAGGAGGCAGGGGAATTTGCCCCCCCCCCCCCCAGATTTATTTAAGCACCTACACCAATGGGAGGAGGGAAGGAGAATCGCAGAATTGGAACCCACTGAATTTGACACTAATCCGTTAACCCTGCACATGCTTACCATAGAAGCAGTGCAACAATAAATGCAAGTCCTGCACTCCAGAAATGTAAATGCCCCCTCACACACAGCATTTCATAAAAGTTTTATGGATGCCTTTATCTTCCAGCAGTTTTATTTAGATTTTTCTAGACTTAACATTTTGCAGAAGATGCCTTCATGGACCTGCATTGTACCTAAAACAAAAAAATAAAAAAATAAATAACACCTACAAAAAAGGCCTTAAAAAATATAGCGACTGCAGCATCTCTTCTCAACAGCATTCCTCAGTGTCCATCAATTGGTGACATGTTCAACAGAACCCTACGTGTCCACAGAGAAGAGGATCATGGACCATGTGATAGGAGGTAGCCATCTGCATACAAAATATCACCATCACATAGGCCAAGATCCAAGACTCTGTAGCCAGGCTAGATTAGGTTAACATTGTGACCAATAGATTGTCACTGAGGAGTGCTGTTGAGAAGGCAAAAACATATGCGCAGCCCCTACATCCTCCTCCGCCTAGCATCAGGGTCCCAATCCCCCTGTGGGTGGCAGCCACCTCACAGGTGCTGGGGGTAGTGGAAGGCATCCCCGGTGAGGCAGCGGCACAACCAGTGGTGGTGCTGGTGGCGGTAGTGGAGGCATGGGGGGAGAAAAGGAGGGGCTGGTGTGCGGGAGACACCTTCGGGGTGGATGAGGTGGTGTTGGGGACCAAAACACTGCGAACTGCATCCATCGTCACCTGCTGGACCACACTCTGGCCCACCCCCATCCAGAGCAGCCAGGCAAGGTAGGAGTCATGAGATGGTGCCTCCTCTCCTCCCTATTGCGCCTGGCAAGGCTGCTCCTAATCTGTCGGTGATTGGTGGAGATACTGGCCCTGCAGACAGTCCAGGATCTGTCTGGACACGACAAGCCTCTCCTTCTGCTCAGTCTGTATTTGTGGTGGTGGGGATGGAGGCCTGGCTGCAGGGCCCATTGGTGGTTGTGGAGGAGGTGGTGGTGGTGGCCCGCTGGGGAGGGGCTGTTGCCTTGCTCCAATGTGGTGGACCTGGTGGTGGGAGCCAGGCGGGAGGAGAAGGTGCGCCTTGGTAATAGCTGCAGGCGGATTGGGGTAGTGGCGTCCAGCAAGTGGCCCCACTGCCCAGGAGAAGTCCTCCTCTTCCACACCAGGGCACAGGGCTTGAGCTAATCCCTCTTTCCCCAGCACCGGATGCTGCCGGGCGGGGGCTTGCTCTGTGTCCTCCTTCTCTGATGGAGCTGATGCCCCCGCCTCTGGTTCACCAGTGGACCCACACCTTTGTTAAGCTGAAAAAGAGAAACAAGAAAAGAAAGGGACATGAGTTTATGATGTTGGAGAAAACATTTGATTGAGTTCCTTCCTAACTATCTGACATCTAGGATTGAACATGGATGAATCACTTACAGGGAGATTGACCTCATTATCAGTGCTCTTCATTGTGTGACAGAACTGAAGATTCCATGTTAAGTGAGTGTTTAACTGCTGGCTGATTACATTCTCTTGCCCTCCCAACTGTGGGTGGGGATCCTGTAATCCCTCAACCATCCCTGGGGCCTGTCCCTCATCCACGCTACCACCCCCTCTGGGATCAAGCCCCTCCCCCTGAGGACAATGTGCGTATCAATATGGGCACCTGTCCACCCACCTCATTCCCTACACTCTCTCCCATCTCCTCCTCTCCTCCTCCACCAGGTCCTCCTCCTCATCCTCCTCCACTGCCTCCTCCTCCTCAAATTTCTCCACCTCCTCTCCTCCACTCTCCTCCACCTCCTCCTCTCCAACACTTCTCGTGACCTCCTCTCTCTACTCCTCACCTCTTCTCCTCCCATCCTCTTCACTCCTCTACCCTCCTGTCTCTCCTCCCTCCATATCAATCCCAAAAGTAAAATAAGAATAAGAGAAAAAAAGGATTTGTGTATATAGTTGTGATGAACAAAAAAATGTATGTTCTATGTGTAATTGTTAACTGTTGGGGTATAGGGTGGGGGGTATATGGTGGGGTGTGTGTTTGCGTTGACTTGCCTCTAAGTGTAATAACACGTGTGTTATTTACTCTATGTGTATTTGTATTATGTGTAATCCAAATTTGTATGTAAAATAGTTCTGATAATATTATAAATGAATAGAACTGTAAGAACCTGCTCTCCAATATTACCGACTCTCTCTCTCTCTCTATATCCAGCCTCCAACTCCGGGACCTGCGTACTACTTTGGAAGAAAATACAACACAGTCAAGGCATGGGCGTGTGGAACACAGCTTTATTAATTCCCCCAGTCAATCATTTTCCGGATCCTGCTTTTCATTGGTTCTGAGGCCTCTGTCCGTAATTACGGTATTGGGTTATAACAGGGGACTGCATCTATTCCAGCCCACTGACAGTTTGCGGGCGTGGGAAGGGTTTACGGGCTTGTGGCTCAGGCCCTTTGGTTGTGGCCTTGTTGAATGTAATCGCTCTGGAACTCCAGCAGATTTCAAGCCCGCAGACATACGGGCTAGACGACGGCCGCTGAGTTCTTGGAATTTAATAGGGCTCCTTGTTCGCCCTAGCTACGTTCCATCCTAAGATTACTACACGTATGTAACAATGCATCAATTTATGTGTGTGGTTATGTATATATACAGTATATCAGATAGAGTTATTGAGGCACATCTGCACTTTGGAGCATGTGCACACGGTATTGCATGGTACTGCACTGGCAGCCTGCTGCCCTAGGCCTGGGCCTCATTGGTCAACAACAACCAGCGACCTGAATGGGTAATGACTATTTTATAATTATATTGATCCCAGTGCCTGATTCTGTTTCTGTCTATATTGCGTGTATTGAAGGTCTCCAGGACACGTGGCTTGGCTTATATTCCCAAATCCACCACATCCTAAACATTTAATTTCTGACACAAGAATTCCAGTTGTTTAGGAATCTGTCTGTAGATACACTTCTTGTGACATTTCTGTTACTACAACATGAAAATACAAACATGAACTAATTATAACATTGTGTTCATTATGAATCAACTGCAATATTGTTCCAACAATCCTGAGATAGTTTAAAGGGATGTTGTCAAGAATAAACACCTTGCTTTGATATGAAGCCAATATGTTTAGAGGCTTAAACTACTGTGCCCTAGAAATAACTTCTGGTTTAAAGAAACGTTCTTTAAAGGTCTGAGCAGCTACCCCTGCGATTGATTATGAGGAGCCTGGATCAGTTCAGGTTTTTTTCCCCCAAACTGGAGGCTGGTGGCGCTGCTTGAAGTCACACCTATCCCAGGATAAAGTCATCTATTTCCAGGTATCTGCTCACCTGAAACTCTCATATATGAAATGAATAGTTATTATGTATATATTTTTCTTTTCAGCATCTCCAAAGATTATCTGTTCCTACTATCAAATTAATTTTATTATGAACTATGGGGCATAACTACGTTGTAACATATTACCTCTTACTGATATCACAGATCAAATCTATCTATCTATCTATCTATCTATCTATCTATCTATCTATCTATCTATCTATCTATCTATCTATCCGTAGATCAGTCCATCCATCTATATCCATCCATCAATCCATCCCCTTATCTACCACCTATTTATGAACCACCTATTTATCCATCTATTTCCATCCATTTATATCCATCCACCAATTATCCACCACCGATTTATCCACCTACATATCTATTCATCCATCTATTTCCATCCATCTATATCCATTCATCAATCTATAACCATCCATCTATCTATCTTTCTATCTATCTATCTATCTATCTATCTATCTATCTATCTATCTATCTATCTTATTATTATTATTATTATTATTAATGTTATTAGTACTAATATTATCTATCTATCATTATTAATTTTTATCTATCTATCTATCTATCTATCTATCTATCTATCTATCTATCTATCTATCTATCTATCTATCTATCTAATAGCATCCCTCCTCTTGCAAAGGTTTGGGCAGAAAAAGAACAAAAAATCATTGTGTTCTGAAGCTTTTTGGTAGGGTCCATCGGTCATCAAAAATGCTCGATCAATTAAGTATTCATTTTGCCCAAAGTGCACAGGGGAGACGCAGGTCCAGATAATGTTATTCTAAAGGGCCGGTGTAGTTCGGGAAAAATGTCACATGTTTATGAAGCATATAGCAAACAAACAATAGGGAATTTACAAAGCATGTTATGTGACTGAGATGAGGCGAGAAGGGCTGCGATGGCAACTTTTCCCCATATGAAGTAGTGCCTAGAAAATACAGGGATGCATATTTCAGCCACTTGATATGTTTAGTTAATTACTCCCAACATTACTAGTTCATCAAGTCATGAACATAATCCTAAATTGAGTTGATTGCTTTTTGTCATGGACACTTCCATCTTTGTGTACTAGTTGGCCAGAGCGGCCTTGTTGAAGTTGCTCTTCTATTTAGTTCTATTATTAAGTTGCACATAGTTGCATAGTAATTGAGGTTGAAAAAAAGACTATTAGTCCATAAAGTTCAACCTTTTAAGGTCTCCTCTGATCTGCAATATGCGGACTGTTAATTGTTAACATCACAATAATCTTTCAATATAACTGAGTAAAGATCTGAATCCACAGTTCCTCTCAGGTTTCTCATCCTGTTAAGAACAAAAGCAAATGCCTGCACTCATTAAAACAAATAAAAACAATAGTTAAAATGCAAAACTGCAATTATTTATTTTTGGCAGATTATAAAGTTATACTCTTCACACTAAACATGGCACTTCTATGGTCTTCCAGTGTATCCCTTTAAAGTGTATCAATCTGAATTTGTCAGGTTTATTTTCTGAACTTGGGCAATATTTACTAAGCTATTGCACTGTCTGTGCGAAGGCTGCAATGGTGATTTTTCGCATTGGAAATAGAGCACATCAGATCACAGTGTTGCACACGGCAGCCTATATGCAGGGGCGGAGCTACCAGCGTGGCAGGTGGTGCAATGCACTAGGGCCCTCCTCTGAGGGGAACCCAGCTATGCAAAGGGGTCTATGGGGAGGAGCTATCGGAAAGGGTCTTGGGGATGAGTACTGTTAAGGGAAGTGGTCTTGGGGACGGGTTCTGTTATGGGATGAGATCTTGGGGCGGGGCGCCCTAATGGGAAAGGGTCTTTTGGAGAGAAGCTGATAATTAAGGAGGGGGCACTGTGTGAGTTGGTAAAGGGGGGCAGCACAAAACATTTTTCCAACCCCCTTTGGGGGGTCCCACGTTTTTATTTGCATTGAGACCCTCCATTATCTCCACTGCCTATATTCTTAGTATATATTTCCATTTGTAAGGTCAGATTCATTGCTCGGGAGCACATTCCTTTTAGCTTTACCTAAAAGGAATGTTCTAGTACTATTAGTTGTTGTTTAGTCATTCAGTCATGTCCAACTCTCCGCGATGCTATGGACAGCAGCATGCCAGGCACAACCTGTGTAATCCCTAAGTTTTTCATGGCAAATACACTGTAGTGGGTTGTCTGACCTCTCTCCTATGACCTGCCTATCTTAGGTGACCCTACATGGTATAGCTCACAGCTTCATTGAAGTGCTCAATCACCTTCACCACGACAAGGTAGCGATCCAGAAGGTCTAGTACTATAGTACAAGAATTAAATAATTTTACATTTCAATTGAATTATTTAGTGTCCTTATTTTTAAATCTATGGTTTAAATAACAGTGTATAAAAAATCCTTTTCATGTTATGCATAATGTTACAATTAAAAAATATATCGTTTTTTTAATGTATATTTTAATTGCAAAAAAACAGAAAGTACAAGTAAGCGCTCAGGCAGAAAGTGTAAAAATTGTACTCGATCTGCCCAGTAAATCAAAGTCCCAGGGCACGCAGGACAACGTGATCTTCTTAATCCTCAGAATACATATGAATGTTGGATCCAATCCTCTAGATGTTACTACTGGGAATACCATCGTTCTAACTATGCAGGCCTTTGTTGATAGTGTAATATCATTACTTGTCCAAGCTTGCCATAGCTTTCCTCCCCAGAAGCAAACGTCTTTCATGGCTGCAGTCACCATCTACAGTAAAATAAAATCTGTCACTGCCTCCACTTCTTCCCCGTCTATCTGCCAGGAACTGAGATTGCCGTTTGCTATCATCTTCGTAATTGCATATCATAGTGAATAAATTAAAGGTTGTATTTATAATTTTTTACTAAAACCATTTGGACATTATCAATTGCAGAATATTACAGATGTAGCTCCACAGAGACACTAACTCACTATTTTTAGAGCACACTTTTAAGAACCAATTTTACAAATTCTTTAAACATTTTTTACAATTTCCATTTTTTGGGCTAAAGTAAATGAATACCATCTGAATATAATGTGTTTAGGTCCCGGGATTACACGAGTTCAGAGCCCACCAATTTTACCATCAGACCTCTCCTATTGAGGCCGATTTTACGGGCTCTTTATTATGGTTACTTAACCCTGTATTTTACACTGCAATTGAGCTAATTAGTATAATCTTTGCAGTGTTTAAGCTGGCATGAGGCTTAGTGCTGATACATTGCAGACTACCCGGCCGTTCAAAGGACCACTGTGGTCATTTATTTTTCTATATTTTTGAATATCTAACTATGATAAAATCTTTTTTTCAAAAAAAACTATATTAAATTAGAATTTTTTTATATGCAATTATTGTTGTTCCATATTCTTTTCTGATATGTCTGTCTGTTACTTTCTCAAGAAATTAATTGCCATTACGCCTGTTGAAAGCACTGGCAGTGTTAGCTTTCATGTTTACACTTTTAAAAGATACAAAATAGTGGTTGTATTTTTTTTTAGATTATAAATGAAGTTTGCTTATGTAAAGTGTATATGTCAAGTATAGGATGATAGTGGTCAGTTAACAGGTTACTTCACCATATACACAGAATAAATAAATATATATATTTATATATATGTATATATATATATATATATATATATATATATATATATATATATATATATGTATATATACATATATATATATATATATATATATATATATTTATATAAATAAAGAATTGGCTTATACATGAACTGACACATTATATATAAGGTGAAAAGGGCAGAGATGAGGTGAGAAGGGTTGAGATAATGTGAGAAGGGTTGGGATAAGGGGAGAAGGACTGAGATGGGGTGAGAAGGACTGAGATGAGGTGAGACATGTTGGGATCAAGTGAGACGGGCTGTGATGAGGTGAGAAGGGCTGACATGAGGTGAGAATGGTTGAGAGAAGGTGAAAAAGGAGGTCTTGCTGAGCTTGAAAGCTGTGCAGCCCCTCCAAAAACTGTTGTAAAACAGTTAAATGAAAACCCAATATTCTTTTACAATGGAGAAAAATAAACACACTCACAAAACAGATGGTATTAGTACAAAGAGTAATACATGAAAGTGCAATGGGATATAGACAATATACTGTCACATCCAGTGATCCTCAAACACAGCATGAATCTCCAAAACTGGTTTCCACCATAGGAAATCTTTTAATTGCCCATATATTTTCTAATACATTGTGGAAAGATGGAAGTAATGGGATCAAATCAGGGGCGGAGCTGCCAGTTGTGCAGGTGGTGTAATACACCAGGGCCTTGCTATGAGTGTCGCCCTGCAATGGAAAGGGGTCCCGAGGGGCAGTAGCTATGGGAAAGGGTCCTAGGGAGTGGTAATGTTATGAGAAAGGGTATTAGTGGAAGGGGACTTGGAGAGGGGCACTGAGTGAGTTGGTACCAAGGTGGGGGGCCCAACACAAAAAATAAATTACAGCCCCCCTTTGGGTGGAGGGCACAAATTTTGTTTTTTTGCACCGGGACCCTCCATTCTCTAGCTCAGCCACTGGATTAAATGCTGTTCAAACTAAATTCAACTGAATACAGAAATATTACAATTTGTATATCTCATAATAAGAATCCTCACCCTGTTTCTGACACTATATAGTGGTACCTCGGCACTCGTCTACCTCAAAGCTTGTCGAATTTGGTATTTGATGCATTTTGACAAGGATGAATGCCTTGTTTACCTTGGTACTCATTGTGCTTGCTTGAGTCAATTTACATTACTCCTTATGGAAACTTGGTACTTTTCATCCTTTCTCCACTCCTCATGCCTTCTGGAACCAATTAACGACTAGTACGAAGGGTCTACTGTATATATATATTTTTTTTATTTCTGAGGAAGAGTGTAAACCCAGAAACGTGTTAAGTATTCTTATCGGACAAGTTCTTCCTTCTAATGCTCTTCTTTTTTTTTTTACCATCTACACTGGGAGAGCTCCTTATTTGCCATAGATATATATTACTTGAGAAACTGAATTTTCTCATAGATAAAAGATAAAAAGATAGAGGGAGGAAAATCATGTTGTTTATTTTTTAATTGATTAAAACTGACTTGGATATTGTAATTTTTAGTTATTGCTTATACAGTATAGCTCCTGAAACTCTCCCACGAGAATCTCCATAGATAATGAGGTTCAGGTTGTAACTGTCACACTTATTATATTTCAGATTTATTGATTCTTGCATTTAAAAATATGTATTGAAATCAAACCCCCCTTCATTTTTCTTTTGTACATTAATATTTTTTTATTTAGTTAAAATAATTATTTTAGACATTATGTAACGTTGTAGTAAACCCACATCTGCCAGATCACAGTCAGACTATGTACAGACTATGGTAAAAAAGAACAATATAAGTAATATAGAGCCAATACTTGAAACATAACACTTTTACTATTCAGTCAGCCATAACTGTCTTATATCACCCCTTTATATTTGATATATATTTAGATTTTCATCTTGCAACCAAAATTAAACCTACTATTTAATAAAAATTCTGGTGGGTCTTGAACCCACAACTTTTACTTAAAAGTCACTTGACCACTTGGCTACACATCTACATGCTTTGTAAAGGTGAAAAAGCACACTAGAATTAATATAGAGCTAATATTCCATTTTTAACAGTTCTTTCCACAACCTGCACACCTGAATCCAATTAGTACCACCAACTGGTGCAGCTCATTCTGATAATGTAAGGGCAGGTTGTTGTTGTTCAGTCATGTCTGACTCTCTGTGACCCAATGGGTAACAGTACACCAGGCACATCTTGTGTCTGGGTGTGCAAATCCATAATGTTTCTGGAGTGGGTTGCAAGTTCCTCATCTTGGGTGACCCTACATGGTATAGCTCACAGCTTCATTGAAGTACACAAGCCCCTTCACCAAGACAAGGAAGCAATGCAGAAGGTCTATAACTGTAGTACATTAGAATAGAATACTTTTACTTTGTGATTTTACTTTGCAATTTTATCATTTTGTGTCCTTATTTTTAAATTTATGGTATAAATAATAGTGTATAAAACATCCCATCTTGGGTGACCCTACATGGTATAGCTCACAGCTTCCTTGAAATACACAAGCCCCTTCACCATGACACGGTAGCAACCCAGAAAGGGAATGGCAGGTTAGAAGCAGCTTAAAACCACTACCTTCAAACACTCATAACTCAAAGAATTTAGCAGCAGTTTTAAAAAGGCATGCACTTTTCTCATATGATTTTCCATCCTCTATCTGATGGTGCAAAGCACACGTGGTGGTTTCAGGGTTCCTTTACCTTCCTAACTTTCACACTCAATTATCTAAAACTTTCTCCCAAAATGTTTATTGCTATTATATTTATTTATTATTGTATGTATGATCTTAATTTCTTTAAGAAACTGGACCTTTGATGGATGTCCCAGCCTATGAATGAAGCACAAGATTATCTCTGTGTCTCAGTACAAGAATAATGAGATTTTCAGGAAACAATTTCCTCCAACAACACCTCAGTGATTATTTATTAAAGTTACAAAAATAGAAAAAAAAAACTTTACATAAAAAAAAATGTCTGTCGTCAGCAGGATACATCCCTCAATAATCCAGCTGCTGTTCTACCTCTGGAAGAAGACATTGATAAATGGGCTCTTTTTGACACATCACCTGGTTGATATATTTTTCTGTGGTACTTGTTTATTTTCTGTATATGGTTAAAGCGGAGGATATTTATTTTTTGTCCCTATTTCTAGTTCCAAATGTTAATGTTTTCTGGAGTTGGCTTTGCTTGGAGAAGATGAAATGCTAAGTGCCAAGAGAGGTTACAACCTCATACAGCACCCGCATTGTCTGTATGGAGTGTTAAAGGAAGTTTGTGCTCAGGAGCACAGCACAGGACTATTAAATGGAGACTAATGTCCTTAAATTTTGTCTTGCTTTTATAGATATTCTTCAGAGAATTGTTTTTTTATTAAATTTTTCCTCCTCAGTGTAATTACTACATAAAATTTACACTTTAAACTAACAAACCAGTAGCATCACAAACCTTCTCTTTCACCCTGTATGCCCCAATGCATGATGCCATCTGTCACATCTGTAACGTGATACACTGCATTGTGTGTACTAAGGTCACACCCACATGGGCGGGGCTTCACATTATCAATGTCTCATGCTGCAAAAACAATTTATACAAACAAAATTTTCTTCTTTTATGTTTCAATAATTTTTATTGGCTCACAAATAAATGTAACATAAAACAGAAGGGAAAACAATTTGATATCAGTAACAAGCCATGGTATGGTCAGTGTAAAAGATACAATAAAAAATATAAATATGGCAGGAAGATATATAATATTAATTTACAAGTGAGACTCACCATCAACCATTTTCCTTTTGCCAGGCCTCACGTTCTTTTTTTTTTTTTATCATATAAACTTTATTGAGAGTAGTATGAATGGCAGTAACAAATAAAACATTTCAGAAATAAACGTATATTTGACACCTGAACACAGATATCCTCCAAAATGTAATACTGAGACCATTCTATCTTTCCATAAAGTACCTTATTTTCAAAATTTTTAGTGATATTTATAATACATATAAATTTCGAACAACTCCGTAAAGATAGTAAACTAGCTGAGCTTAAATAGATTCAGCGTGAAGAATAAAAGTGAGAGAGATAAAAGTTTACTCTCGCTTGCCATACCAAAGGAAAATTCAATATTCCTCCGATCACTCCCCCTCTCCGCCGCCTCCTTAGCACTTTTTTTTTTTTTCCCAATAATCATTGTATTATTACCTTACCTCCAACAGAACAGTCAGCCTTCTTCCAATTCCGTCCGAACCGTACCGCTCCCCTCTCGGCTCCACACCTAGCCGCTTAAGAAAAAACAGGCCCCACCCGACCTCCCAGACTATCCCTCCTCAAGGAATACCGTTAGGTGATCTAATCCAAGGCTCCCAAATTTCCAAAAATGCCGGGGGCCTCACGTTCTTTGATCACTCTGCCTCAGATCCACAAATGACAGTCCAACACAAATGTATTTATTTTTTTAAATGTAGAGTATGTGTCGGAAATTGTGTGTATGAGTTTTTTGTTAATCATTATGCAGTTTATCTTGTTAATTATTTATTTTAAGCAAAGGTTGGTATTTTTCCACCTCTTGGCAATATGATTTTTAACTGCTAATAGTATATATTGGAGTAATTTTTTCTGGGATTTAGTTAGGAGGGAAGATTGATGTCCCAATAAACAAACTTCAATGGAAGGTGTTACCTGGGTAAATAAGAGGTTTGAGGCCAATTGAGTTTTTCATACCATAATTTTTGGGCTTTTGGGCAGGTCCACCACATGTGGATAAAGGATCCTATGTCCAGGCATCCCCTAAAACAGGCAGCGGATTCTTGAGGATTTATTCTATTCAAACTGAAAAAAAGAAACAATTAACTCTGAGGAGACTATGTCAATGCATTTAGCATTATATGGGAATAATTAAAGGTATATCTAAGTTTCCCTGTATTTTCCTTTTTCTAATCTAACACATACGGCTTATATCAGAAACACATATTACATTGTGTCAATCTATGCATTTACAGATTTATATAAAAATAAAATTTTATTTTCTGTAGATTGCGGCTTATTGTGGCATCTTTTTATTAAATCCCCCCCCCCCTCCTCCCGTCAGTATGATCTATGGCCAAACACACTGGGGACGGGCTTCACACTAATAGTGTAATGCTGCGGCATGCAGACACACAACATGTCAATGTCCATTTGTAGCAGCATGAGACACTCCTATTTTCATAATAAGGGCTTAGTTTCCCCGCCCCATTAAAAACACAAAGTACTCAAAAAACACAAAAAAGTAAAACTTGTTTATTAAACTGAGCCAGTTATATGATAAAAAAATCATTCAAATGACAAACATATGTAAAACAGAAGTACAATTAAATAATTTTACATTATTTGCAATTAGAAGAAAAAATATGGATGCGTGCAATCTTTTTTGGGGGACAGATTCACTAAAGGTTGCTGTGAAGGGCTGTGAGAGGTGACAGTCAAGGGGCAAAGGTACTTAATAAGGAGTATGCCCAGCTAACTAAAACTGTGCTTGGGTCTATGGACAATATAATATAAGAACAACTGTAGTTGAATAATTAAATCTGTTTGTGGTATCCAAAACTGTTGGTGCTTTTATCATGACTAAAGAAAAGCTCATTAGTTTATTAGGACACACCTTTCTACAAAAGCATTATACAGAATCAATTCACAAAAGAAAATAGAACCCTGCAATAAAGAATAATTGCATACATTATTAAAACATGTTTACAAGTGTTTTTTTTAATACATTTTTCGCATTATTAAATGTAATTATTTAAAATACCATGTACACAAAACATGATTGTGCCCCCTTAATATTAACACTATAACTTTATGTATTATAGTACAAATAAGCAGTACGTGCATATTACATACTTATATTCACACTTCACCTAGGTTTTATATTATAATAGTAACAGACAGGTAATGAAATTTGCATTGCTGAATCTGCAATTGTAGTTTCTCCATAGGAAATAAAGGAAATAACCATTTTAGCCTTAGACAAAGCACTTTATACCCCTATGAAGTTTAATGAATTTTGCCAAATATTTGTTGAATATTGTAGAAAAAGTGATACAAATTTAAAATGATTAAAACTATATATTTTTAAAATCACCATTATGTCATTAAATTCCATTTTAATAGTATTTTGTAAATAAAAATAATGATAATTTAGGCTTGATTTTAATTTAAATTAGAAGACAAATTAGAGTAGTGTTAATATTTTGTTATCATTAAGCAAGTTGTACTTAACATAATTACTTAATTTAATGTTTATTCTAGATCAGTTTCTGTAGAGGAAATCTCGCTGACCTGCGTATAATTACTGCTGACAGGCTAGTGGCAGAAAGTCTTTAATTTCTTGATTTATTACCAATGAGTTACTTGTTTGAAATAATTCCGTAAAAAGGTGATAAAGCATTTGTTATTGTCGCTTACTCACACATGGAGGCTTTTTTATAATCATAAATAGTAGCATTCATGTGATTAGTAGAACGTTTTAAATCAATAAAGATTTTATTGCACAAGTGGAATTTTTTATTGCATGAATGATAATATAGTTTATTTTATTTTTATTGTTTTTATTATAATTGTTTTATGATAATATAATTACATTTTGTTTTGCTCTTTATAATAAATGAAGAATAGCAGTAAATATATATGATTAAATTTCAATCTCATATAATTTTTCAGAGTGCTTTCTTCTGAATTTCTACAAAAATGAAAATGAATACTTCTAGCGTAATGATGGGCAAAATACCAAATGGGCTCTTTCTAAACTTATCATGAAATACACTCATATCTGATAATCCTTAACATAGAGGGTTAACACCAGTGGTGGAGCTAGTGAACGTAGGGCCCCAGTGCAAAAAAAAATGTTGTCCCCCTCCTGTGGGGTAAAAAAAATGTTTTTGTTGACTCTCCCTGGGTCCTATATCCATATTTATATAATGTAGATTATAAATATATATTATTAAATTATATATATATATATATATATATATATATATATATATATATATATATAATTTAGATTATAAATATATTTTATACATATATATATATATATATATATATATATGTACACACTTTTATAATAAATATATATATAATAAATTATATTATAAATGATTGTTGTGATGAACTACCTACTCCTAATTTCCACAATACAGGCTGAGATCCCGCTCCATGATGATGATAGCCAGTAAGCTTGAAACAGCTGTACATGGATTGGATACTCAGCCTGTGTTTATTCCAGCCTTGGCTTTGCATTAAAGCTGTGTAATACAGCATGCATAAGCTTAAAGGAAGCCATGTTTGATTATGGCTATGGATTGAAGAGTGAGGCATTTGTGGGCACATTTGCATGTCCCCTTAAATGTGAACACAGATGTACTATTTATTTACTATATATATATATATATATATATATATATATATATATATATATATATATATATATATATATATGTATATATATGCCATGCCCCTCATCCCATGGTAACTTACCCTGATCCATGTCACTTGATTGCTGTGTCTCTTCTGCTCCTCCCCTGCTGGTGCATCTTGATGACATCATTCAGCGTTCCCAGCTCTGCAGCAAGACGTGTTGGCGTCTGCAGGGAAGAGCAGAAGAGGTACAACAATCAAGTGACATGGTTCAGGTGGGAGGGGGGTCCAAGGGAGGCTGAGGGAGCATGGCTGGGTGTGGAGGTGAGGAGGTGTGGCATGAGGTGGGAGCGCCGTACAAAAGAAGTAATAAGATTTCACTGGGCCCTCTCAGAGATGGGGCCCCTGTGCTTTGCACCACCTGCACCAACGGTTCCTCCGCCACTGGTTAACACTACTCTAATATTTAATTTCCGTTTTTTACAAACATTATTTTAAATTATTTTTAGTTTGAACATATGAGCCACATATCAGAATGTTTTAAGGTCAACTGTTGTTTTTTAATTATATTCTGGTGAAAAGACAGAATTAAATATATTCATCACAATCCACATGGTTTGTATTATAATAGAAATTGATGGGTTAAATCTCCCTAGAGATTCTTTATATTTGTATTATTGTATAATTTTACAAGTGTATTTTATATAAAATTGTATAATATAAGGTGAATATATTATGTGTAGTATACATTTGTGTTTGAATTAGAATGTATAAAAAATAAAGAAATATGACTTTGCAGTTCAGTTGTATTGTAATATCAGGCAAATATAAACAAGTGATTATTTGCATTTGATGAGTTTGTATTATAACATAAAATTATAATAACCAAGTTATATGTATTTGTGGATAATTTGTATTATAATGTAATGAATGAGAAGAATCAAGTAATATAAATTTGATTATTAGTATTATAATATAACATGAATTTGATAAATTAGTAATATGCATTTGTGGATTATTTTTATATAAGTGGAATATACAGGTACAGTCTGAACGTTAAATGGACAAACATTTAAATTAAATTAAAAACACATTGGGGGCATTTACTAAAGGATCATGGGTATGTACACTGGTGTGACATCTCGTAGTAGCCTGAGATGCAGCATCTCAAGTCATTGTGTGATTTACTAAAGGCTAGCTGTACGCGGCTCATTGCGAGTTACTGTACGTGGGATGTTTAATGGGCGTGTGATGGGCGTGTTATGGGCGTGTTATGGGTGTGTTACGGGCGCCATACAATGGAAATCCAAGTTCTCAGCATTTTCTAAAGGCAAACCTTGCTTTTAACTACCCCAATGCTGATATTCAGCATCTCATGTTTCAACCCAGCAATATATTTTATAGTTACAGAATTATCAGCCTTATTAAATTGCAATTCGGCCAATTGATTAGGGCTCTATTTAAGCACATAGCATATATTTTTTTTACAGAAGTTTTTCGTTAGTGACGACCTTGCTTTTGGATAGAAGTTCTGTAAAATAAATATGCTATGTGCTTAAATAGAGCCCTATTCAATTGGTCGAATTGCAATTTAATAAGGCTGAATGTTTCCAATAAGTAATGTGTAAAATTAATGTTTAGTAATTGTTTTCTTTCTTCATATGGTTGCCCGACCCTAGTGATTAATACGGGGCGCTGATGACAATGATGATGTTATCATTTTGCAGGGTTTGTTGTTATATGTCGTTAAGGATGTCATGCCAACTATTGTATCTTTGCCAACCAATATTGCTCCTTGTCTCATAGCAGTCAATAGGCATGTTGCTGAGATTTTGCCCCTCATTGGCTAGTATGAAATATTTCAGAACAGCACAGTCTGTGTCTTCATGAGTTACAGAGGGCAGACCCAAGCAGTTACAATTTGTTTGATTTTAGGCAGTTAATACAGAGATTATAAGCACTCCTTAATAAAATAAAGTACATACAAGTAAATAGATACATAGTTATATTATATACCTAGTAAAATCCAGAACCCTTCCATGTCCCTTTAAGGATGCATTAATAGGCACACTGTTCATACAAATCTTACCAGCAGTTTCAAGGATCACAATGACATGCCTTCAAGAAAGCACTAAATTTTTCGCTTCTCGTCTGATTTTCTTAATCTTGCATTATAAAGATTTCTGTTTAGACCAACTGCTTAAGGGAATACTGTAGTTCAGGAAAATGCTTATGATGTATGTAACAAATTAACAATGTTTGCAGCTGTTTTTAGAGAAATTCATATTTTTTAAGACTCCCTTTTATGTATTGACGGTTCCTTCGTATCTGGTTTCAGCACTTCCTTCTGTCTTGCAGCACAAGGAGGTGTGCTCCTATGTAATAACACTTGATCTTTTTCAAATTGACACCTACGTTTGTGTGCACATTATTTTATTTATCTTTAAATGACTAATTCTGCACACATGTACTATTTTTTTGACTAAACTTATTCTATTAGCTACTTGCAAATACCTTGAACTCATACATTTGGCTTTGGGTGTTTTTTTTTAAATAAATGTTTATATGCATTCTATTGACTTAGGAATTCATTAGTGTCAATAAGTAATATTTGCCAAATATGTAACAATATTAAGAGTGATTTTAAGTGTGTATAAATTGGGCAATAGAATAGGGCCCTCTGTATGGTGGAGGATTTATAATACTCTTTTGCCCGCCATAAGTTAAATGATGCTGTTTGTAAATCGTGAATAGCTTTTCTTAAAGAGCATTAAATGTTACCCAGTTTTCTTTTCAGCATCTCCAAAGATGATCAGTAACTGACATCAAATTAATTTAATTATGGACTATGGAACATACATAAGTGTTGTGATTTATTTACATCCGTGAATATATTGTAACATTTTATCTCTTACTGATAACACAGATAAAAAGTAAAAGCAAGAAAAGTATTAAACAAGCTAACAAACAAAAAATGACATTGTGAAAGGGATATCTGTTAAATCTATCTATCTATCTATCTATCTATCTATCTATCTATCTATCTATCTACCTATCAGGATCTATGCATCTATCTATGTATCTATCTATTTATCTATCTATCTATGGATCTATCTATCTATCATCTATCTATTTATCTGTCTATCTATCTATCATCTATCTATCTATCTATCTATCATCTATCTATCTATCTATCTATCTATTTATCTATCTATGGATCTATCTATCTATCATCTATCTATTTATCTATCTATCTATCATCTATCTATCTATCTATCTATCATCTATCTATCTATCATCTATCTATTTATCTATCTATCTATCATCTATCTATCTATCTATCTATCTATCTATCTATCATCTATCTATCTATCTATCTATCTATTTATCTATCTATGGATCTATCTATCTATATTATTATTATTATTATTAATGTTATTAGTACTAATATTATCTATCTGTCATTATTAATATTACCTATCTATCTATCTATCTATCTATCTATCTATCTATCTATCTATCTATCTATCTCTATATATCTATATCCATACACCGATCCATCTATACATTCATCCATCCATCCACTGATCTAGATAGATAGACAGACAGACAGACAGATAGATAGACAGACAGACAGACAGATAGATAGATAGACAGACAGATAGATAGATAGATAGATAGATAGATAGATAGATAGATAGATAGATAGATAGATAGACAGACAGACAGACAGATAGATAGATAGACAGACAGATAGATAGATAGATAGATTAATAGATAGATAGATAGATAGATAGATAGATAGATAGATAGACAAACAGATAGATAGATTGATAGATAGATAGACAGATAGATAGATAGATCCATATTATAATCAAACTACTTTAAATGAATGCTGCTTAGTTTTAGAAATTATTACATTGGTTATTTTGGAATAAATTAATAACATGTTGCAAAATGCTTTAATAATCTTTAATTTAGAGAGTTTTACACATTATATAAGCCTTGATTTAATATGGGAAACGCCGCCTTCCACCCATTAGGACAGAAGCTGCTACAGAAAAATGATAAAGTATATTACAAATCCCACTGAGCGCGGCTCATATTCAGAAACTGCACAGTTCAGAGATGATGAAATATAATAAGAACATTTCTTTTTTTTAAATTGATTTTTCCTCCCAAATGAGAATAAAATCAGGAAACCAGAATACAGAAGCCTTTTTGTATAGAGACAATTAAACCCTTTACTGATTTAGGGGCCGGTGTCACATTCTCTTAGATTTACTAAGCTTCAAAGGGCCTGCAAAGAGCTCCCCATAGAAAATAATCATAGCATTGCATCTTCTGCATTGCACATCTCAGCCCATAAGAGACTTGGTGAAAGTGCAGCAAAAATCCTATTTATTGCATAATTGAAAGTAGACATAACAATATTTATATACGGTAATTGCATTTGGTTGAGTGGAAATACTTGAAAGCTGGGTATTTTAAGCATAAAATAAAAGACAAATTTATCTTTACAAGTTTATCTTGTGATTAATTATTTCTTGAAGTGTGGGATTTATAAACTACCAATGCATGCTGATGGATAAATAATAATAGTTACAGAGACAATTGTTAACATCTTATCATTATTCTGATGTATAAGAAGTGGACATATTCTTGTAGTTTAACCACATGGATGAAAGTCACTGGAGAATGGGTGACTTTTCGTCTTTGTTATTATAAGGTGCTAACACTTTCTACAGTACTAATACAGTGGCAATAATTTTGCTTTCCATTTACAGATAAAAATAAATAAATTGTGATTGCATTATTATTATTATGAGTGTTGCTGTTCAGAAAATTTACATCATAACCTTTTAAAAAACACATCTAGCAATACTGTGCCATTTTTTAATTTCTCATTGTTTAAACAAAAGGTAATAAGCACACCTAGACCGAATTATTTTCTAGATTTATTATTGGTAGGTAATATTATATTTGTCCTGTTGGGTAAAGATCCATACTAATAAGTTGGGTCAGAAAGCATGAGGGGCCTAGCCAAAAAACAGAATACCCGATGACCCTGAAGCTTCAAATAATGTAAAGTTTATATTTCTGCTAATGTTCAATTTGTGTTATTGTAACGTTTGCTGTTTCTTTGAAGTTTATATAAAACCTATCTTCCCCATGCTAAACTTCCCCGGTTAGATCTGTTTCGCTTTGCACTCCTATTGCCTGGAACCATCTACAGCGTTAAACGAGGTATAGCTGTATATATATATATATATATATATATATATATATATATATATATATACACACTAACTTAATATTATATAGTGGTATCATTTAGTTATATATACAAATAAATATTATATGTAACTTAATATAATTTATATTAACATGTAACAAATGGTTCAGTATAACAATGACAGCATTATGATTAAATTGTAAAATGTAATATTTAATATTTTAGATAAATATATAGCTAGACATTGATCAAGTCTGCAAGTATAATTGTTATTTATATGCTAACCATGGCATGTATATGACAAGTGTCTCATGCTGCTGCTGCCTTTATTATTATACAGAATACTGAGCCCCCAGACCACATTTGCTCACACAGCTCTCAGAATTTCTGCTGTATTTCTATAGATATTCCACTGATTATCACAATAAATAAAAGATACATAATTAAGTGGCAAACTTGCATTTAATTACTTGAGATTCTAGTTTAGGTACAGAGATGATTTTATTCTGATTTAGTTGCGCCACGGAAATGATTATTTCGGGGTGAAGTGGACCTAAAACACCCACTTATTACACATCTGGAAAGTCTCTAACTGTAGGGGGGAAGGTGACATCCTAATCCTAAATGATAAATATTATATACAATGGGTGGGTTATATTGCAAAGGGAAGTCCTCAACTCACCTAGTCACCTTATAAGGAGTTAAATGTGTTAACCCTTTAGTGGAATCTTGTGATCAGTTTATTCATTAACTACAATTAAAAATAGTGCCTACAGTTTTGTTAAACTTGGAATTTTTTTATTTTTTTTAAAAAAAATTCTTCTTAATATATCATATTAAAAAAACACTTAATACATTCTATTATAAGGTATGCAAAAACTTACACTGTGTATATTACATGGAGTATTGGGAAGGATAGATAGACAGACAGACAGATTTACAGATAGATAGATATATAGATAGAATATTTTTAGCAAAAGTGCAGAAATCTAAATGTATCTATCTATCATCTATTTATTTATGTAACTATATATATATATATATATATTTATATATACTTATGTACCTAATTTATATATATATATATATATATATATATATATATATATATATATATAAATATATATTTATTTATGTTTTAATTTATACCCAAAAAAAGGGTTAAACATATATTATTGTGGTATATTTGGCAGCAAAAAAATAAACCTTTTGTTTAAATAATTGAACATTACCCCATTTTATTCCAAGAGTGTTTATTTAAACCAATAGACTCCAACAATTAACTAATTGCACCAGATGTGCTAAAAATTCCCCTGCAAGATGTTGTCAGAGCCTGTGTCCTCCCAGCCAAGGTAAGCTGTCCTGGGGTACCTCAGGTAAATATCATCACTTTATGTTTGATCATTCAAAGCTGCTCCCCCAGACCCAATTACTGCCCCCCCAGACCCATTCACTACCCCCCCAGACCCAATCACTGCTCTCCAAACCCAATCACTGCTGTCCCCAGACCCAATCACTGCTCTCCCCCAGACCCAATCACTGCTCTCCCCCAGACCCAATCACTGCTCTCCCCCAGACCCAATTACTGCTGCCCCATACCCAATCACTGCTCTCCCCCAGACCCAATCACTGCTCTCCCCCAGACCCAATTACTGCTGCCCCGTACCCAATCACTGTTCTCCCCAGACCCAATTACTGCTTGCTCATACCCAATCACTGCCCCTAAACTCAATCACTACCCCCAGACCCAATCACTGCTCCCCAGACTCAATCACTGCCCCACCAGACTTAATCACTGCTCTCCAGACCCAATCCCTACTCTCCCCAGACCCAATTACTGCTGCCCCCAGACCTAATCACTGCTCTCCCCCAGACCCAATCACTGCTCTCCCCCAGACCCAATCACTGTTGTCCCCGAGACGCAATCACTGCTCTCCCCCAGACACAATCACTGCTCTCCAGACCCAGTTATTGCTGCCTCCAGACCAAATTGCTGCTACTTCCAGACCCAATCACTGTTCTCCCCAGACCCAACCACTGTTCTCCAGACCCAATTACTGCTGCCTCCAGACCCAATCACTTCTCTCCCCAGACTCAATCACTGTTCTCCCCAGACCCAATCACTGTTCTCCAGACCCAATTACTGCTGCCTCCAGACCCAATCACTGCTGTCCCCAGACCCAATCACTGCTCTCCCCAGACCCAATCACTGCTCTTCCATCAGACAACAATCACTGCTCTCCCCCAGACCCAATCACTGCTCTCCCCCAGACCCAATCACTGCTGCTCCCAGACCTAATCACTGCTCTTCCCCAGACCCAATCACTGCTCTCCCCCAGACCCAATCACTGCTGCTCCCAGACCTAATCACTGCTCTCCCCCAGATCAAATCACTGCTGCTCCCAGACCCAATCACTGCTCTCCCCCAGATCAAATCACTGCTGCTCCCAGACCCAATCACTGCTCTCCCCCAGACCCAATCACTGCTGCTCCCAGACCCAATCACTGCTGCTCCCAGACCCAATCACTGCTGCTCCCAGACCCAATCGCTCTTCCCCAGATCAAATCACTTCTCCCCAGCATAATCTCTTTACCATATACCTATGCATTGTATATCAAACCCCTCCAACAAAAGGCAGCCCTGTCAGGGATTATCACAGGGGGTTTTCAAGTTCCTTCCTACACAGTCCTCATGGTGGAATAAATCAGACAGGAGTGGGATGTCTGGACTTACATTTTCTTATTCTCTGTAACAGAAATATATAGCACAGCTGGTTATGTGTGGCTGAAATATCCACATACTAATTAATATACGTGTTCTTTTATCATTTTATCACTGAACGTAATATTATACAATCATAATAAACTGTCAATTAATATAAAATAAATGAATATAAATAAAGATCAGAATTTATTTACGTATATGTACGTATACATAGTACATTCACATTTCTTTACATTTACAATTTTATTTATATATATTTACACACACACACACATATATATATATATATATATATATATATATATATATATATATATATATATTTTTGTAGTGTGGTGCATACATGATATACATTGTGATAAATGTGTACACACTATGGGCCTCATTCTATTATCGGCCGCAGCCGCTGCGGGGCCGCAAGGACCGGCCGCAAGCTATTCTGCTATTCTATTCCCTTACGGCCGGGGACTCCGGCAGGCTTGCGGCCGGTGCCTTGCTATCTCTTGCGGCCGATCGCGCCGGAGGAAAGCCTTTGATCTAAAACGGCCGCAAGAGATTTGCAATTCAATTCCTCCGGGAAACCTCTCTGCAAGGCTAAAAGCGAGCCGCAGTTACTTGCAGGAAAAAGGTCTCGCTAGCACCAATTAAGCACATAAAATAGCTCAAATAAAGCCATCCTGCACTTTGAGAAGACTATAAAGGGATTTTAGGTGTTAGAAAAAATAGCACATAATTATCCTGTACTCAAATCCGTAAAATATTTCATTTTTAATATCCGTAAAATATACATGTAAAAAGTCCAGAGTGCTTGGAGCACCTCAGACACACCCACGCCGCAGCCGGAAAATAAACAGTTAATTTGAACTCGGGTTTGGGCAGATGTGCAAGCTTGAGAGTGGGTTCCTTTTAATCCTCATGTCCCCCAATATGATCCCTAGCATTTACAGAGCTGTACAGTGCAGGCTTGAATTTATTTTTCAGTTTTTATATTTCACAGTTTACGGCCGGTTCCAAGATATGCGGCCGGCCGTAAGAGGAGATCCTTGCGGGGCCGTATAATAGAATCGCGAGTTAACTGAACCCTCGCAAGGAATCGCAGCCTTACGGCCGATTTACGGCCGATAATAGAATGAGGCCCTATATATATATATATATATATATATATATATATATATATATAACAGGTTTTAAACTTGTTTTAAACATTCAAATGTGAACACAGATGTACTATTTATTTACTATATATATATATATATATATATATATATATATAGCTATATATATATATATATATATATAGAGAGAGAGAGAGAGAGAATTTTATATTCTTACATTATTATATGCATCTACGAAGTACATGATAATAAATAAAACTCCTAATAATAACTAACAATTTAATTTATATTCATACTCATTCAACCAATAATTTTGTAAAAAAATAATTCAAATGCATTTTTTTTATTAAGTTAATTAAATTAATTATTTTTAAAATAAATTATATGCCTTAACACTGTGAATTCTGGCTGAAAATAATCACTAAAATAAATAATAATTGAATATTAAAAATTCATGTAACATTAAAAATATTTAAAAAAAGTACATATTTAAGAATAAGAATTATAGTTGCATGTTTTAAAATATTTTTTAATTCTTATAAATGGAAGGTTTGAATTTTTTAATGGAGCTTAATAGTTACTAGAAACTAGTATTGAATAATCAGGACCTTGTATCAAGCAGTTAACCCATTTGCTGCCAGAGAAGAAGGGTTAAGTAAATATGCTACTTATCTCCCTGATGTAGAATAAATTAACACTGCAACTTGTTAAATAAAAACATGTTTAGACTGGCCGGGCTCAGAGCTTTTGAAATATTAGCAACATCTCGATAGATAGAATATAATGGAAATGTCACATTTAATCCTGTAGGAATTTTGAAATCTCATTTATTACAGAGCTGTGGGGACTCCAATGAGAGATGGAGCCATAATATATGGCTTGACATGAAGGCTCCATGTTTTGAGATCCAAAAGAAAAATAAAAACACATTCACCCTACACATTCTTCAGAAATTGGGTCTGTGCTTAGCTAGGAAGGAGCTGTATTGATGTAAAACCCAGATCTGCCAAAACAAATCCAGCTCTCAGCCATGAATATGTTATGTTACAAGCCAGGCTCCACAATCACAGCTAAGAACAATCTTGATTGGGAGCCAAAGATACTTTTTCTGAGGTTTCTCCTGTGCTCTTAGGTGAAAACTTCACTACACATCCATATGACTGCAAATGTCTATAAATTATGTTTTATATTTACTTGTTTACTGTCTCTACATGATCCAACCCTATGGAACCTTTCTGTATGGTAAAGATAATATTGTATTATCTAAAATTATACTGAAAGTATATATTTTTGAAATAGTGGTATTTTGAAGAGGGTATTATAGCTATTCTGCAATAAATGTGACCTTTGCCTTGTCCCTATAACTATCCGTGCTAGATCACACCAGCATTAATATATTATATGCACATTAAAAAGATCAATAGAGATCTAAAAAGGTTGAACTTGAGGGACTAACTCTTTATTCATCCTCCAATACTATACTATTAATAATTATTTAATCAACAAATTAATTAATAACTATGTAACTATGTAACTATGTAACTATATATATATATAAATATATATATATATATATATATATATATATATATATATATATATAAATAAATAATCAGTGTTGACTTGATAAACAGAGGTTCATCTCTCGAAAGCTTTTCAATATAATTATTAATACGTTTGTACAATAAAAATGGTATCACTATATACTGCAATACTCTGATTACTCATCTAGATTTTTGGACCTCAGTGTACCTCAATCTTATATCTATTTATCTTTAAACATATCTATATATCTATATCTGTATATATACATCTATCTATCTATCTATCTATCTATCTATCTATCTATCTATCTATCTATAGATAGAGAGAGAGAGAGAGAGGAGGGAGAGACAGAGAGAGAGAGAGATAGCTATATACATATATCTATCTATCTACTGTATCTATCTATCTACTCTATCTATCTATCTATATATATATATATATATATATATATATATATATAGAGAGAGAGAGAGAGAGAGAGAGAGAGAGAGGAGGGAGAGACAGAGAGAGAGAGAGAGAGATAGATAGCTATATACATACATCTATCTATCTACTGTATCTATCTATCTACTGTATCTATATATCTACTTATCTATCTATCTACTGTATCTGTCTATCAATCTATCTATCTATCTATCCATCCATCCCTATAAGACAGACACATTGGGGCAGGGTAGGGCACATCATGGTTCCCAACGGGAAGGTATCCAGATTGTGAAGGTGATTGCACAGGTCATGGAGATAAGAGGAAACAAAATCTATGTATATATATACATTATACAAACCATAAAGTTTACCAAGTGTTGCTGTTTTATATATATATATATATATATATATATATATACTAATTTTTTTTCATTTTGTTTAATGGTTAATGAAAAATTGTGAGCCAGAACAGGTCACAGGTCTACAACTAACAGGACACAACAAAGGTCACTGTTATTGCAGAAATGAAGAGTACACAAATAAATAAACATAATAGCATTTGGTTGATATTTAAAAATAAGATTGAAAGTTTTAGACAACTGAGTTTTGAAGTTAGATATTTGAAGAACAAATTACCAGAATTAATCCCCTGTCTGTAATTCCTTTAATATTAGTTGATTAATTAAAACCACCTGACATTGAGTAGATAATCAAGTTCAGACCCTAGGGAATAACTAACCCTGGAACTCACACTTTGTCACTTATCTAAGAGTGTTATTAAATATATTAACCTCTGTTTTTATCTATTAAACTATGGAGCATATGTACTAAAAATCGAATTTTCAAGAATTCTACAACAATTCACCATTTACTAGATACAGCCCATTGTGACTAACCATAAGTTTGTAATGAGAAGAAGCATGTCTTTCTCCAGATCTCATGGTAACACAGTACCATGTAATATTTCATACACAACATTCCTTAAATATATAGACTATTCCCCAAGATCTTTTAAAAAAATAAATCATTGTAATTCTTTAAACAAAAATGGCTTTTGTTGCTTTTAAAACATATCTAAGTATATCAGCCATTTTTGTCCATCTGAACGATTAATAAGCCTTCAACTCCTTTATATTTTCACCTTGCATTTTTCTTGGTTTTGGAAAATATGCTCCAGTAAAGTGAATGTACTTCCAAATCTAACATATTTATTTTAGACTCATCCAGTTCCTATTATTTTAAGAAATCTGAAAATACTTAAGAAACATATTCTTAAATTTAAAAAAAATAAAATAATACAATAAAACAAATATGACAAGACCAGTAAATTCAGATTTATTTCAAATTTACATTTGATAATGTCTAGCCAAATATTACAATATTACGTAGGATTAAGAACAGGTGTCTTACGGTTTCCTTATTTAATGGGTATATTTCATAAAAAGACTTATATTATTAATTTGCCCAGTTTATCATAAATTTGCTTTAAAATCCTTTAAGTTTAAAGCAGCAGTAAATGAACAACAACTAAATTAGAGGTGCTCAATCTGAGAATGGACAATACCTGAAGTAGGGTTGTACTATAGACCTGGTTACCTACTCAGAGAACTTATTTAGCTCACTTGTGAAGAAATGTCCTGTACTGTATCAGTCTGGTCTCACACACTAGAGTGACCCAGCCCCGAAATACCAGGCAATTCTACCCTGAACTGGAGAAACAGCAAACTCCAGACGCGTTTCGGCCTCTATGGGCCTCGTCAGTGAGGTGCAGCTGTACTCCTTAAGGCACAGTGAGTAAGGAGTCCACGTCTGGTTGCCCCTTAGGCTGAGAAACCCCCCTAAAGGTAATTTGCATACACAACAACAAAATTAGAGATGCTCAATCTGAGAATGGACAGCACCAATAAATGAAGCCAGACTGTTCACTGAAAGGTTTGATCATGAGACTAAGCTCATGTATTTTGGCCATATCATAAGAAGACAGGATTCCCTAGAGAAGACTCTGATGTTGGGAAATATTGAAGGCACACGTAGAAGGGGACAGCAGAGAGGTAGATGAAGAGATGAGATAATTGAAGCAATGGACATGAGCTTTAGGGAGCTCAGAGGGGCAGTGGCTGACAGATAGGGTCACAGAGAGTTGGACACAACTGAAAAACTAAACAATAACACCAAACTTTTTTTTAATATTTGGAGATCTCTCCCAGTACACAACACTGATGATCACACTACTAGGGGACGTCTTAATCGACAATCTTATTATCACTTCGTACTCTTATTTATTTTTTACATGTGAGTTTCTTTTTGTTACATGAAAATAAAACTATTTAATGTTGTACCTATGCTTGATGGCAACATGTATTGACAATCCTATTATTTTACTATGGATCGGTTCAGGTGAAACTGGACGAGGTTGATAAAGGTTCAAGTTCCAATGAAGACATCTACATTCTGGTCCATTCCTCCTGTTCTATGAATGCCTAAACACAACACCAGCATTTAGAGATCCTACATGTTATATGCTAATCGGTACTGAGAAATAGGTAGATAACCTTGAATTAGGGTACGAGGTCTTGGAATGATGTTGGAAATGGAACTAAACTAGAGGGGTACAGATGGTAGGAAGATACATAGGCGATTGAGGGATCTAAGTGTAGCAAGGCACTGAAGAGCATTTCATAAATGGGTGTAAAGAATGGTTTACAGGATTCTCATTATGAAAAACTAGATTACTGGCTGATTTTTGCTAATATGTTTTTCTTCTGTGACTGAAGAGATATGATCAGCGAGGGATCGGACATATCAAACACCAATCATACATGCAAGAGGGAATTAACATATTAGCATCACTGCCACTAGCCTGGAATGAGAGTCATGATGTGCGTTGGGGAACAAAAAAAAAAGATCTTTATGACAGATTTTGAGCCCCACTTGCAGAATCCTTGGCGTAATTATGTGGTAACACAAGTCTCCTGGCCTGTATGGGATAGATCGATGTACTCAGAATTGATTTTTTCCCCTTACTGGTTTTATAGTGGAGGTTTCAGCCACCTTTCTATCCACCATAGCTAATTATTGTCCGGTCAGAGTTTCTCGCCATCCTCGTTTAACAGTTATTAGCACCAACTTCACACTAATTAGCCCCATATAAGGGTGAAACTATAGTTGGCGAGTGCGTTTATAGCATTATGTCCTAATCCACGGCTATGTCCTAAAAGCTGTCTGAGAGCAGCACATAAATGGATTCCATTTAAGTTGTCTAGATACACAAAGGTGATACATTCAGATGCTTATTTACATGTGAATGTCCATAATCCTTGGTGGCAGTGGAAATTTTACTCATTGAGTAATGAAAAACAGGTCTTCTGGCCTGCTTGAGATATAGATGTGCTCATCATCGTTTTTCCCTTTCCTTGTTAAAAAAATGCTTGAAAAACATATATAATATTTTTATTTTAAATCTATACTTATATTTGACAGTTGAATGTGAATGTCTCTTTATTGTCAAAAATCTCCAGTCCCAGTAAAACAGATCCTTATACACTTTACACATTTCAGTCCATAATCCCTATATTAAAAATAATGTGACATGGATTGTGGAAAAGCTTTAATGGCCCATTAACTCCAAACAATCCAGCCGGCTTAACTCTTTTCAGTACCCTGCCACATGACCCATATGTTATAATGTTCTTTTTTTCCTGAGAGGCACTATTGCTAATGCAGTTTTTATATTCATAATGTAACATTTCAATGTCGTAACTAAGCATCAAGATCACCGTAAGATTTCTATCACTTTCCACATTAATAACACCATGCTCAGTTGGTGATTTGACATTAAAATTGAATGTTTTTCCAGGAGTCCCATTTTACACATATTTATAATTACAAAAACATTACCAAATAAGAATACACGCATTATTTATATCTATTAAATATGTTGCATGGAATTCTGGGAAATATATCTATTTTCATGGAGCAGCTGGCAATGTGAAAACAGACAGGGCAGGTGGTATATTAATAGCAAATGGGTTTTCTCCAGTGTTGACAAATATATTAGTCGTATGTTATCTTCATCAAAAGTATTACACTTTAAAAAAAAAAAAGTTAATGAAGTATTAGAAAAAACAGGTGGTAATATTAAGGGTTCTTCTGGTTACAAAAATAATTTTCAATTTTTTTTTTTTCCAGACATTTTGAAAATGTGCAGAATGTTTTATTTGCCAAGTTTTAAAAATATTTTACGGATGACCAATGAGTGATCTTAAGTGTACTAAATGTCTTATCGTGCAACATGGAAAGATTATAGCTCCAACCTTTCTCTTTATGACAAGTTGTTTATAAATGGGCCAAATCAATAAAGGGTTTGATGATATCGTTGACAATGGCGATGAAGAAGCCAAGACCGTCCAACATAAACGTTAACTAAAGTAAGCCTTGAGGACATTTTCACCCATTTTTACATTATTGAAAGCTGACATTGTATCTGTGTATGGTACTTAACTAATTGAAGGGATTTGTAGACCACCCCAGGCCTCCTGGGGTTGGTGGGGGGAGCACCGTTACCTGGCAGGACCGGGGTAAAGAATATGAATTGGCTAGCTGAGGGGTGGAGCCATTTATAGACTCTTTGGCGCCATCAGTGCCATTATACCCCCAGCTAGCCAAGTGTTAGGACACCCACCCGTCCGTATAAAAAAGGGAGGTGTATTTATCAAGTTGATTGGTATTAAGTAGTTGTTGATTCTGGGTATATAATTAATGTTTGTAATATATGTTAACATAGAATTTATTATTTTTTGTTGCAGTGGTGGATGGTGAGGGTGTCACCGGGAGAGTGGTGAAGTGGGTGAGATCCTACCCTACGGTGGTATGGCTGTTCCATCATGGTAGGCCCTGGACAAGGGTTCCGGGGGCCTAGGGTGTACTGTCTCTGCCCAGGCTCCTCACCCTCCCCTCATTTCATTGGTTAATTTATTTATTGTTATTGATTATGGTTATTATGTCATTTATGTTCAGCAATAAACATGGTGGCCTGGTTTCCTTCCAATACATGGTCTGTGTCTATTCACTATCTCCAATATGTGATTTGTGTCTAATCTTTATGGTTCATGTACCAACTGGGCCTTGCTTGGGTCATTGGCTTTTTGTTGCTGCAAAATATCTATATTTCAAATGAGTTATGTTGTAAATTGCAAACAACATAAAATAATCAAAGGGCACAGCTGTAATCTGCCCCGACACATATTTTATTTTATACCATTTTTTGTTAATTATTTTTTCATTTTTAGAATTTAAATGTTCATGAATTGCGACAAGTTTTTCCTAGAACTGACTGATCGCTTTGTAGTTTCTTCATAAATTTATACACAGATATCATACAACAGCATATGTAGCACCTAACTACATAACTAAATAAAATAAATAAAATTTCCTTACACAACCGTTGGAAAATGCTTTGAATGTAAGTAACTGAGAAATGAATTTCACAGAAAATCAATGGGAAACCTGCATATCATCGTAGATTTATGTAAAAATATCTGCTTTATCTCTAATACGCATTACATCGCTACAGAGCATAGCACGGCCATGTACACAGCTCCTTCAGACACTGCTTTATAGCCACATCTTACAATATGAAACTCAAGATGCCAATCATTGAAAGGAAACCAAAGTCATCAAAACGCCGGCATGAAATTCTTGGTCCACATGGGCAGATTTGGAAAGTAACCAGTAAAATTCATGTTCCTTGACGAAATCTTTAAAAAGCAAAGAGAAAAGATCTAACCAAGTGTGTGTAGTCATTAGCCAAGACTGAAAGTGACTCAAATGTGTGTGTGTGTGTATGGGTTACATTATGGTAAAAGTGTAAGTACGTATGGAAGGGAAGATGCTGCGACGTGCCTTTAAGAGCATTTGCTAAGGAAACTGAAAGTATCTAAAAGTATCATGATTTTTAAGATGAACCTTGAAAGCGGTGAGATTAGCGATTTCTCTGATATTGTGCGTCAGCGTACTCCAGAGGAGCGGGGCTGCTAGTAGGAAAGGGTTTAGTCAATAAGGAGCTGTAGGGCTGAATGGAACAGTGCATAGATATTACTGAGGAGAAAGAAGAAGATGAACTGGGATATAGCAAGACATGTGAAGATAGATATAAGGAGGAGCTGAGGAGTGAGTAACCTTGAACCAGAGGGTATTTTGTTTTACTTTTTGTAAACCAGACTTCTTAAAGGGACTGTGACATTAAAAATAATTTTTTTTGGGATTATTCCTAAAGAGCATGAAAAGCTGGCTGTATGTTGTGTTACCATTTTTTTCTAAAATGAATCAATCCAGGGAAATTCCATATTGTTGTATTTACAGTATCTCACAAAAGTGAGTATACCCCTCACATTTTTATAAATATATTGTTATATCTTTTGACACTGGGGAGGGAAAATGGCTAATTGGGCCCAATTTGGACATTTCCACTTAGGGGTGTACTCACTTTTGTTGCCAACGGTTTAGACATTAATGGCTGTGTGTTGGGTTATTTTGAGCAGATTTATACTATTATACAGACTGTACACTTACTACTTCACATTGTAGCAGAGCGTCATTTATTCAGATATAATAAAATATTTACAAAAATGTGAGGGGTATACTTATTTTTGTGAGATAGTGTATATGCAAATTCCGACTCACACATATTAATTTCCGACTCACACATATTAATTAGCTGCTTTGATGTGCTAAGTAGGATTACAGTCTACTTGTCTGTCTCTGTAGTGGCTAAAATAAAGACCCCCAATGTTATCTGGCATTTAGACCCCTCGCCTACCCTTATCAAATACTCTGAGCCACACATGAGCATATTGAAATGCACATTAGTATACAGGAACAGCAGAACCAATTCTAAATATTTCTGAAGTTATTTACTGTAGAGAGAAACTGCTAGTACAATATATAGCCAGTTTGTAATGCTTCATAAAATTAAATCAACTTCCTGTTGGGGGTGACAGAATCCCTTAAAAAGAACAAATTTGTGCAGAATAATGCTACTATAACTGACACTAAATTTGATTTAATAATGTGTGGTTCCTTTTGAAAACATTTAATATAAAAAAGTGCAGCTTTTAATTTTTAACCCATACGTTCAGTGGTTTAATGGGAACAGACATTTTGCTTGTTCCTAATGGGATTTGAAACCTCTAAGGAGCCCTGGATTACAATACTGTCTCTAGTCCAGACATGGGCTTTCTACGGCCCGCGGGCCACATCCGGCCCTTTGGCTATCATTGTCCAGCCCGCTACAAATGTGTGTCTGAGACAAAAAAAAAACTGGGATGGATAGCGTTCTGTAGATACTGCTCCAGGCACTGAGAAAATAAAATAAAGTTATAAAATGAAAATTGAGCAGAATTAAGTTTAGCCTATGGTTCGGCCCTCCACAACATTCCTAGTTTCTCATGTGGCCCCTTTGGGAAATTAATTGCTCACCCCTGCTCTATTCAGTCCTTTTTGAATAGCAACTTAACAAAGCAACTAAATAGAATAGTAAACCCTAGACGGATAACCCTCCCACTAAGCCTACAGGTAAACTAGCAGTTCAAGATGGAAGTATTTATGCCACATATGATAAATATACAAAACACTGGTATATTACATTACATGGCAGCGAATGTATTTAGTTTTCTACAAAGATGTGAAGTTTTCCCCAAACTGCAGTTTTGCTCTAACTACACTAGCCCCTTCTTCACTTGTAGACACTGTTTGATTTTGGTCTCTCTTACAAAATAAGGTTCTCTTATTTCTGAAACACAATATTACTGTTGATAGAGCGCAGGGCTTTTGGTATTTGTGTTTATATTACTTTGAATGAAAATGTTCTTATTCCTCTTAAAGTGGAAGGCGGTCTTGGGACTGGATAAGTTCTCAGTAGTAGCTGCTATTAGCAACAATGACAGATTAATTGACCCTTACTGCTTCCAGGTGTGTGGCACACTCAGAGGTCACAGGGTGCATGGTGGCTGCATGTGTATTCAATCAGCAGTGGAAGGTATTGCGGCTTGACATTATTGCAGTATACTAGATTACTAATAACTGAAATAAAAAAAAAATCGAAAAAATTAAATGCAAAAAACTTGCTTAAAACAAATTGAGCCTCATTCAATTGAGCTTTCGGCCAATCCGGGAGCTCGTAAGTGAGGTTGCAAGTTATCTTGCTATTCAATTGGCGTCTTTATGCGTGCTCCAAACAGGTTATAAGTTACTGCCTTGGAAAAAGGCGATGGTTAAACTCGAAATTTACAGTCTCCCGAAGCCTTTGATCTTTCAAGGCCGCAAGACTTACGATTACGAAAATGGCACATAGCTATTCAATTGCCAAAATCGCTCAACACTGCAGATGCAATAAAGCTCGCAAACGCCAAATGGCAGCCTAAATCTTACGGGTCCCAAATATGCACTGTAAAATATGGGGGAAAGCAAAGGAAGGCATTACAATTACATGCACAACAACTCCAAAATATCAAATATTGGAAAAACTAACATTTTATATTCCTTATAGGTTGTAATGTTCATCCATATGCGAGTATGAAAAGCCATGCTGCAACATGCTGAAAGCTATTAAAGACACACTACCCCATTGAATTGCAATACAAATACATGCAAATGGCTGACATGTTAACCCTTTCACACTCACAGAGGCTCTAATGTGAACCCTAAAAATACAAAGATCATCTTATATACATTTCACTCATCACATTCACATTGGGACAACAAATAGTGGGCAAATAATACCGCCACATGGCATATATCAAGTACTAGGGGGACATTTCACATATGGTTGTTCAGTCCCTCAGTTGTGTCCGACTCTCTGTGACCCTATGGACTGCAGCACACCTACTTGAGTCTCTATCTGTGCGTATCCACAAGGTTTGCATGCCAAAGATACTGGAGTGGGTTGCCAGTTCCTTCTCTAGTGATTGTGACTGTGATTTGTCTGACCTCTCTGCTATGACATGTCTACCTACAGTGGCCCTACATGGTATAGCTCACAGCTTCATTCAGGTACACAAGCCCCTTCACCACCACCACTTAGCAATTCAGATGGGGACCAGGGGAACATACATCACACTAATCTACTCCAACCCATCAGGAAGGGTCGCAAATAAAAATGGAGGCTGTGCAGAGGCACATGGAGCAACAGCCAACTCACCCCCATCAGGGTAATCTCCACTATACATGTGCCAAGATGTATACCCATTCTCATTTGGTGACCTCCCATTATATTTTGCTTTCCATCAATTTACATTAGTGAGGTGTATGTTCCCCATGTCCCCTTCTGGATTGCTAAGTGGTGGTGGTGAGGGGGCTTGTGTACCTGAATGAAGCTGTGAGCTATACCATGTATGGCCACTGTATGTGGGCAGGTGATAGCAGAGAGGTCAGAGAAATCACAGTCCACTAGAGAAGGAACTGGCAACCCACTCCAGTATCACTTGTCATATTGTTAGCAGGCCCTCAGGGGAATGTTGATACTCCACAGTATCACTAATTGGACTTTGCATGTGTATTAACTCTTTATTTTGATTATATATGAGATATATTATTATATGACATCTAATGCTATTACAGTATTGGTCCGAATATAAGCCGCACCTTTTTTCCGATTTTTGAGTTTGCGAGTTACGGGTGCGGCTTATATTAGAGACTGTAAAATAATGACTGCCGATTTGAGAGCTTGCACGTTACGTGTGCTTCTTATATTCGCGAACGTAAAATTACTGCCGATTTGCGTGCTTGAGACTGCATTGTAGCAATTGAATAGCGATTTGCAAACGTAAAATTACTGCCGATTTGCACGATTGCGAGTTAAGGGTGCCGATTTTCGTGCTTGAGACTGCGGTATTGAATAGCCATTTACGGTTTTAGTGATTCTAACATCCTGTAAAGCCTGTAACCTGTAAAAAAAGCTACAGTGCTAATTAGAAAGCCCGTTTCTTGCAATGGCTGATCACTTGGAGAGTCTTTTTCTCTCCAATTTTAAGGGTGCGGCTTATATTTGAGTACTATCTTTTTTTCCCCTTGAATTTTACAGGTGCGGCTTATTTGCGGGTGCGGCTTATATTCGGACCAATATGGTATGACTATTATTATTGTTATATGTATTGATCTATTGCATAGTAACTAGGGTAATTAGTTTACATATATAGGAATGTGACACAAATGTGAAGTATGTGGATGTCCCATAACCCCAACCATTGAAAACACACTGACATGGTGAGAACGGTATAACAAAGCTTTATTTTATACACAAAGCACAATCTGAAATGGTCAAGACTGTGCATCAATATCATGGGTGTGGTGCGGGCGGATCCTAGGAGAGCAAGAGGCTTGTGGGAAAAAGAGGTTCCTACAGGGGTTATCCAGTTTCACACATACATTGTGGTAACAAAACAAAAATCTGAAAAAAGTGGTCAACTAAAAAAAGGCGGAGGTGGATAAAAAAAACTAATGACAATGCATGTACAGTACTGTGCTAAATACTGTAACAATATACCAACTCACCTGATTCCCATCTGCAAGCATTACTAACTATTAGCTAGGTCTCCGGATAATCAGCAATATGGGAAAATAGCCATTAATACGGAGAGGACACAAAGGTCAGCAGCCAGATTCACTGTTACATACATCAGACACAAGGATCTGTTCTCAGACCGATATTGGTCAGGATCACAAGCTTCACTAGTGCGTATATTAATGCTAGCTGTCATTAACATGCCATTATAATACTTTGCAAGTCCATCGCCATAGCGGTATTAGTCTATATTTCAGCTAACAACAATCATGTCTGAGATATCTGGCTATATGATGGCTTTAAGATTGTGGGAGCTACATGCTAAGGGGGGCTGTCATTGAAGAAATGTCTATCGGAGAGGCACTGATTAAACTTTACGCCTCATACATTTCCTTCACAATTCTTGCAGATGCAGAAGATGCCTTCATGGACCTGAATTGTACATAAAATAAGAAAAAGAAAAAAAAATAGACAAAACCTACAAAATAAGGCATTAAAAAATATGGGGACTGCAGCATCTTTTCTCAACGGCATTCCTCAGTGACCATCAATTGGTGACATGTTCAACAGAACCCTACGTGTCCACAGAGAAGAGGATCATGGACCATGTGATGGGAGGTAGCCATCTACGTACAAAATATCACCATCACATAGGCCAAGATGCAAGACTCTGTAGCCAGGCTAGATTAGGTTAACATTGTGACCAATAGATTGTCACTGAGGAGTGCTGTTGAGAAGGCACAAAAATATGCGCAGCCCCTATGTCCTCCTCCGCCTAGGCACAGGGCCCAAATCCTCTGTGGCCGGTCGCCCTCTCCCTGCTGATGGTGGTGGGGTGGGGGGGGGGGAGGGTAGGGGGAGATAATCTACGGGAGGTACCTGTAGTGGCAGAGGCATGGTGGGAGGAGAGCAGGGGCCTGGGGATGCCTCCAGGGTGGAGGAGGCGGGGCCACGGTCACTCCCTGGAATGCGCTTTGGCCTGCCCCAAACCTGAGCAGCCTTGCCAGGTAGTCATTAGATGCTACCTCCTCTCCTCCCTATTGCACCTTGTCAGACTGCGCAGTACCTCTGCATGATTGGTGGAGATTCTGCCCTGAATTCCCCAAAGACAATCCACCTGCTGAAGCATGAGGTCCGGCATCTCCGCCTGCGCAGCCTGGCCTTATGTTGGGGATAGATGTCCCTGGGGAGTGACTTGGTGGCGGTGTAGGAGTGGGGAGGGTCTGGGGCCCAGCTGAAGGGTGTTGCAGTTATGGTGGTGGTCTGGTTGGGCCCGGTGGTGGTGGTGGCGGCCAGTCCAGTGCACTGCTGTGGAGGGAGGAGCTGGAGGCTGGCTGGTGTCATCACTCCAGCGGGAGGGCCTTGGCGATATGCTCAGTCTTTGGAGGAGGGAGATAGTGGGGTCGAAACCCAGCGGTGTGGCCCCAAGGCCGGATGGTAACCCTTCTATTGGCTGAGAGGCTAAGTTATACCACTATTGGACAATCTCATCTTGACCAGCCCCTTAACAGTTTGTGGCCACGGGAGAGATCTACGGGCTTGAGGCTTCGGCCCGTAACTTGCGCCCTTGCTCAATTAAATAGCAGCACAATTGGAGACGAATGGTAGCCTGCAACACACCCACAGACATACAGCCTACAGCGATCGAGTTGCGAGCTTGCAATTGAATGGAGGCCATTGTATTTATTGGTAAAATATGTACATATTATGTTGTGTGTGTGTGCTCTACATAAAGAAACAAAGCCCATAGAAGCAAAATGCAAAGAACAAAAAACAACACATATCAAAAAACAAACAAACAAAAAAAATCTCCAAAAATATGTAATAAACTTTTAGGACAATTTCCACCTTGTTAAACAGAACTCAGCCCAAAATAATTGTGAGCCAGTGTTGGAGCAAACAGGTACCCCTGAAACATTTATGTGTCCTTTTAATGTTAATTATACAGTGGATATAAAAAGTCTACACACCACTGTAAAAATGTCAGGTTTCTGTGCTGTAAAAAAATTAGACAAAGATAAATCATTTCAGAACTTTTTCCACCTTTAATGTGACCTATAAACTGTACAACTCAATTGAAAAACAAACTGAAATCTTTTGGGTAGAGGGAAGAAAAAATATAAAAATAAAATAATATGATTTCATAAGTATGCACACCTTTAAACTAATACTTTGTTGAAGCAGCTTTTGATTTTATTACAACACTCAGTCTTTTTGGGTATGAGTCTATCAGCATGGCACATTTTCACTTGGCAAGATTTGCCCACTCTTCTTTGCAAAAACACTCCAAATCTGTCAGATTGCGAGGGCATCTCCTGTGCACAGCCCTCTTCAGATCACCCCACAGATTTTCAATCGGATTCAGGTCTGGGTTTTGGCTGGGCCATTCCAAAACGTTAATCTTCTTCTGGCGAAGGCATTCCTTTATTGATTTGGATGTATGCTTTGGGTCGTTGTCATGCTGAAAGATGAAGTTCCTCAGCATGTTCAGCTTTCTAGCAGAAGCCTGAAGGTTTTGTGCCAATATTGACTGGTATTTGGAACTGTTCATAATTCCCTCTATCTTAACTAAGGCCCGAGTTCCAGCTGAAGAAAAACAGCCCCAAAGCATGATGCTGCCACCACCATGCTTCACTGTGGGTATGGTGTTCTTTTGGTAATGTGCAGTGTTGTTTTTGTGCCAAACATATATTTTGGAATTATGGCCAAAAAGTTAAACCTTGGTTTCATCAGACCATAACACCTTTTCCCACATGCTTTTGGGAGACTTCAGATGTGTTTTTGCAAAATGTAGCCTGGCTTGGATGTTTTTCTTCGTAAGAAAAGGCTTTCGTCTTGCCACTCTACCCCATAGCCCAGACATATGAAGAATACGGGAGATTGTTGTCACATGTACCACACAGCCAGTACTTGCCAGATATTCCTGCAGCTCCTTTAATGTTGCTGTAGGCCTCTTGGTAGCCTTCCAGACCAGTTTTCTTCTCGTCTTTTCATCAATTTTGGAGGGAGCTCCAGTTCTTGGTAATGTCACTGTTGTGCCATATTTTCTCCACTTGATGATGACTGTCTTCACTGTGTTCCATGGTATATCTAATGCCTTGGAAATTCTTTTGTACCCTTCTCCTGACTGATACCTTTTAACAATGAGATCCCTCTGATGCTTTGGAAGCTCTCTGTGGACCATGGCTTTTGCTGTGGGATGCGACTAAGAAAATTTCAGGAAAGACCAACAAGAGCAGCTGAACTTTATTTGGGGTTAATCAGAGGCACTTTAAATGATGGCAGGTATATGCTGACTCCTATTTAACACGATTTGGAATGTGATTGTTTAATTCTGAACACAGCTACATCCCCAGTTATAAGAGGGTGTGCAGACTTATTCAACCACATTATTTTTATTTTTTATTTTTCTTCCCTCCACCTAAAAGATTTCAGTTTCTTTTTCAATTGAGTTGTACAGTTTATAGTTCACATTAAAAGTGGAACAAGTTCTGAAATGATTTATCTTTGTCTCATGTTTTTACAGCACAGAAACCTGACATTTTAACAGGGGTGTGTAGACTTTTTATATCCACTGTATAAGCTTAGATTCCTGGGGGCGTGCTGTAGTAAACAGTGCCCATCTTTGTGCCAAATCATGCATGTGTCAATCCTTAGCTGTGAGACCAGGAAAGTCTTTGCGCTACCCCACCTTGAGGGCGTAGAGGCTCCTTTGGTGTCCTCCCCAGGGCCCCGACCATAAGTTACAAGGGGACAAGAATTGAGAGTACTCTTTGGCCTCTCCCCATCTGGAGAACTGGAGAGCAACTCTTCATCTGTGGTCTTCGGGCTGAGGCCCTAAGACTCTTCTACCCAAAGGGGCAAGTCTCTGCAACATGCAGTGGTGGTGGGTGCGTGAACAAAGGTGACCAAATCAATAAGACAAAATCAAAATTGTGTGCCAGTGCCAAGTCAGGTGTCAGAAGTGCTGTACTAACAATCTCAGAGGCCTCTGCCGCTAACTTTTCACAGGGTGTGCATTGGCTCTTACAGATACAGAAGGGAGAGTTTCAGGGGGCTGTGGGGGTTGCAGAAGGGTTGTAGGGGGGCGCAGAAGGGTTGCAAGGGTCCGCAAGAGGGTTGCAGAGGGCTGCAGGAGGGTTGCAGGGTGCAGCAGGCGGGTTGCAGAGGGCTGCAGGGGGCAGCAGGCGGGTTGCAGGGGAGCGCAGGAGTGTTGCAGGGGGCAGCAGGAGGGTTGCCGGGGGCCGCAGTGGGAGCAAATAAACAAAATAATAATAATCTAACAAGGTTGAATTTGATGGACTACAATTATTTTTTCAACCTCAATTACTATGTAACTATGTAAGAGAGTCCGTAATAGCCAGCTACAACAAATTTAAAGCCAAATGAATGTCCCTAGTATTAACAGACCAGCAATGCTACTGGCTGATATCAAACATTGTTTTACCTTCTTATAACCAGCAAGCGCCATAAACACATATAACAGTAATAACACAACATATGTTTTATTAAATGTAGAATTCTGCGTAGCCAGATACTGACCGGGGGTAAAAGAATAGGTGAGCAGCCACCCCCTTATTTAACCCCAATTATATTTCTATTTATTTATATCAATACGTTTAATTTCTCAATAAACGAGACCTTTGCTTGGTCACTTTAACACTCTTTCTACAAACAAGGCATAATTTTATGCGCTCACATGAATATGTCAGTATTGGTTGCCAATGTAATCTAACCTCTGTAGCCTCCAAGGTTTCCATGTCTTTCTTGAGTGTTATATGTTTACCATTGTTGTCATTCAAGTTTAAATCTGATAAGGAAAATAGATGTTGATTATGCTCCTCAAACATTTAATTTGTTAACCTATCCATCTGTCCTCCATTGAACATGAAACATCTGATGTGTTTATTATACTCTGTATCATTGACATTGCAATCAATATCTCTTGACATCTTCTATTAACATCTTAATTAGTTGTTTAAGTTGTGTAATATTTTGAACTTACCTTGCTCGGCTACATCCCTATAATACCTGAAGAACACTATGTAAATACAAGCCAAAATAGAGGTAATTGTTAATTCATTCAGAACCATGGACAAAGGCTGTTTGAAACAGCATTTTAGACAGAATTAAATAGAGCAGGTGAATGCTTGACAAGCAATGACACAATAAGTAAGATGGATCGTTTCGTATATGAACGTCAAGCACAGAGCATAGACAACATATCAAAATGTACCTTTTATCTGTAAAACAAGAACTTTTTGATCATCTAGCAGACAACTTTAAATGCTCATTTGTAGGGAAAATGTTTATAGAATGTAATAAAAAGATAGTAAAACCTCTAATTTATTAAAAGGAGGGGAGGAGGGCGAAATACATAAGGTGTAACATGAAAACATTATTAAACGCATAAGAAAAATATGTTTAAAAAACAGTGGTAAACAGTGGTAAAACCTTCTCTTTTGTGTTTCGTACAGACAGGACTTCTTCAGGGATTTTGTCGGTCATACAGGAAGATCATAAAATGCATTTTATGATCTTCTTGTATGCAATGCAAGATCCCTGCAGAAGTCTCTTGTGGACAAAACATGTAGGAGCCTGTTATATTGTTTTGCTCTTCGCTAATTCTTACTAGTTTCTTCATAGGTGGCATCCAAAACTTTTGAAATCCCAAAACATTCTTAAAGTGTCACTTAAATAAATATTTAATCAACTAATATGGAAATATCTAACTAATGCGAAGTAGCAAATGAATACTCAAAGTACAGTAAATGATCTATGAGAATGTGCTACTACTGAGCTGGTTAAAATATCTGATATAACATAATATGGTGGTGCTGGTAGCATCAGACATGACAGACAATAGTAAATGAGACCATCATCATGATGTCAGTAAAACATAGAGGTTACATATCAATAAATTAGCGTTTAGAAGTCTGATATGTGATCAAAATAATAAAAATAAATGACTATACTGTTCTAGTCCATGTGGGGGGCCTGATATGTATTACAGTGAGGGAAAAAAGTATTTGATCCCCTGCTGATTTTGAATGTTTGTCCACTGATAAAGAAATGATTAGTCTATAATTTTAATGGTAGGCGTATTTTAACAGTGAGAGACAGAATAACAACCCCCCCGCCCAAGAAAAACGCATGTCAAAAAAGTTATACATTGATTTGCAGGTCAATGAGTGAAATAGGTATTTGATCCCCTATCAATAAGCAAGATTTCCTCCCAGGTGTCTCTTATACAGGTAATGAGCTGACATTAGGAGCATCATCTCGCTACCTGTATAAAAGACACCTGTCCACAAAAGCAATCAATCAGATTCCAAACTCTCCACCATGACCAACACCAAAAAGCTGTCCAAGGATGTCAGGGGCAAGATTGTAGACCTACACAAGGCTGCACATGGACAGGCCCGTCTGAAGATTGCCAATGAACATCTGAATGTTTCAGAGGAGAACTGGATGAAAGTGTTGTGGTCAGATGAGACCAAAATCAATCTCTTTGGCATCACCTCTTCTGTTTGGAAGAGGAGGAATGCTGCCTATGACCCCAAGAACAACATCCCCACCGTCAAACATGGAGGTGGAAATGTTATGCTTTGGGGGTGGTTTTCTGCTAACGAGACAGGACAACTGCAACTCAAAGGGACGATGGACGGGGCTGTGTACTGTCAAATCTTGGGTGAGAACCTCCTTCCCTCAGCCAGGGCATTGAAAATGGGTTGTGGATGGGTATTCCAGCATGACAATGACCCAAAACCCACAGCCAAGGCAACAAAGGAGTGGCTCAAGAAGAAACACATTATGGTCCTGGAGTGGCCTAGCCAGTCTCCAGACCTTAATCCCACAGAAAATCTGTGGAGGGAGCTGAAGGTTCGAGTTGCCAAATATCAGCCATGAAACCTTAATGACTTGGAGAGGATCTGCAAAGAGGAGTGGAACAAAATCCCTCCTGAGATGTGTGCAAACCTGGTGGCCAACTACAAGAAACGTTTGTGATTGCCAACAGGGGTTTTGCCACCATGTAAGTCAAAGGGGATCAAATACTTATTTCACTCATTGACCTGCAAATCAATTTATAACTTTTTTGACATGTGTTTTCTCTCACTGTTAAAATACACCTACCATTAAAATTATAGACTGATCATTTCTTTGTCAGTGGACAAAAGTTCAAAATCAGCAGGGGATCAAATACTGTTTTCCCTCACTGTAACTCATTGATTCCAGAGATTGATATAACACAGAAATGAAACGTAAAAAAAAATATATTTTTGTTTGCAGATTTGGGAGCTTGAGACTGCAATTAATTCTGATGTCTTACATCACTTTCCCCGTCTTTCAAAGTGCAGTTTTTTTTTTTTTTTTGCATTTACAGTGCTACGAACAGGTGTTTAACCCCCTTGCGAGTCCTATCTGGTACACGTTCTACAATTACAGATGTGGACACAATTGCGGGCTTGAGGAATTGTAGCAATTGAATAACGATTTGCGATTGTAACATTTACGGGCTTGAAAGATCAAAGGCTTGGATAGGTTGGAGTTATGATTTTGACAACCACAGGAATTTTCAGCCTGTAACCCGCAAATCATTTGCGGGTAGCTAAAAGACGCCAATTGAATAGGAAATTATTTTACGGTCTACATTACGGGCTCCAGTAACTAACATTTGCTCAATTGAATGGAAGCCTAAGTGTATTTTATTTAGATCACACAATGGGACATGCAGATACGTTGATTAGGGATTCAAAGAGAGGCTGGTATTGTGAGTCATACAAAGTTGGGGCTAGACTACGGAAATTTGTAACCAATCAGAAGTCAGTCTTATGGGTTTATCAAGGGCTGTAACTGATGATGTTCATTTACAATGGAAGCAACGTGTTGCAATACTTCGGTCACAGTGTTTTAGTATCTTCACAGAAGGTTAACAATTCCTGTGCCAGCCCATTGCCAAGGTGAGGTTTGCTTGATATCCTAGAGAGGCATTAGATCCATTGTCACACCTTTGTTGATAATCTTTTCAGCTCACTGGGCCAATAGAAGCCAACCTATTACTCCAGCCTGGATCTGTATTTTAAGATACCATGCACACTTGGTCCATTATTTAAACAACATAACATTGGTTTTATTACTACAGTGTCACAGTGTCGTAGAAATTTACTATGATCCATATAAAGCATTTTTTTAATAACTTGACGCTCTTTTGCCCTATCTCTAGGTTTACTAGGCCCATCACTTCTCATGGATTTCTCCATAGATGAAAAGCGCAACACACTACTGTGTGGTGAAATATCACTTCTTTAATTGAAACAGCTGACAACAACATTATGATGTTAACCATCTGAGGTCTAGCGTACGCCAGCTCAATGTAAATGAAAAGGAAAGTAATGAAAGATGTTAGAATTAATTGTACAACAGTCTCAAGCTTGCAAATCAGCAATACAAAATCATATTTTTTTATGTCATTTCAGGGTTATATCGATCTCGGGAATTAATGAGTTAATAAATATAAGGCCACCCATATGAACTAGAACAGTATCGGCATTCATTTTTATTATTTTGTATTTTGAGGGTTTTCGAGTCTGATCGCATATCGGACCCCGAAACCTAATTGATTGACATGTAACCTCCATGTTTTACTGCCGTAGTGATGGCGGTCTCATTTTCTATTGGCTGTTTCGAAATGGCTGGTTACGGCCTTGCTTAATTGATCATTTTCCAGCCCTGAACTTCTACGCACGAGTGCATGGTTAATGGCTTCAGCGTTTGGACCGTAACATGTTGACTAGCACCGGAATCAGAGAGGAACGGGAGCCCGCAGCAGGCCCCCAGATGCGGGCTTGCAAGTAAATCGGGCTCATAGTCTCTAATCTATTATTTTTATATAAATTTATGCTGCTGTGTAATCTTTCACTTTAGTTTCCAGTGAGCTACTTCCTGAGGTGATAGGAGACTTTGCATACATAGGGAGATGGTATCTACCAGTGAATTAATTAGCTTTAGTGGAAAGGTCATTCGTTTACATGGACACACAGTAGAGAAAGTCTGCAGTAAAGAATAATTGCATATACAAGTGAAAAACATAAAGGCAGTGTTTATTTTTTATTTCTAACATTTTAACAGTTATCACGTTTTGGTATTCAACATGCCGTGCAGAAAAAAGGTTGACTACAGTGGACCAATTGACATGTACAGCCGAGATTTTCACTTTTTGTGGTTCATACATTTTGAAGGTAATAGTTGATTATCCTTGTTTTTGTATTAGAGGATGGTAGACCGTTCTAGCCTTCTGGTTTTTATTTTGGGTTTACTATACTTGAATTCAGTGACTGATTTTAATTAATACCCTTGGTACTCGACTACCTCCAAACTTGTTGACTTCGGTATTCAATGGGCATGAATGAGAAAAAAACAACATGGTTCTCTTTGTGCTTGCCAAAACCAATCTACATAACTCCTTATGGGAGTTTGGTACTCCTTGTTTTCGCCACTTGTCATGTCTTTTGGAACCAATTAACGACGGGTACCAAAGATCCACTGTATTGGCTTTGTTTCAGTATCTAATAGTCAAGTCTTCTTTTGTACCTGATAAGTTTATTACAAATAATTACCGTAGGATTTTTCTAGGAGCTCAGGGTACCTCCTACATATATCTGTAAGATTATTTTAATGTATGTGTGTAGGTATTTTTATTTGTATAGCACCATCTATAGGCACTGAGCTATACAGAAATAAGGTACCATTAAATTACATGACATGTAAGTGCATTTAACATAAAGACATCCAATGGGTTACATAGTCTCTGTTCAAAGAGCTTATGATCTACTTATTTGGGAAAGGTGCATATAGACAGATTATGGTAAAAAAAAAGTGTGCATGGAAGGGAGTTTTAGCTCACCATTAATTAACATTAAAAATACATGTGTAAACAGCAGCAAAGCAAAACTTGGTTGCAGCTAACAGTGAGGAAGATTTTAGCCAAGAAGGAGCTCTAGAACAGCATGTAATGGTTTGGAGACATCCTTTAGAGAGGGAAGAAGACAATATATTGTGAAGAGATGAGAAGAGAGATATAAGGAGGAGTTGAGGTCTCCCTGTGGTCTCAATGTAATGTGGGGGTGATTGGTTCTTAATGCTCTGATGATTGTATTGTGAGAGTTATAACCTTATCATTAGTACTCTACTTTTTATTCTAATGTATCATCCACCCACGGCCTCTGCTATAAAACATCCTCCAGTGTAGTTTTTGCCTCTATAGAAACAGAAAAGATATTACTGAGTCCATTTTTGCCTACTTGGATAGAGACGAGAAGAAGTTTTGATGTTGACTACTGCATAGCTTGATGATAGAGCAGTGTACCCTTTATACTTTTGTACCTTAAGAAATATATCAGATATAGGCATGAGGAGAGATGCCTAAGAAAAATATAATTGAAGAGCAGTAAAGCTGGTTATTGCTCAACTGAAGAAGGACGATGGTACAAAGGGAAATTAGTAGAACTATTTATCCAACTGGTTCCATGTGTGATTGACACATCGGTTGCCATGGACTATTAGAAGGCCTTAGGAAGGCAGCAAGATTCAGAGTCATGGTCATAAATACAAGGTTGAAGTAGGAAGTATGTGGAATCATAGTTGGCATTACACGTCATGGAAAAAACAAGAGAAAGCAAAACCTAGGAGAAGTCCATTGTCGAAATTAAGTATTCAGAATAGACTTGAAAAGAACTCTCAAGCTCAGAAAAAGTTGCTTTCACAAGGATCACCTAAACATATAGGTCACCAAGGTTCATCTCAAAATTGATATTGGTTGTGCTATAGGGACAATGAGCAGGTCCTGGCCACCAAGAGATGACATAATATGGTCAACAGCTCCCGGAGACAATGCTGGTAGGTATATGAATCCTCAGAAGAACACATTTTGTGAATCAATAAGGTACTACACTTATTCAGAGAGATGAGATTCAGAACTAAGCTTTTAAAAATGTGTTGAGAGGGGGACATAAATAATTGGTTTGACGTGACACTTGGACTAGGAACCAAATAAAAGATATTTGGCTCATTTGGAAGTATTGCAGATAATATATCATGTGCAGCTTGATAACATAACATGATTATATTTATATATTTAAATGCCCGTCTTACATAGTTTCATTTGGATAGATGTGTGGAGTAGTGTAGTGAGCCTTGGCTATGTACGTATGCGGTAAACTTATTTCCTTTCTGGCCACAAACATCAATACCACCAGACACCCCTGAGACAAACAAATACACTGTCTTTTGAAGGCCCCTTGTTTGCTGACTTTATGGCCTCTGCTTGGCATACACTTGTAACGCTGTTTTACAAACCAGGAGACAGAACAATTGGCCATTTGCCTTCTGGCTTAACTTTACCCAACTCTGGCAGAAATATAATTGGACTCAACCCCTTTGAGAACTGGAGGAGAGGATAACTTGTTGAGTTAATAGATTGACTGGACTGAATAACTTAATTTATGTGTACAGAGTTCTGACATAAAAATAAATAACATGAGTACTGCATTCTGCTGATGTTAGCAACAAATAAGAGAGAACAGTGGCGGTTTATTAGGCTCTCGTACCAGCATAGACAAGCCCTTGTTTGTATGTCTAGAATTACTGCAGACATTACTTGAAGAGTCTGTATTAGTTTATTGACACTAGAAAAATCTCATAAATTTCGTACTTAATATATCATTTTCCACCAACTTGTCATATTGATAATCTCAACTTCACCAATGCAGGCACACAACCAAACCCGAACAAGGGTCCTTACAGTCCATAGAGAAAAAACACAATTAAATCATCTTAAGTGACTCAACCCTTCATAACTCTTATACCAACTGCTAAAATGTGATCCAACTGTTACAGACGGAGGATCTCAAATGAACCTAAAAAAATGTATTTTCGTGGCTCAGTTATTAAACAAACATATTTTGTAATTATATAAAGCCACAGTACATACATAACTATGGTGCCAGATATTCTGACGTTGCAACATTTTTTTTAGAAACCAGATCATGGCTGTTCGTGGCACATTAAGGAATGGGTCAGTTACAGTTCTTTGATATTTTTGCAATGTATGTTGACATTTATATTCACCTCTAACGCTCAATGCACTGCATAAATATAAGCATAAAGTGAGAGAAATAAAGAAGGGATATTATTATTATGGTTTATTTGTAACGCGCCAACATATTCAGTAGCGCTATACATAAGTTAAGTTACAGGCAAAGACAAGTTCAAGATTCACACATTGCAATGAATGGAGGGCCTTGTCTTTGAGCTTGGAATCCGGTGTCCATAGCGCTTTCCCTAAAGCACCGCGCAGGATTGAAACTCGCAGACTTACAAGCTAAAGGGATATGAGACCGACTTGTATTTGAATGTGCAATGTAGCAACTGGAAAGATAGAGGGGAAAGACAAAGTAAAGAGGAGAAAAGAACAGAGACAAGAGAGGTGAAGGTAAAAGAGAGATGCAAAGGGAATGGTGCACAACAGAACAGGTCGTAGGACAGGCATCCAAGGCTTGAGGACACTGCCTGTGATGTTATCCTTAGATTTGTGCATGGACAGAGCCATATGAAAAATACAGTGTTGACAGTACCCAAGGATCTGCCAAGACTCCAGCGGTATGGCTACTGCACTCATGTTGGTGCTGCCAATTCAAGATGCAAGAGAATACACCATGGGATGTAACTTCTCTGGCACACTGTTTGGTATAAGACCAATCCTGTTGGGTAGAATAAGAAGAAGAGCAGAAAATAGAATTGTAAGACAGGCAAAGCGTGGGAGATGGAAAGTAAGAGACAGGTGGCATAGATAGATGCAGGTGCAAAAAAACATTGTTTAAGAGGACAGCCATACCAGACATGTGAGAAGAAAAAAAAAAACAGTTCACAGTACATTGAACATACATACTGTATATATGTGTATATATATATATATATATATATATATATATATATATATATATATATAAGTTTAAAAGCTTTGAATCTAACTTAGAGCATAATTGAATATGGAAAATGACATAAAGCTATTTTCAATATCATAGACACTATAAGGATGCCCTGAAGGCATCTATGAAACTTCTCAGAAGCTGTGTGTATGAAAGAAATATTTACATTTCTGAGAGCTGTGCTTGCATCTATTGATGCAAACTGCCTCTGGCAGGGATGCAACAAGGACAAGATTTATTTAGATTTTTCCTAAAAATTTGTTTATGCCCATGACTTAGACTGCTGCATTTTTTTTACATACTTAACAAACCAGTCTGGTCTACTTGAACTACAGTAGTCCTTTAAATATATTTTTTTATGTTCATTAAAAACAATGATGAAAAACTATTTTAATTAGATTTGTGGTAAATTTGAAACAAGGCCTGAAAAAAATCATGCAATTAGTTTGACTATTCTATATATGACACCTGGAATATGTGGTGCAAATACCATTGAGTCTGATGTCAGTAGGTGATGCTTCAGGTGAAGTCTTCAGAATGTAGGAGATAAAGAGCTAATTATAACAACCTAATACCTAAACTGGTTTGAACTGGGTGTATTATTTGTTCCCCTTTTATTAATGTATTTACTATATATTTTTATTTAGCGCTGCCAATAAAAGCAGCTGCACGTAAAGCAAAACAATGGCGTCTGGAGATGTACAATGTTTTCAAAAGAAAAGGGAAATACTTTCTGTGTTCACATAGCACAAAAAAGGAGGAAAACACTTGAAACAGAGAGACACTTTGATGCTTCCACAGTCATTATTATTTTTAGCATTGATGTGTTAAGCTGCAGCATATTTCACAAGGTTATACCAACCTGGCAGATGACAGATTTTTCATAAAAAATCCATTCTATCTGTTGCATACTCTCAAGAGCGTAGGAATCCCCAAAAATCTGGGGGATTGATTAAAAAAAAAATATATACGTATAAATGATATATATATATATATATATATATATTTATATATATATCAACTTATGGTGGCGGAAAAATAGTGATAGAAGCTCTTCACCATACAGTAGTACAGTATTGTTCTGGTAAACTACCTCCTCAAAATATCCACTACACAAGCTAAGGAACCGGCCCCACGCTAATGAGAGGCGGTAACCTTGAAACAGATGTATCTGGGTGGGATTGCTAGCTTGCCTATAATCCAACCCTAGCTTTGCTCAAAGCTGTTTGATACAGCGGGCATATGCTTAAGGAAAGCCATGTTTGAAATGGTTATGGACTGCAAGAGCAAAGCCTTTGTGGACACACTTGCATGTCACTGCAGTGTAATAATTCTGATCAAAAAATAAGTTTTTTAACTTGTTTTATATGTTCAAATATGTACACAAATGTACTATATATATATATATAAGAGCGAGGCATTTGTGGGCACATTTGCAGGTCCCAGCTCAGCTTCCCAGAATGCAGTGTAATCAGTGTAATAACTGTTTTTCTCAGCTGGAAGCAGTTTTTTTTAACTTGTTTTAGACATTCAAATGTGAACACAGATGTACTATTTATTTAATATATATATATATATATATATATATATATATATATATATATATATATGTATTGTGACAAAGGCAGTCTGAGGTACGGAAGAGTTATAGAGGGCAGATATGTCAGCACCAGGATGAATAGATATGTTTGTCCAGTCCAGTCCAGAAGGGGGTTAACTCCCTCCCATATCTCTCTTTCCCCCTCTCTCTCTCTCCCCTGTGTCTCCTTCCCCCTCTCCCCCCCCGTGTCTCCTTCCCCCCTCCCCCTCATGTCTCTTGAAATAAATATACAATATATACATTTAATATAGTACATTTTAGTACAATCAGTGCCTTCCCTGGTGACCCCCATCACTTCCCAGTCGCCTCTTCCTCACCTCCTGAGCCCTTAGATGCTGTTTTCCTCTAAAACGCGGTTCTTACAAGATCGCGCAAGCTTATCTTGAGTGATCTTGTGAGACTCGGCTTTCAGAGAAATCAAGAAGCTAAAGGCTCAGGAGGTGACGAGAAGACTACTGGAAGGGATGGGAATGGAAAGGTTACATATAATGTGGGGGAACAATAGCTGGGAAAGTAATTGAAGAGACAGTAGATGATAATTAGTGATTACGATTCTGGGTGTATCAGCTGTGTAAAATGGAGGCGATAGTGTTAAAACTGCAATATAAAGTAACACAAATCATAGGTGAGTGGGTGTGGACAAGGAAGGTGGGAGGGCAAGTTATTCAGATGCTAAAGAGGGGGGTAGTGTGTGAAGCTCTAGGTTTAGAGGCAAAAGGAAAAAGGTCAATAGAAAAGGGAAATTGAATCTGCAGAATGGATGGTATAAGGTTCAGTGTCTTTAAAAAATATTCCCCAATCAGTAATATGTTTAATTAGCTTACAAAAATATCTGTTTATTAGTGTATATTTTGCATTTGGCTAAATTATCCCTTGACAAACAGGAACTGAATTAGATATGCTAATGGTGTTGTTATTGATGTTTTAAAGATGTTGTTTGTATTTTACTTCTGTAAGCAAATACATTCATATATTATTATTGTATTGTTTAGTTAAACAAAAGAACATATAAAAAAACATTTGACCACAGTGGTCCTTTAACAACTATGTTCTATATTTATGAAAAATCACATACAAGCACTGAATCTAAATTATAAAGAAATTAGAGAACTGATCTAAGCTTTCTGGTAAGTAATTTAAGCCGGCGAGCATGGGCCTGCATCCTGATCTATTTTCAGATAACAGTAATTCATTAAAAGCTCTCTGAATATTTACATAACTTCTTTTTAATACTTTTTAAGCCATATGGGCTAAATAAACAATGCAAAATCAGATAAGAACGGCAGGAAATTGCAGGTTAGAATTGATGAAATTGATATCTAGAAGATAATCTATTTTAAAGATAAAACTCTGATTACACAAATGTCATATCATTCTTTGTATCAGTGTCGGAATAATCGTCAGGAGAGATTATATTTGTTCTTCCATGGATATTTAATAATGAATTTTAAAGAGAAACAGACAACAGTAAATGTATTTAAAGTAAACGTTGTAGCCCACTCTTATATCGTAAAACCTGGGCTTTAATTCCTAAAGGACCAGCAAGTCCCGTGTCTAGATGGGCAGATAATTAATGGTCCGCTTTTTCATATTTCACTGATATCCTCTCTCTTCCCCATTTTCCACTCTGTTCCTACAGATTTTCCTCTTTCTGTTCCAAAGTATCTTCTTGACCTTTGAGGCCTCCCAAAGCCAACTGCTAAATTCAGTCCCCTGACTCTTATTTAGTTTCCACAGAGTGAGGACCACCCTTATCCTTCACTTTTCACTAAAGTGTGAAATCTTTAGTTACCAAATTGTCTCTTTGCTAAGCCAGTATATTAAAGGCAGATTTACGTTTCATCGAATATGAGTGCATCTGATAGAGGAGAATCAGTAGTGTATGAAAACATTTTTTGTGCATGAAAAATACCAAAATTAACAGTAACACACGCACCCCGATGTTTGCTAAGTCTCTTGAGATTAAAATCCCTGCTAAAATTAGCATAGAATTAATAATTAATTTTGGCCAATCACAGGCAGTTAATACATTGTATCAATCAATGATGGAAGTTTGTGCAGGAAGGCATCATGGGATGTGTAGTCCCCAGCACAAGGAAGCAGGAGGAGTCAGACACTGCTCTGTGGATATCTGCATTGTGCTGCTGTTGGCTTGAAGGTTAGTATAGGATTAAAACCGTACCCAAATGCAGTGTTTTTATTGGAGGTTCACTGTGCCAATGTAAGCAGCTCTGGGGGTGTGGAAAACAAGTACTATTTTTAAATAAATAAATATGTATGTGTACAGAATGACCCCATGTAATGTGTGTGTCTGATATAAGCAGCAGGTGTTAGATTAGAGGAAGGTAAGGACAGGGAAACTTAGATATGCAATTAAAGTCCCACCTGCTACTGAAACCCCCCAATATGGAAGGCCAACAAGACTGGTAAATCAGGAAACAAAACTGTTCTGCACTTTTTCTTGATGTTTCGAAACTCTCTACCGAATCCTTTCTCTCATCCCATTATATTTAGCCTATTTTATACTATATATTTGTTTTTCCCATTTAATGTTTCAGCTAAAGCCATCATTTATTAAAAAAAATATTCTCAAGGTCAAAGTGTTTTTGTAAAATTGAACTCAAGTGTCCTAATATTTTTATGGAGAGGTTCACAAATATTTTAGTAAAATGGTGTTCAATGTGGCACAAGAGAAAAGCTTACATATTAGAGGAGACACAGAAAAACAGAATCAGTTTATTTGGTTATTATATTAAGATTTGTATGTTTCAGGAAGGAAAATAATAAATGAACGAAGCAAGTGTCCTACTGACTACCCTTGTACTAGGCATATGGTAATCTGAAAACCTCTATATGCATAACCTGGAAACTTTGATGACAAATATAAATAGAACATGAAATGTACATTATTATTTTTTGTACAGTCCATGATAGATATGTAACATTCTTTGTATTTTGTATAGATTCACTTTCCATTGTCTAATTGTCCCAATAAATCCTCTCTATGGGTTTGCACAGTTTTTCACTTTTTTGTGCCATCAGTCTAAGAAAACATTCTCCACCCCATTTTACAAGCTGAGCAACTTAATAACCATTTGTTAAGTATCTCAAAATATTAAGCTGTCATCAGCCTTTTAAAACAACCGTGAAGTCATGATGACATGAGTATAAAGATTTCAAAGAGATGCTTTCTTATTTAAGCCAGATTGAGGATTTAGTTGGTTAGTACATTAATATAAAGAGCCGTCATGAAAATGTTCGTTGGTGGTAGACACAAAGCCGCGTTGCACAGTAAGATGTTAACTGAAGAGACTATTCTTTGTATTATGTGTAAAATAAGTGAAAAGTGAAATACTATTATATCACTTTAAATGGGTACTGGGTGACCAAATACTAAATAGTCAAAGTTTAAAATTTTTTGGAATGGTACATTTTCATGAAAATCAAACTATGACACAGTGTAGGTTCAAAATATTGTATAATAAAAAAAAAGCATTTTCTTACAGTAAATTTACATTGAAGTCTGCAATTCTTAGCTGTGAATGAAAGTGTCTGATTCAACCACCACGCTTGGACAGGTATCTTTTTCTAAAGGGTAATTATTATCAATCATTCCAAATTTTCCCATGGCACTGAATGCAATGTGTAAAGCCATGTGAAACTGAAAAGACTGAGCATGCTTAGACCGCATAAAGTAATGTGTGATTGAGTTAATTATACCCTGCAGTCTGAGCATGCTCAGTCTTTTCAATTTCACACTTCTTTTCACTGTAAACAAGGGTTGGTTAGTAAATTATTGATAATAATTAGAATTAGATATATCGGTCCATGTTTAGTGGGTTGATCAGAAAATCTGACTGGCAAAAATTGCCACATTTTCTGCAAGAAAAAAACATTCAATTGATAAATTATTATTTGTAATGTTAAATTAAACCTTCACTGGGACCCTATAAAGGGTCGTTGTAATCTCAACATTACTTACTGCTTTATTTTGAAGCAGGGGTTGGCTTGAGAACTGAACGGGCCTCTTCTTTCCTCCTGTGAACCCACAGATTAGGCAACATTCACCTTGCACAGAACCAGCCTCCTCAATTTAAGGACAGCAAACTGGAGTTAACTTGTACCGCTGTCATTACAGTTCAATTGATTATTTCTGCTAGACCAATACGGCTTAGGCCTAGGGTATTCCATTTCCAAGAGGAAGCAAGTTATCTCAAGTTCTGTGGCACTGAAGAGTGTGACACTGAACCAGTCCACATCTTGTGGCTTTACACTGCATGGAAGAAATCCCTATTTATTGCTAAATAGATAAATATTGTATCAACCTCATAATTGGCTTTAATCATAAATGCACATCCACAATACGAATGACGAGTTATTCCATTCACATTGCTGTTTCATACATGTCATATACTGAGTATGAGGATATGATGTGAAAAGAGTAACTTTCTTCTCTGTTTTCCAATGTTTTTTTTCTTAAACATGATTTTCAAATTGACTTTCTTATTAGCTGGTTTATACAAACTCTAAAAGAAAGCTATGGATATTTTTATTCATTTCAAAACACATTTTCTTAAATGATGGAGATGAAATCAGAATAGCTGGTGTTACAGTGGAACCTCTATATTCATCATTGATCAGTTCCCGAGGAACAGATGGATATTGAATCGGATGAATATAGAATACATTTTTTTCATAGGAATTAACTAAAATTAGAATAATCTGTTCCCAGCCCTGAATCTGATTCATAATTAGAAATGTAACCAGAACTTTACCTTTACTGAGGAGCAATGATGGCAGAAGCTGAAGAGGAGCAAAGGAATTACTGTTTAGAATGAGAGTCCCCTTCCATTATACATCAGGCAACTCCAATTCTGGTGATCAATGTCTTTTTTGTCCCTTTCCCAACAACTCCCTAGCACTCAATTTTGCAAAGAACTTATATTAGTATTGTCTGTTTTTTTTGTTTCTAATATTCAATTTTTGGATGAAAATGGGAGTATGTATGTGCCTAAAAAAATTGAATTTGACGAATTAGGGACTGATGAATATATATCCATTTTATTATTTTTTAAGGGGTTTCACTTTTCTAAGCAAATGCATTAATTAATTTAGATTGTAAGTTTGCAAGTTTTCCATCTTTGGGGAAAGCACTATGGACACTGGATTCTAAGCTTAAACATAGGGCCCTCCACTCTTTGCATTGTCTTAATATTTAATTTGTCTTTGCCTGGAACTTAACCCATGTATAGAGCTACAAAATATGTTGGCGCTTTACAAATAAATGATAATAATAATAATAATAATAATTTATTGATATTTGAAACATTCTTTTATCACTTAACTTTCATTTAAATTTCTGAAAACTTAAATATGCATTTAGAAGAAGGCAACAAGCCATTGGTTTTAAGCTCCTCCCAATAACTTCCTGTTTTTATGTAAATGGAGCTTAGTTAGCAATGCTTATGTTTAGAAACAGGAAGGTAGTGGGTGAAGCTTCAACCCAATTTTCCAAGTCAAGTGATAAAAGAAACTTTAAAATATAAATGTATTAATTGCTTAAAAAACTAAATCCCAGACAATTCATTGTATGAAAACCTATTAGTTCACATTTGTAAATAAATTCCTATACCTGAAAATAACTAAAGTATAACACTACTCTTTCAACTTTTTTTTCTATTAGATGTAACAAATGTAACAATTGCATGTAACGACCCAGAAATAATTAGTGTGTGTCAATGCAAACATAAATATTAGCTCGACTTTACTGTGTTTTCTGCAGTTGGATATAGTTTATGTTCTTTAGAGTAAAATAAAGCAAAACTATAAATCTTGAGCTGCCTTCTGTTTGCATTCTTCAAATAGAAGAAAAGCAAAGCCTTAGTAGATCACACTTGCAATCCTCAAGATGAACAAAAGCATGTGTCATCAGCCTCTCAAAGGCAAAGAGCTGCTGTTCTTGGAAACCCATTGTAGGCTGGATAAAATATACAAAAAGCATTAAATGACATTTAGGGTTTATATTAGATGACTAATCATTACAAACATTTCTGGAGGGTGTAGGATTTTTTGAGTGTTGGCCAGATGAATAAAGACTACAGATTAGGCTTTCCATTTCTTTTGTTTGATGAAATACATAAAAATTATATTTAATTACAAACCTCCCGGTGTGGCAGAGAAATAAAATTGGAGAGAAATTATTTTGATATAAGCCCATTTATCTCTGTTTAGTCTTAGCTGTGGAATTCTTATTTAATGGTGGATCTATAAGACTGGAATAAGGCAAATGGTATGTTATGCCAGTGGTGTATTACTCATACATGAACTAGAATATTGTGTGTTTAATTACAACATGACATAAAGGGTACGTTTAATCCTACAGTGACATATAGAGGGCCAACAAAACTGGTACCTCTGGAAATAGGAAGTCAACGGGCAACAGCATAAGGGTCCTGCCCTTTAATTTCTCTTTCAATTTAAAAAAAACTCTTTCTTCCCAATCCTTTCTTAAACCCCATTCCGTTTAGCCTATTTTATCCTCTATATTCACTTTTTACATTTTATATTCCAATTTTCCTGCCCACTACCTTTTTTTTCACTTTCTTGGTTACACCCATTGCACTTTCTAATTACAATTTTACTCCACTCTTACCTCTTTTCTTTTTAACTTTTTCTTAATTTCCTAATTTTCTAAACTTTTCACTCCCTGTTCCACTATTCCCCTATCTCTTAGACAGAAATGGGATGCTTATTCAAATGTTTAGCAAATCAAACTTTTATTAGAAAAAAAATGAAAGCAAACAAATGTTAGATTAAAAAATATCCAGCACAATTAAAATAATAAATATTATGACATAGACCCACTTTTAACCTGAGGAGCCCCTCAGTTCATTTGCTAGTATTAGAAAATAATGTTCAAGTTTCAGCAAAGTTTACTATAGTAATTGGGAAACACAGACTGAATTGTATGCTAGATTAGGTCTAAATTATTTGGAATAGACACAAAATTATGTCTAGAAATATAAAAATAAATACTTAAGCCAAGTATCAAAACATCATTCGTATATAAGTTGTCAGAAATGAATTTATATCACTTAAATATACCTAAAATAGATTGCCTAAAATAGGAATACAGTTGGTTCTAAATTAAGTATATTGGTATAGTTAATTTTCAACGGATGGTTTGGAACTATGACCAGTTTTAGCGAATATCATGTATTGTCAACTGGATCAGATCATGTGGCTAAGAATCAAAGTGAGTGAGTTCAACCCCATAATTACAAAACTTTGGTGACCTGCCATCATGCTGTAGTGATCCACTTCTTGATATCCAAAATGACAGATACATTCTTATATGCATTGTTCATAATGGAAAGCTTCTAAAACATCTAGGGGACATTGTGCAGCAAACAATGTTCAGTAAATAACACACAATGCTGTACAATGCTGGTGGTTGCTGGCAGGAGTTAGCAGACCCATGGGACAGGGGTAGAAAATAACAGACTATGTCTCATTCCTGGACCCAGAAGATCATCAAAGGGCTGTGGCAGGGAAATGGTAGTAGGGGACACAATCTGAGTCAAAACCAAAGTAAAAATCAGAAACAGGCAGAATATAATTTTGTGACCACAAATATAGTGTTTACCCGGGCAAGTTGCTGTTTTTCCAGCCCAATTGTCACCAGCTGCGTTTGGCAGCAAAGCTGTCATGCCATACGTGGTTAGCGGTTGTGTAGCCTCGTTTTTTTTTCGGCCCCCATTTTTTTTTGTTGCTTAGGCGATTTTCGAGTGTTTAAACTGTGTAAATTGTGTTTAAATTGTCGTGCAACCAAACTCCCAGACATCCTGGCTGTCCCCCCCGTGCTGCGTGTGGTGTTTTTTGTTTATTTTTGTTTATTTTGTCTGTGTTGTTTGTTTTTGTATGTGTGTGGTTCGGCTGTATTTTTATGACCTTGTATTTTTTTTTTCTAAATGCCGGTTTCCTTTTTGCAATTGTTACTGGTCGTATTTTTTCCTGGCTATTTTTTCAAACTGCTACGGGTCTCGCATAATGAATGGTGTAATAGAGATTTGTGTTGAACTGTAGTGCTAAATATTGTCCTTTTATACTGGAATTCTAACCGTATATCCTGACCAGTTCACTTACATCTGACTGCTATAAGAACTCCAAATACACTGGAAACTTATAAGTTAAAAGGTTTATTAACATACAACAGTAGTGGTGAGATTGGCAAATACAAGGCTCTACCTATATAATACTAATGTGTGCATGCAAGAGTGTGGAGTAGTGATGTCGCGAACATCAAATTTTCGGTTCGCGAACATCGGACGCGAACTTCAATCAAATGTTCGCGAACGACTGAACCCGGCGAACCGCCATAGACTTCAAAGGGCAGGCGAATTTCAAAACCCACAGGGACTCTTTCTGGCCACACTAGTGATGGGAAAGTTGTTTCAAGGGGACTAACACCTGGACTGTGGGATCCATGGCAAAACTCCCACGGAAAATTACATAGTTGATGCAGAGTCTGGTTTTAAGCCATAAAGGGCATAAATCACCTAACATTCCTAAATTGTTTGGAATAACATGCTTTAAAACATCAAGTATGATGTTGTATCGATCAGGTAGTGTAAGGGTTACACCCGCTTCACAGTAACAGACCAATCTCCCTGTTTAATGCACCGCAAACAACCGCAAACAGTCCCTTTGCACAACTGCAAACTCCCCATTTGCACAAGGTTGGATACCAAGCTAGCCATGTCCCGTTCCTTGTCCTCACTGATGTCATTGAAGGTCTCTTCCTCCACCCAGCCACCAAGGGTCCCCGAAAGGTGACAACAAGCCCCCTGGGACGCCTGCTGTGTTTGGTCTTCCACCTCCTCAAAGCCACCTTCCTAGTCTGACTCCTCTTCTTCAGACTCCTCTCTCTGCGTTGCCTCTGTCTGCGTTATTATACGGTGTGTACTGTTAAGTAGTACTATTCCTATCGGTTTAATCCCTGTTACGTCTACTATTAGGGGACGTGTATATGGCATTGATTTTTGGAACAGGGAGATGGAAAAAGATGCTTGGTCGGACCTCCTACTTCAAATTTGGGGCACTGCGTGTGCAATCTAAGGTGCCACCAGATATGAGTGCCACTGTGCACTGGCAAAAGTTGGCAGAGTAGATGCAATAGTCTTCACACACACGCCTGTAGGCAGGCAATTGCTATTCAATCTATTACAGTCAAAAAAGTGTTGTTTTATTTCACTGAGCACAATATAAGCTGTGAGCCTGACACAGGCACGCAACTGAAATTAGATTAATTGTAGTGGAAGCTAAATACACAGCCTGGCTATCTATTTCCCTATTAAATCTCCAGCAGCTACACTATCTGTCCTCTCACAACGAATGCAGCTTCAGAATGATTCTAAAATGTATGCTGTCCTTCAGATGGAAGGCCCTGGAAGGGAGTGTATGCTGCTGATTGGCTGGAATGTGTCTGCTAACTGTGAGGTGCAGGGTCAAAGTTTCCTCAATGATAAAGAATAGGGGGCGAACCCACAAGCGCATGTGTTCGCCGTCCGATGCGAACGCGACCATGCCAAAATCGCAGCGAATAGTCCGCGGGCGAACTGTTTGCGACATCTCTAGTGTAGAGTATTCCACCTGATTCCTCTGTTCCTTTCCTAAGATAATTCTACTACCCAGCAAGCCCATTTGGCCCAGTTATACATATCATAGCCACACCCTGGGATTGTCCCAGCCATTCAAATCTTTCATCAGTGAATGACCCCAGGATGTGATTCTTCATTGCACCTTTGCTCGACCTCTTGTCTCTTTTGAGTTGATTCCTGTGCATTGTGTCCATGATGCAAATTCCTCCCTGAGGCTGTTAGTACTGACCATTTGTTGTTTGATCACCAGCAGGGTGTCATGCTGGAAAGTTAGCTTTCCTTTGTTCCTTATGACAGATAACATCACAGATAACTGGATATCCATAAGCAAGACATTCAAGCATACTAACCTCTTCATTACAGCTCCAAAATTGGTTAATTAATCATATACTTATACCATGTAGTCCCTCGGGTCGTAGGGATGTTATTTTCAAACTGCTCTGGGTCTCGCATTGTGAATGGTGTAAGAGATTTGTGTTGAACTGTAGTCCCGCGGGTCGTAGGGATGTGCGCCTACAGCGCTCATCTCCACCAGCTCACTGAGTGCCTTTGGCGCTCACGGCCTAAGTCGTACGGGGTCGTAGGGATGAGCGCTGTAGGCGCTCCTTGCCAGCAACTGCGGCCCTTTGCGAGGTCTGCAGTTGCGGCAGGCTCGCTGTGCAAGCCCGCAACATTCGCAACATCCCGCAATGCTCACAACTATATATGTGATCATATTATTATTATTAATTAAATGTCTGTCCAATAACTGTATTTAAAACGAATTCTGAATAGCAGTTGCCACTGAATTTTTTGTTAGTGTTATGTGTGCTGTTTGTTCAAAGCTCATATAAAACAAAACAGTTTAAATATCAATTGCAATTGTGTATTTTTCTGACATGAGTTCCACTATCCCTATCTTCCCCATGTTAAACTGCACCATTGTGTCGCTTAACACTCCTACTGTTTGGAACCGATGCCCAGCATTAAACGATGTATAGCTGTAGCTCAACATTGATTTTACATCCAAAAGAGAGTACATATATGGGTGTGCACACTGCAGCATATGCGGATACAGCCTCTGAGGGGCTGCATGTGCGTGTCATGTACTAGCCTAACCTGGACTATGTCTCAGAAGCAAGATAACACCCATTGCAGAGAATTGGTCAGTCTCACACACTGCACAGCAGATTCATTTAGTGTCCTAATGAACTGTAGATTGCACACCGCACCAACTATATATATATATATATATATATATATATATATATATATATATATTGATATAGGCTATGATCCACAATGATCATGATACAGCATAATGTTTATCTGCGGGAAACAATCACAACAGCCAATTACAAGTGACCATGATGCAGGGATGTTGAGGTCCTGGGAACCACTCTCAACAGGCCCACTACTGCCACCTGGTGACATGCAATTGATACATTTGCTGGACCCCAATCCTCTCCCACTCCTGCCCGGGCCACAACAGATGTTGACCCAACAGATGTTGCCACAGCAGTGGTTGTCCCAGCAGTTGATGTTACTGCAGTTGTTGCCCCAGCAGTCGTTCCAGCAGTTGATGTCACTGCACTTGTTGCCCCAACAGACCGGGCCAACACCATCCCTACGGGCAACACCATCTCCATTGCCAGCACCATCTCCATTGCTGGCACCATGTCCTTTGCCAGCACCATCTCCATTGCCAGCATGATCCCTATGGGCAACACCATCCCCATTGCCAGCACCACCTCAATTGGCAATAGCATCCCCATTAGCAACAACATCCCTACAGGGAACACCATCCCTATGTGGTACACCATCACAAGGGGCAACACCTCTGGCCTCACCACAGAACATCCAGAGTCAACCTGTGTCTGGAGACGGAACTCACATCCCCGCACAAGGCACCTTGAGGGACATCTTTCAGCAGATACACATGTTTGATGATCGCAACTGCTGACAGCTCAGCTTGAAAGGCAGAACGATATTGGTATCGGGCCGGTCAAAAGCATCAGAGCAATATATGGTGAGGTGAGGAGGCATAATCTTTAGATGGAAAGGTATGAACAAATGACGCATAGGGACAGACAAGCCCAGACACATCACTTGGCGCGGCTGGTGAAGCTGGCGGAAGCCCACGTGAAAACACTCCAGCCTTTGGTTCCACAGGCTCCAACCCCACCACAATCAGAGCCTACGGCTTTCTCATCTCACCCCTCACCACCAAAGCCAGCTGTTACACAGCCATCCCAGTTGGCTACACCCTCAATCCAACACCTCCTGGCCATGGTAGAGGGAGGAAAAGCGTGGGCACAGAAGGTGTGGGCCCAGTGCTCAGAAAAAGGAAGTAGGTAAGAATGTGCCCCAGGTCGGTGGTTGCCAAACCTCTCCCCAGGACCCACCACACAGACCATGATTTAGGTGAAACACTGTGTGAATACACATGTGAAGCAATTTGAGGCTCCACCAGCTGTTGAATACTATTTGCCTCATTTTTGGTTTCACATAAATCCTGGCCTGTCTGAGGAGAGGATTGAGAACCAAGTCCTCCTCATCCATACTCTACAATGAATATAATTTTTTTTATTAATGTTGACATACTGTTGTCTGGCTACAGAGTGTGTACACGTATGGTTATGTTGAATATTTCTGCAATTGATGTTCAATGTGGTTGCCGTTGAAATGAGGTATTGAAGTCAATCCAAATAGTGTTATGATTGATATATTGTTCTGGTCTGAGCAAGTCTTAATAGCCCAATCTCGCGACCATGCAGGCATGTTCCTCATCCTCCTCTTTCTGTGTCACAGATTCTGCTATCAATTTTAGATTAATCCTTAATATCTGATAACACACTGAGTGTGGAAAAGATCTGTATGACTTAATTCATGATTATGTTCATCTGTTTAATTGAGCAGATATAGACAAGTTGTAAGCGCTATGCACATGACTGGTTTCTCCAATTACATGGAGTGATTTCTGATGATCCTTTTTTTCATTAGAATTAGGGTAGTGACCACATGTGACCCTGGTAGGTGGTATGCATCATGATTATTCTAGACTATGACATTACCCCCTTTAGGTATCCCCTTGTTCCGAAGCACAACATCTTGCCCTTACGGGATCCGCCACGCCACACCCATGATATTAATGTGCAGTCTTGTCCATTTCTGATTGAGCTGATTGTGTTATACCGTTCTCACCGTGTCAGTGTGTTTTCAATGGTTGGGATTATTGGACATCCACATACATCATATTTGTTTCATATATGTGTAAACTAAGGAGCCCTAGTTACTATGCAATAGATCAATACATAACATAACAATCACATATAATAGTTGTCAAACTGCGATACATAGTCACGTGTGCGAGTCTTGCAAAGTGAGCTGTTGGCGGCCTGTAGGGCTGCAGCTGCCAGCCGTGCAAAGTGAGGCGAGCCGTTGAGTTATAGAAGCATTCCTAGCTTGGCGCACTTAGGCGGCGCTCATTACCCTGTAAGCCTCACAAAGCGAGGTGAGCAGTTGAGGCTAAGTGGGGGTGGTGAAGGGGCTTGTGTACCTGGATGAAGTTGTAAGCTATACCATGTAGGGCCACATCCACAGTCCATTAGAGAAGGAAATGGCAACCCACTCCAGTATCTTTGGCATGCAAACCTTGTGGATATGCACAGACAGAGACATGAGAATGTTTGCTGCAGTCCATAGGGTCACAGGGAGTTGGACACAACTGAGGGACTGAACAACCACATGTAAAATGTCCCCCTGGTACTTGATATATGCCATGGGTAGTGTTATTTGTCCACTATTTGTTTTCCCAATGTAGATGTGATGAGTGAAATGTATATAAGATGATCTTTGTATTTTTAGGGTCCACATTGGAGCCTCTGTGAGTGAGAAAGGGTTAATATGTCAGCCATTTCCATGTATTTGTGTTGCAAGTGTCTTTAATAGCTTTAAGCATGTTGCAACATGGCTTTTCATATTGGCATATGCATGACCAATACAAACTAATAGGAAAATAAAATGTTCTTTTTTGCTAGATTTGATAGTTGGAAGTTGTTGCGCATGTAATTGTAATACCTTCCTTTGCTTTCCCCAGATTTTAAAGTGCCTTGGTGTGTTTTTATTTTCATTTGCAGTGTTTTAGTCTGTAAACCCTTTGCGGGTCCTATTTGGAACTCGTAAGCTCTGGGCCGACATTTGACGTTTGCGGCCTTGAGCGATTTTTGAAATTGAATAGTGGTTTACGATTTTATTGATCGAAAGTCTTGCGGATGTGAAAGATCAAAGGCTTTAGGAGGCTGTAAGTTCCATGTTTAACCATTCGGGGGCCCACAAAAAAACGCCAATTGAATAACAAATTAACTTACGGCCTCACTGGCTCCAGTAACTTACAATTGCTGAATTGAATTGGGCTCAATGTATTGTAATGAAAACAAACAATAGATTTGAAAACAAACAATAGATTATGGTTGATAATCTGATACTGAACTGATTATCAGCTATGGATAGAAAGAAATGTTCCACTAATGTGAACTTAACTGATCCATACCATATCCAGTTCCAATATTTTTCACTAATTTTTCCTTCCTTCCTATATTATAATTGTATAAGTTTTATTTTTTTTAAATAATGATTAACCTGAACTGGGCATCATCTTATTTAAATTATCTGCTGTATATAAGATTATAAAAATAAAAATAACTTGTTTTAGTGTTTAAAATAAGAAAGACATTAACTATTTTTAACAATAATAATTATCACTCAGCTTCTTTATAAGTAAATAATGTGCAAACAAATTATCAAAAAATATTTTCTGTGTAATATAAATCAAGGCCCAATACCAGGTCTTCCAAAATTCTTTTGTAGTTAGATTGCCTTTATTTCATTCCATTTGTCATGTAAAAGGAAAAAGAAAAAAAAGAGGAAAAAAAGTGCAGATGGATTTTATATAAAACAGTAATAATAAAAACAATTCACACTCAACTCATAATTGTTGTGCAATCACCTTGCACAAGGATGACACAGCCTCATTTTTAAATCCTGTGACTCTAAGGAAGTGCCGTAAGTCTCCATGGCCTTGCTGGTCCTCAATCTTTATTCCCTGTCTTGGTTCCCAGACTTCCACCACAGCTGCTGTAGGGTTGCACTTCAAAGTTTGATTTTTAGGTTTAATTGTTAACTTAAATTTTTGCCATTAGGAGTCGGAGTGATAATTTAGGAGTGATCATTTATATTATTTTATTTATGTTATTTGGAAATAATTTCCTAAAAATATACTTTTGACAAAATTTCAATGTTTTAGAAATATTTTTTTACCTCAATTCATAAATTAAAATTATTATGTAACATTTTACTACCTTGATCTATAAAATTGTGCATATTCTAAACTATTTAAGTAAATATCTAATTTTTAGAGAAAATACATTTTTTTTTTTTACATGAATCAAAATCTCCTAATTTACTAATTGCCTAAAAAAACAACTTTTTAAGTTTTAAGACTCAATTTTGAAAATAAAGTAAATACTAATACAGGTTTTACAGTGTTTCAATATATTCTATGAATATATTGATAGAAACGGTCCCATTTTGAGTGATATAAATTAAATTAAAATAGCTAGTTTAACTAAAAAGTAGTAGTAGTAGTTTTTAAAAAATATGTAACATTTTCCTTACTCAAAATTTGTAGTAGAGTATAGCCTATGTTGCTCTCTACATATGTTGCACTTTTTATGCAATGTTATTATTAACTGAAAAGAATAAAACTAAATCCTAAAAAAGTATATAGTGGAATGGAACTTTTGATTAAAAATAAAACATTGTATAACAAAAATAGATGTTGGAAAATAAATATCTAGTAATTTCAATCAACAATTAAAAAATAACCATTTTCTTTCTGTAGGTCATTTTGTTTCCCATTCAAAACAGACACGTTGGAATCACAAATATACTCTATTTCAAAAGGACTAGTTGTTTTCTCTCTTACTTTTTTTCTTTCTGTTTTGTGTTTTTAAACATGACACCAAGCCTGGGATTTTGGTTGGATTTTACTTTGTTCTTAAGAAGATTTTCACCTCCAAGTGCTTTCCTTTTTTGATGGGCCCACACAACCCTTTACATCTTCCATGAAGATTAATTTAGATTTTCTATTTCAGGAATCCAACCTAAAGTCATGTGACTCTCGTCTCTTTGAAAGCTCGGCAAAGCCTGTAAAGAGGCAGCTGTGTTCTTAGCACTTTTGAACAGTGCTTCTTATATATGAGGAGAATGGCTAATCTGTCATGCAAACACTGTTAGTGGAGACCAGCAATCAGTCTCGAAGACGTCTGTCCAAGGAATGAATATGTCAATTTACCCCAGGCTTTGCTCTCCACAGAATTTTTCTCTGTGCTGTGAACATTTGAAAATTAGCCTGTTGGCAAACTAATGAATTCCTACAGCAATGATGTACTCTTACATTCTTTTAATTGGTTACATCTATTACGAAACACTATCATATAAAAATGTGCAAAAAGACACATGGTTCCAGTGGATAATTAAAATATTTATTGACTGTACAAACTGAAATCATCTGAAACAGGAATATCTTAAATGTTGTGTTTAGTAGTAACATTATTTTTATTTTTAAAAATAACTCAACAGGAGAAGTGTTACCATGCGTTTTAGCCTCTTCAAAGCTTTATTTTGTCACCCATCTGCAAAACCTGTTTTGGCCTTCTTACACTGAAACAAAAATATAGCCAAACTCAGTTTAAATTAAAACAGGTAGCTATGCCGTAATATATTTTTTGGTATATATAATTAAATATGGATATACGTTTTATAATGATTTACTATGTTAGATTTGGATCCTTCAGTACAAGTAGTTATTCTTGTGTAAAATTATCATTAACTTGCATCTTCAAATTTCATTTAGTATTTTCATGCTTCAAGCTTTATAGAAAAATAATTTGCCAAAACTAAACCAAGCACTTGTAAAATAAAAGTAAAGAAAAACAGGCTTCGGTGAAAACCTGACAACAATTTGTTTTGTAAATGTATCTATTTCAACAGCATTGAGGCTTGTGTTTACGTTTATAGTCAGCTATAAAATTCAATGAATTTTCTCTGAAATATTGTTATTACTATTATTATTATAACGTTTTTTTTGTAAATATATAAAGGGGTTAAATACAAAGAAAAACCAAATACAATATTAAACAACAAAAAGTAAAGGGCCCTGTCTTTGAGCTTAAAATCTTACATACATGGTGTTTTTTTCAAAGTACCTTATAAGATTGAAAACTAGCAAGCTTACAATCTAAAGGGATAAATATAAACGTTAATTGAAACATAAGGAGAAGCAATTAAAAGGAAGAAACAAGAGCTTGGCAAGTAATTGAAGAGAGAGTGGCGGGTTAATTAGTGATTTAGTATGTAGGCATATCAGCTGTGAAAAATGGAAGTGATAGTTCTAAACCTGGAATATAAATTAACACAAAATATAGGTGGTTGGATGTGGAATGGGTAGGAGGGAGGTCATATTATATGAGTTCAGAGGCAGAAGAGACAGAAGAGAGGTGGTTGTGTGTGAAGCTCAAGGTCTAGAGGCAAAAGAAAACAAGGTAAATAGAAATCGGAAAATGACAGTTGGAGAGTTAACCTGCTGAGTAGATGGTTATATAAATATAGCTATCACATATCATATGTAGATTTTTTGAGCACATGCTTTATTTTCAAAAGATTATTTATGAATATCACATAGTAAAACTGGGTAAATCAAGTTTTAACAAGATTTCCTAATTGGGAACATGTATGATGGGAATAATATGTTCAAGGCCAGTTTTACATCTGAGGGATTCCTAGACAAAGACTCCACGGGTGCAAGGAGCAGCACATTTCAGCCAACTGTTTACACTGCCTATTGGTAAATTTGGCCCTGCACACATTCTACTATTTTGTAGAAATTATAGAGTAAAATACACTTTAGTTAAGTATATTTGTTTTCCCCAAAATATAGTATTATCTATTATCAGATACTAGACTTGATATCCCAAACACTGGTAGTATCCAAATGGTTGCAAAGTAAATTTGGAGAAAAAGTATAAGTCAAATAGTAGATCTCTTAAAATTAGGAAAGGAGGAGCTAAAAAAATATTTGGGGGGACACTCCTCACATATAAATGCCGGAGCTCACAACAGACTGCCAGATTGTATTGTAGCACCCCAGGAATGTATTCCACCAGGACTTGGGGCTTTATTAACATGTATTTTGTCAAATCTCTGTTGGGTTTCTTCCTGCGTTAACCAATTATTTGGTGAAGGTAGTGTAGTCCCATTTTGTTGCAACCACTGACAAAGAAAATAACTTATTTAGCTCATCTGTCTTATCAGACGGCCTGTTTTACATTGTAATGTTCCTATAACTTCCTTCCTGGCCTTTTTCCCATTAATATATTTAAAAAAGAATAGGGTTAGTCTCACACTTCTTTGCAGCTAACTTTACATTTTTCATTTTAGCCAGTCTAATAGCTCTTTTGCAAGCTTTATTGATTTCCTTGTACTCCTGTAAAGCAGCCTTTGCTGGTAAGTATATAGGGTACCTGGCACTTTCTGCAATATTGTATAATTCCAGAAACGTATTACTAAATACTATCAGCCAAATTAAATTAGAAGCCCCTAAGTCCAACATGAGACACGCAATGGCTGCGAGCTTGAAAATCTCCTGTGTTACGGGGCTATTAAATTGGAAGGTGCTGCGAGCTACGGGCCAGAGACGCTAAACTGCAACCCAGTCTTTTGCACGATGGATGTGAGGCCGTGAAAAGGATCAATTAGTCAAACCCGTAGTAACGGGTTTAGACGTAGCCAAAGGCAATAGGGATTGCCAACATGGCTAAGAAAAGCCTGCAGGAACCCCCACAGGCTCCCAATATTGCCCCTTGCTGATCGGGACCCTTGCAGCAGTTAAACACTAAACCCCTGCTGTGGGGTACTCCAAGTACCCCCCGGCACATAAAATTACCATCCCCCCCCAATGCTGGGGGTTGGATTAGAACCCCAGCTGCATTTAAAATTTAAATTTCCCTTAAAGGGTCCTCGGCACACAAAAAGTTCACCCCTTTCACGCGGTTACTGTAAGTACCCCCCGGCACCTAAAATGAACTCCCCAATGCTGGGGGTTCTCATCGGGACCCTTAACCTTTGCAGCAAGGGTTCCAATCGGGACCCCCGCTTCATTTAAAAATTCAAATTTCCCACCTTGCGGGTCCTGAAAGGACCTTAAACGTTCTTAAAGGACCCGCACTAACTAAAAAATTAACCACTGCTGCAGGGGTACTATAAGTAACCCCGGCACCTAAAATTAACGCCATCACTCATGGGGTCTATATAGACCCTCATGAACCTCTAATTAAGTCCCTCAGTCCAATATGGGTCTATATAGACCCCTATGAGACACTATTAACCCCTATATTAACACTATAAGTGTCACGAGAGTCCTCCAGGACCCTCATGACACAAAGTATACGCACTACACTATCAACCCTTTCCTACCCTATCCTATTAACCTCCAAAAAATATCCAGACGTTCTAAAAAATAAAACAAAAACTCCATTGAGAAGCTCCCTGCCGCAAATGAAAGTTCCTGCGCATGCTCCGCTTAAAAAAAAGAAATGGCGCATTCTGATTGTCTGAAATCGCTGTCAATCATATATCAGCCAATCAGAAGGTGCTTATGCTTTAAGCCAATCAAAATGGCATACACCCATATATCCCAATCTGATTGGCTGATGTAACTGTAATCCAATCAGAAGGCGCTATTGCTTTCAGCAAATCAGAATGGCATAGACCCCTGTGGGATGTATCCCATTCTGATTGGCTCCAAGCACCTGCGCCTTCTGATTTGCTGATGTAACTGTCAATCAGATTGCAGCCAATCAGAATGGGATTGGCTCCGTAAGGACTGTAGAAGCCTTTGCGAATCCTCCCCGGCACTCGGGCTTTGGCCTCCATTTGCGTGTTACTGGCTAGCTCACGGGGGACTTGGTTGCAATTTAATAGCATGATTGGAACATAGCAGGTATGGGCTTGACAGATCAAAGGGTTGTGTTCCCCAAATCATAGGCATTTTTCGGCCGTCCTGTGTTCTAACACGCAAGTCAGTAACATTCTTCTTTACAAGGCTAATTTAATAGCCTTACTCCCTACTTTCTACAATACGGGCTACGTTTTAAAACGTAGCCGCAATTTAATGTGGCTTAATGTGGAGCAAAGACATTGAAGATTAATCCATGAAATTTAAATTGTGCAGCCAAGTCTCTAAATCTCCCTATACTTCTCCATTGTGTCTCCCATGTTTGGGGTCATTAACCATTCACACTTCCTCTCATCCTCTTTGTCCACATTTACAGTGGCAGATAAGATGAATGGCTTAGAGTCTCCCATCTTTAAAATTATTTCAGAGATCACAAAGTGTCCCCATCAGCCCCCCGTGACAAACCACATTGTGCCTATGCTTTTCTATTTTAGCCCTCAGCAAGCTAAATCAATAATGCAGAAAAAATTAAAATCAAACAAGATATAACATGTTTCCAGCAATAATATTAAAATTATCCTATGTAACTATACTGTAAAAGAAAAGTAGGAGGAGAAGGAGGACTATATATAGTATCTTCTCCAACACACTATCGTTCCACACACAAACTATCGTTCCACACACAAACACTTCGGGTGTTTGGTCTGTGAATGACACTCTTCTAGGTACTGACAGTGATTTTCAAACCCCAAAAACGAGCTAGACCTATATATTTTTATCTCATCCATGAGTTGCTTAATGACCCAGATAAATTGTGTTTTTGTATTAAATGTTTTATACCTTTTGAACTTATATTTTAACACACAAAACATGAAAATCATCGAAAACTGAATCTCAAAAGTATCCAATACAGTTGTTGGAAGGATACAACCAAACTAATTATTAAAAGTTTCTTTCAAAGCATTCACAACCAAATGCTTCTCCAAAGCATCTAAATTAAGTGATTCTCCAAAGCAACCAAGCCAAGTGATTCTTCACTTTCTGCAAGGTAAGGAACTCTCAAAAACTTTCAAAAATCAAAGGCACCTGAAAGCATTCAAGAGTAGTTATTTTATGAGCCTTCCAAAGCAAGCTTGGCTATATTATATTACTGCTAAAGGACCCCAGAACCCAATTAAAAAAGGGTTTAATTACATTTAAAAGTGAGTAGTATTATCTCTATTTTTACCTTCACTGCATATTCACTGGGCACAATATTTATCTCATATCTGCTTGGTCGGGTGATATTCCCTCTTTCCTTCAGTTTAATTCTGAACTTTGCAAAAAGAAGCTCAAGATAGGAGCTGCAGTCAGCATCAGGCCTTGTTTTGGGTGACTTTATAGAGCTCCTCCATCTTTGGCTACAAAGTATTTAGTCAATATAGTAATGTCCATGTGTAGAGTTGTCTCTGAGGCCGTTGGAAGAGGGTTTTTTGCTATGACCAGATAATTATCTTGACAGAATTCTACTAATCTCTGACCTGCTTCATTTTGTACTCCAAGGCCAAACTTGCCTATTATTCCAGGTATCTTTTAATTCTCTACTTTAGCATTCCCTATGATGAGAGGAACATCTTTTCTTGGTGTTATATCTATGATATGTTGAATATCTTCGCAGAATTTTACAACTATAGCCTCTTTAGCATCCACTGGTTGGAGCACAGACTTGGATCACTGTGATGTTAAATGGCTTGCATTGAATTCAAATGTAAATAATTCTGTCATTTATTGGGTTGTAACAAGGCACTGCTTTGGCAACCCTTTGATTGACTATGATGGCACTCCATTTCTTCTGTGGGATTCTTGACCACAGTAGAAAATTTGATGGTTGTCCTTCTGTAAAATGTCCCATTCCCGTACTCTTTGAGTTCACTAATTCCAAGGATATCAACGTTTAATTGTTTCATCTCATGTTTGATCATGTCCAGTTTGCCTTGGTTCATAATTCTTACATTTTAGATTTCTATGCTGAATTTCTAGACTTTCCTTTCTCCTCCAGACACATCCACAGCAGGTCTTCCTTATGACTTTGGCCCAACCACTTAATTAGATCTGGTGCTACTCATAATGCCCTCTATTCTTCCCCAGTAATGTGGTAGGCACCTTTTGACCTGAGTGGCTCATCCTCCAGTGACATATCGTTATGTTTCTAGTTGTGCTTTTCCATAAATATTCTTCTGGAGTGGTTTACAATTCCTTCTCAAGTGGGCTGCAATTTATCTGACCTCCCAGCTATGACCTGCAAAACTTGGGTGACCTTGAATGGTATAGTTCAGCGCTTCATTAACGTACAAAAGAACCTTCATCACAAGAAGGTAGCGATCTAGAAGATTAGATTTAAGGGACTGGACATGATGGATATAATGCCTGAAGAACTTTGTCAGGAAGCAGCAACAAAATAAATCTCCAAAATAAAGAAAACTAAGAAGGCAAGCTAGCTGTTGTTTGGGTATTTTAAAGTAGCCCAGGAAAGAAGGAAAGGGAAAGGTAATGGAGACAGGACATTATTTGTCCAACTGAATGCAGAATTCATCTAGAAGAGAAGGAGACATTCTAGAATGACCGATTTAAAGAGATAGAAGAAGATAACATAATTTAAACGTCAAGAGATCTCAAGAACATTGGAATCGCAAGGGAATCTTTCATGCCAAAGTGGGCATGATTAAAGACAAAAACAGCAGGGACTTACCAGATGCATACCACATAAAGATGAGGTGTCAGGAATACACAGAAGATCTATATAGTAAGAATCTTAACAGCACTGATGACCTCAATAATTTGTCCAATGAGAAGTCAGACAGCTTGAAGAAAGAAGTGAGATTGGCCCTGGGAAACCTTGCTGATAACAAGGCTGCAGGAGTTGATGGACTCCCAATTTAACTATTCAAAATCCTACAACATGATGCTGTAAGTGTTGCTTACCTTATGCCAACAAATTTGGAAAACTGAAAAATGGCCAGTAGACTGGAAAAGGTAAGCCTACATCCCATTCCCAAAAAAAGGCAGTACCAAAAGAGTGCCCCAATAATTGAGCAATTGCACTTATTTCACATTGCAGCAATATAATGCTTAAATCCCACAAGCTTGGCTCCAACAATATATGGGCCAAGACTTACCAGATGTGCAAGCCAGGTTCCGCAGTAGAAGAGCCACAAGATATCAAATTGCCAATATTTGATGGATAATAGAGAAAGCATGAGTGTTCCAGAAAAAAAATCATTTACCTCTGCTTCATAGACTAATCTAAAGCCTTTGACTGTGTGGATCACACAGGCAAATTCTTAAAGAGATGGGAGTACCAGACCATCTTATCAGCCTCCTGAGTTATCTGTATGTGGACCAAGAAGCCACAATCAGAATCAAACATGGGACAACAGAATGGTGCAAGATCAGAAAAGGAGTGCTACAATGTTGGATATTGTCACCTTATTTATTCAATTTACTGTGGAGTGCATCGGGCTTAAGGCCAGGCTGGATGAAACCAAAACCGCAATCAATATTGCTGGGGAATATGTCAACAACCTCAGATATGAGAATTACACTACTCTGATGACTGGAGGAACTAAATGAGGGTGGAAGAAGAGAGTGCGAAAGCTGGCCGGCTACTCAACGTTAAAAAGATGAAGACCATGGCAAACCATAATCTCATTTCCTGGCAAATAGATGGGGAAGAAGTGTAAGCAGTGACAAATTTTATTTTCATGGGATCCAAGATCTCTTCAGATGGTTACTGCAGCCTTGAAATTAAAATATGTTTGCTTCTGGGGAGGAAAACTATGACAAGTCTGGACTAGCTAGTAAAAAATAAAGACATTCAATTGTCAACAAAGGTCTAAGGGGATAAAATTGACAAAATAAATGCAATTATTTTATGTATTTGTATGTTGACTATTCTACCACTATTCCATGGGAAAATTTAGTTTCACATGACGTTAATAATCAGGTATATTTAAACAAAATCTTTTGGTTCTGGCTTTCTGTTAAATAGACATATTCTGTTAAATAGACATATAGAGTATATTATCAGATTTATGACCAAGATAACAGGGAGAGAGAGAGACATGTAGTTGGCATGCCGGCACATAACCAAGAAATTCCATGATACCTTTGTGACATTGTAAATCTATATTTACAGTTTGACATACTAAAAATAAAAAAAAATGGTAAAAAATGATATAATCTTATAGAGCCCCCTACTGATTGTTTGAACAATTATGGAAAACATTGTAAGGCAATGAAAATAACTACACACATAGATACACCTATTGGGTGGACAATATATAAGAGAAAATAGTTTTTTTGTATAAAAAGGAAGAGAACAAAAACTCTATGGTCTTTACTTAGACCTATATATCTGTTTTGTTTTATCCAATACATAAACTGTAAATAGCACTGTATCAATCTTTATTATGTCACACCTATCAATCACAAAACATTTACGTTTATATTCATGACACCATATTAAATTTAGATCATAACAACTATACAATATACACATTTGTTTGTTCATCCAACATAACAATACTACGCTTTATATTATTTTTATCACTATATAATAGTACATCACCAACATCTTAGAACATTCACTTTCCCTACTATACACCAAGACACTTGTTTTTTTTCCTATGTGTAGCCAAATATTATCAATACTTTATTATTTGCATCACCACGTTCATCACCTCCCCTTTTTCATAATTCTTATAATTAGATTTTCTATATTCTTCATCTGTACATTTTATTCCTTTTTATTTAATTAAATACCATTTCATTGACACTCTATCTTCATCGTTGCCTTCATCATTGCATATAGTATGAACCTAATCAGTATCTAGTAAAAGATAATATTATGTGACAAAACTTTTTCATTAGTATTCATTAGTATTCATTATGTGAGCAAACTTTCACTTCAGTATTGCATGGTATACATGATATCATTTATTGATATAATACAATCAATTTTATTTCATCATTTAATTATTCCATTAGCCAATCTAGGATTAAAGAGTGCAATTACGATCCCAATAAAGTTTTAAAACACTTGAATAACGTCACTGCGTTATTCATCCAATCAGCCTTATTTATTTATTTATTTGGCTGCACGCCACCAATTTTCATAAAAGTTTTGATCTTTTGAATTAAGTAGTGATGTAATGACGTCATTTGACTGGAAATGCTATCGGCTTTTAGCCCTGCTTAACAGCCATAATTTTAGCCTTAGAAGAAGTTCATGTGTTTTTTCAGTCTTAGGGCTAAGCATCTTGTCTCACCATCTTGGTCGTTTGGAATATGTGATTTGGCATGAAAATACACACCAGAACTGCAAGTATTTGACTGCATTTTGTTGCAGTGTGTGTACTGCATTTATAAAACCGGTGTTGTTTATATTGACTTACAAGCCTATTTACACTATTACTGTTCCAGACCATGTAATTATTATACAAGAATCTTTTTGCTTGAGCCTTATTTTGTTTTTACCAGTATTTTATTTACAAGATTAATTCTAACCCTATGCACTCCTATGAACGGTGTCATCATGTATATGTGTAATACATTTATGATTATCAATCATTGCTCTCTTTATAATTGAACATCATTATGTGTAGATACATGGGCCCTCATTCTATTATCGGCCGTAAATCGGCCGCAAAGCTGCGATATCCCCTTACGGCCGGCCGTATATCTTGCAACCGGCCGTAAGCTCGGAAATCTTTAAAAGCAAAAATAAATTCAAGACGGCACTGTAAAGCTCTGTAAATGCTAGGGATCATAATGGGGGACATGAGGATTAATAGCAACCCCCTCTCAAGCTTGCACATCAGCCCAAATCCGAGATTTCATTAACTGTTTATTTTCCGGCCGCAGCGTGGACGGGTCTGAGGTGCTCCAAGCCCTCTGGACTTTTTCCATGGATATTTGACATAAATTAAAATAAAAATTATTTACGGATTTGAGTGTAGGGGAATGTTGTGCTATGAATGCTAGCACCTACAATCACTTTATAGTCTCCTCAGAGTGCAGGATGGCTTTATTATGTGCTTAATTGTGTGCCTGCGGGACCTTTTTGCTGCAAGTTTTAGCCTTGCAGAGAGGGTTCCAGGAGCATTTGAATAGCAACCGGGATTTTCTTGCGGCCGAAAATCTTGCGGCCGTTTAAGATCAAAGGCTTTCCTACGGCGCGTGCGGTCGCAAGGGATAACAAGGCGCGGCCGCAAGCCTGCCGGAATCCCCGGCCGGAAGGGAATAGAATAGGCAAATAGCTTGCGGCCGGTCCTTGCGGCCCCGCATCTCCTACGGCCGATAATAGAATGAGGCCCATAGGGTTTAAATATACAAGTTGTTGATACTAGTAATGTGGTGTATATTCCGGATTTTAGAAATACCCTGTTCAAATTTATTTTTTTATACATAAATAGGTGTTATGCACCAAGGATATACAAATTTAAGTCTATAACCTAAATTATATTCTTTCAGACCTACTTCAAACTTTCATTTCAATCTTAACTAATCTTTACTTTTACCATTACTTTACATTAATTATTGTTCCGTAATTTACATATACTCAATGCAAAGAAACTTAAATAACAATTTCTTTAAATTTCAGACTAACTTCTTAAAAAAATTCTATATACTGGAACCATTGAAGTACAAATCATTGGAATTGGATATTGTGTAAGTTTTTATTTTCTCTATATTTATTTTAATTACAATTATTGAAAATTTTTATTAATTTACTATAAAGTAGATTGCTATAACAATAATATTCCGAGAAGAATAAAATCACCATAATCTTGTAACTTTTAAGTCAACATACAATTTACAGATTAATTTTATAAATATCATAAATATCAGATGTTATATCAATCCGACATATTTTGATCTAGTACCTAATTGTAATGAAAAACATTTTTTTATTTGAGATAATATCATAATTAGACTATAACATTTATATAATTTTAAAATGATATGGTATCTTAATAAATAGATATTTGTAAAACATACCAAAAATAATCAACCCAACTCTGATATCATAATTACCATATATATTATATTAAGCATATTAGGCATGTCTTAAAAATGATTTTGTGGACAATGTGATAACTGATTCTTCATCATTTGGTATACCTTGATATTGTATATTTTACAATTATTTATACCATCTTGTTATATTGAAAGATTCTGAACTGATGTTACTTTTTATTCATTATAATAAATATATTTTCATATAATACAGTTCTGTTTATTTTATGAGGCTAAACCATATATATATATATATATATATATATATATATATATTGTGTATTAAGAATTCAGATGATTAAAAATTGGTAAATATAATTTTTTGTTATTATTAATAAATGTAATTGATATTAATAATATTACCAAATTAACTGCCAAAAGCATGAGTTAAAACTATGGTATTACCATTAGTAACATACAGATGTGAGAGCTGGACCATAAAGAAGGCTGGGTGCCATTGAAGTTATGCCTTTGAATTGTGGTGTTGGAGAAAATTGCTTAGAGTCTCTTGTACTGCAAGAAGATCCAATAAATCAGTACTTCAGGAAATCAAGCCAAACTGTTCACTGGAAGGTATGATCATGAGGCTAAAGCGCAAATATTTTGGCCATATCATGAGAAGACAGGATTCCTTAGAGAAGATTCTGATGCTTTGAAAGACTGAAGCCACACAAAGGAGAAGGCAGAGATGGAAATGGATAGATGAGGTTATCAAAGCAATAAACATGAGCTTAATGGAGCTCAGAGGGGCAGTGGCTGACAAATGTGCCTGGCGTGCTTTGCTCCAAAGGGTCATGGAGAGTCAGACACAACTGAACTCTCTACTGATATCAGAGAATTAATTAAGTACTTTTAAAAGTTGTTTGGGTTTTAGGAAGTATTTTACACAATTATTTCCTTTATAGTGCTGCCTTATTGTTTTAAATCTATCGTTGGTTTCTGAAAGTGTGTAGTGTAGAGCATCATCAGTCCATGAGTTTAATGCATGGTAAATAATTATTAAAAAATGATATTAGTAAAAACAGCAGACTAGCGTAGAGAAATTGTTATTTTGTAATTCAACGCCGTCAGAATTTTCCAGATGGTTCATTGAAAAAGGTCTGAAATCACAGGGTTGAATTCTGAACAAATGAATGCACTTGCGTTATATATGAAGTACAGAACATACCATTCACAAGTCTTCATATCTATTTGAACATGAAAGGATCATTGTGGTCATATTTTTAAAATGTATTATTTTGAAGAACTACAAGACATGCAGAATGATTTTAGAACCTAGAAAAGTAATAATACATCCTTTAATTTATTATCTTTTATATGCGATTATGCTGCTGTAGAAACAGCGTTTTCAGCTTCATCACCTTAGCTTCCTGAGGTAGTAGGAGATTTTGAGTACACCAGAAGTCTCAGGCTGGACAATGAAAATGTGACGGTTACATCCACCACTGCTCTCAGTAGAATTAAAGGGAAGTTCTTGAGTTTAGTTCATTTAGTAACCAGCAGCATCACAGAAGAAAACAAAATGTACCATGAAGTAAAGAATAACTACATACAAAATTTGCAAAATATAAAGGTTATGTTTATTTATTTTGCTTTCTAAAAACATTTTGCCCTTTACCATATTTTAGTTCTTCAAAAACAATATAGAAAAATATTGACCATGGTGGTCTTTTAATTATATTTTGTATTAGGTAGCATTAATATGCATCTAGAATTTATTGTATAAATAGGGAGGAATTAATAAGGAAGGAAAAAAATGGAGAGAATAAATGCCCTTCGCTGAGTAATTCTATGGCATGTATTTCTAACTGTTTCTAAACTTTTTACACTGTTTGACAAATAGTTTGCACGGAATAATATAAAAAGTTGAGTTAATATGCACTTTTTAAAGGATTGTAAAATCCTATGTAATTTATACTGATGTGAGTCCGAATAACTGCAAAGTCCAAATCAATAAAAGCTGACACATCCTCAACAATCTAGCAAAACTGCACATTTTTATACCATTTTCTTTGCTAGTAAATAACTGAATCATAGGTCCCAGATTATAAAATACTTGCTCTGAGAAATATTTTAACAACGGGCTGTCATTCTTCTGGAGTGTCACAGAGTCTTGTAATAGAAGTGACAGCTACTCTATGCTAATATGTGGCTTCAACATTTCCTGAATGATATTTATCGTAGCTAGGGTTTTATAAGAAAACAGATGTACTAATGGTTGGAATATTGAATAAGTCTTCAAGAAACTCTCTATTCCTCTGTTATAATACTATATAACACATATATGCTAGGATTGCATATCTCCAAAGAGTTTTGCAAGTCACTCTTTAGTATGGCTCAATGAGTTATGTAGTCCAGGAATTAAATGTGTACTGGTACTTTAGTTGCAAGAGGCAGTGACCTTAAAGAAGGTTTGAAACACACTTCTACTCAGTAAATCAATGTGACTGGAACTCACAGCCTTATTTCCATAATAAAAAAAAAATATCTTGGGTTTTGTTCACCCTGAAATTAAACTGGTTGATAGGATATGGCTACGACAGCAATGTTACTGATGTAGCGGCTGGATCACATCGGAATGAGTTTTAAGGAACCCACTCCCACTGTGTGTAGCACTGTATAATATTTTGGAGCTTTCACTACAGGAAGAGGCCAAACAATTGAATGCACAGAAAGTAGAATTCTATCACAAATGAAATCCAAAAATTCCTGCATCTTTGAAACATTCTTTGCTTTGGTTCATAACCTTCTGTTTTCTTGGATTGTCTACACACTCAAAAGTCTTTAGACATTTAGCCAATAGCAGACTTCATTATTAAGAAAACTAACAGTGAATGAAATGCTTTGTACATCACATGCATGGTGACATCTTTTTGGCAAGTACAACATCAGGAAGTCATTATTTGTTGATTTCACATATCTTCCAATGTAACTGCTTCTTTAGAGGAACAGTATTTACAAAAAGTTACCAGTGATTGTGTACTCCTTAGCCTTTTCACTGTAACTTTGTTTTTGAAAAATGAGGGGTTGGAAGATGAAAAACAGTTTAGACGATTAGAAGACATTTTCAGATAGTGAGCACCAATACAGCGCTATGGAATATGTTGGCGTAAATGATAATAATACTTATGTTTGATAAGGACAATGCAAATAGTTATGTTAAGTGGTTTTTGGATGAAAGGGCGAAGACCCAAATGGAATTCCTCATACATCTAAAAGCTCTGATTGGAGCAAATCTGAAATTAAAACAATATGTTTATTCAGTACTATTAAAGAACAACTGTATGATTAAAACACTGACTAAAAGCATAAATAGGTAGATAAAATGCCACCTTGCCTACCACTGATAGATAAGATAAACCCAACCATTCAAGCGCCAGGCGGGCAACAAGCACACAAGTAAGACAAGATGGACCTTTTTTATGCTCATGGTTTACTGCTAATACTACTAATGATTTTAGCGTGTTACATACTCCACAAACATGTGAGGTTTCCTAAACTACAGTGGTCATTTAAGTACACTTTTTAATGTGCAACCAAAAAATACATTAGCTAATATATTAGGTAAATGTAATGGCAGAGCAGTTGCATTTGGACAGAATTTTTTATATGCAGTCGTATTTCAGTCTGTAATTATAGCAGACACTTTTTGAAATACTGTATGCATAAATAAACATATGTACATTAATGCTTCTATATATATGTGTGTTAATCATGGTAGGATGATGTACTCAAATCTGATTTGGCCTTGGGCAGCACAAATAAACACTAAATACATCTCTGAGCACAAGACTATATTAAGTAAATGTACAATACTTGGTAATATCTTCAAGACAACCAACACGAGGGCTCTATGTGGATGTAATTATGTACAGAGCTCTGATGTGGAAAAACACATGTACTTTCAAATACACTTAGGTTCTGCAACTCTTGAAATGACTTTCTATCAAGTGAAAGCCAAAAGAGCAATTTTTAGTATTACTTTACAGTAGTGTATGCAGAACTCAGGTTGAATAAATCACCAAAATTCAAATGTAGGGTTGACGTAAAATAAGTCTTTGTGAGTGGAGAGGAATTATATTGCTAAGTGAAACCTTTCCAGATAATTTCCATAGCCAGAATGAATATGAGTCCACATTTTAATGGAAATGTGCAGTTTTCACATGATTACATGTTTCGGTAGAGCGGTTATTTTTTCTCAGTGAAAACATAAAATACGTAAATATAGCAAAGATTAAGGAGTTCAACGTAAAATAATGGGGTCGTTGTTTTTGTAGTCAAATTGACAGAATTTTTATTCAACTATCATATAAGTATATTGCCAGAAAGTAAGATTCATTCAGTTCATCTTAACATGAACCTGTTTTATGAAGGCATAGAGGGTTGCTTGTTATAATTTCCCTGTGGATCATTTTCAACATATTTCCCGTTTTCAGAACTTTGTATTTACAATGAATTACCCCTTTAATTTTATTCTATATCTAATATTGGGGGATTACTAAGCATCTCAAGTGGCTGAGATAATGTGTGAAGGACTGTAATCTCAGATTTTCCCCATAAGAAATAACAAATCTTAAATACAGTGATCCACATCTCTGCAAGTTGAGATGCTTAGTAAATACCCCATATTCTAAGTAAGATGTAGGTGAAATACTTCTTAAAGAACGTATACAGACCCAATGTTATTCTATGGAACACATTTACTAAGACTTACATCTGCAAGAGTTCTCCAATACATTTCACTTTAGAAAATCGGTCCCATATTTGTCTCTTACAATTGTCTCTTGAAATATATACAAAAGTCAAATAATGAAAAAGATTAAAAGAAAAATCAAACTAGTATGTCCATCTGTAGTAGTTTAGGATGAAATATAATTAAAATCCCCTTCTGGATCATTGCCTTGTTGTGGTGAAGGGGCTTGTGTATTTCAGTGATGCTATATCATGTAGGGTCACCCAAGATGGGCACACCATAGCAGAGAGGTCCACTGGAGAAGGAATTGGCAACCCACTCCAGTATCTTTGCCCAAAAAAACACATATGGATAAAGACAACCAGAAACACAGACCAATGGTCACTGAGAGTTGGACACGACTGAAGAACTGAACAACAACAACAAAAATTAAAATCCCTAATTCGTCATAGCATAACCCAGGATAGAAAATAAACAATAAATTAATGGATAGTGGAAGGGCCTCAGAACCTACTTTTCATGAGCCATTGTTGCTATTCTTGTTGAAATTTCCTAGTATTAAATGTACATGTAGGTGGTGGCCAAATCCAGATAACAACTTGACTGTGGACACAAACCAGTAATGTCTGTCAAATGGATCTCAGCGTAATTTGTAATATTCACAGTAGTTGATATGAATTTCATATGAAAACTGACCAGACTAAAAATTCTATACAATAGTTATTGTGTTTTATATATTTGGGTATGATTTAGGCAGCAAAAATCTAAAACTTTTGTCTATATGGAGATACATAATAAACAAGAAAGGTATTAAAGGAATTTATGCCTTAATATATCTTCTGTCAATATGTTTAAATAATAAAAACAAAATGTATTATTTTATGTATAAAGATTAAAATGTAATTGTTATATTTAATCCCTCCTGACAACACAATGTGCCACATACATTAGGAAGATATTATCTGCCAAATGATAATTGTCCTGTCAATGCAACTGACATTATAATTATATACAATACAATACAGATGAAAAATAACAAAAAGCTTCACAAATTGGCACACATGATAAAGAAGAATACAAGTCACTCAACCAGACACCAAAACAACCTGTTTCACTTGAAGAGCTTGTTGCCCGATAGTGCTTTATAATGTAATTACCAAAATGTAACGACAAAAAAACTTTGGTTCTTGCCTAGTTCTAAACATTTAGAGCCTCATTCAATTGAGGCTTTCGGGAGATCCGGGCTCACCAATGGAGCCCGTAACTTATTTTGCTATCTAATTGGCCTCCGTTTGCGGGCACAGATCGAGTAACGGGCTCTGGGCTGTGATTTATTGTGATCCGTTGAGATGTTAAAATCGCAAGTTGATGTCCCTCAAAGCCTTTGATCTTTCACAGCCGAAAGACTTCTGAACGCTAAAATCACTATTCAGTTGCTCCGATTTCCCCTCGCTAACCACTCCATCAAGCCCGAAAATGGCAAAAATCGAACCACAAGATACCAAGGAGGTCTCGCAAAGGGCTTAATGACATGTCCGGAGCACTGTAAATAGGGTGCTTTGGGATAAAGCACTTTCTGCTAAGATTCTAAGCTCAAAACAGGGCTCTTCAACTTTTGAATTTTGTTAAACGTGTATTTCCCTTGTTCTTATTCCCTGTACAGCGCTACGGAATGTGTTGGCGCGATACAAATAAAAGATAATAATAATAATAATACTATATAAACACTCTACTGTACTTTTATTAAAACTTAAAGTAATGTTAGGTTTTTAACATTCTCAAGGTTGCAAATCGTCCCAAAACAATACTTTTCATGTTCGATTTCCGTGTTATATCGGTCCTGGTAATCAATGTGTTAATACATATAATGGAACTTTCATGTAATCACATATATAGTTGTCAGTCCAAGGACGTTGGTCACGTTGCAGCCCGTAGGGCCGCAACTGCGAGCCTCCTGAAGCGAGGCGAGCCGTTGACGCCTGTAGCACGCGGGAAAGGCTGCAATGAGCGCTGAAGTGAGGCAAGCAGTTGAGGCACGCAGGACTTACGACCCATAGGACTTAGGACTGAAACCTGTACATACACTGTGCGCCTCGCACAAATCCGACTTTACCGGCCGAACCATGGAACTGGAAAGATCTCTCCACTCGCACACAGCACAGTGGGAGAGGCAGGAAGCCTGTGATTGAGGTTGCAAGTGCATTTGAGACATATTTGTTTTGTTTTTTATTTTCGAAAATTGCCTAAGCGAGGAAAAAAAGGCTGCTGAAAAAACGCAACACAACGAAAATGAGGCAGAAGGATGGAAAACTAGCGCACAAAAAGGAAAACTAACCTGAAGGACGTAAAAATGAGCCCTAAGCAGTAACACTTAACGAAAGCCAGTAACACTTCATCCAAGCCACGAACATTTAACATGACATAGTAACACTTAACCGAACCCAGTAACACTTAACCCAAGGCACTAACACAACCAAACACAGTAACACTTAAGCGCGAGGCCTATAAACTACACAGGGGGAGAGCCTTGCAATGAGCGCACTTCGTGGGGCTTGCGATGAGCGCCGAAGGTGATCATTGCAATGCAGGAAAGTTGAGGCTCACGATGAGCGCCAAAGGTGTGCAGAGGGGCTATAGCCTTGCATTGTGTGGCAAACAGCATTCCCAGGCTTACAATTTGACTCCTGTCATTTTTTATCGTAATTCGTAAATCAAGCATAATCCAACCTCCGTTTTTCATTGAAGTCCTATGAATATGTTCAAGCCCCCAAATGCTACTTTCGATAGCATGGTTTGCCATATGCAATATCTGGCTGGGACTTGCGGCCCCGGCCAATTGAATAGCACATTAACTTGTGGTCGCTGTGGGCTCGAAGTAGGACTCAGATCGAGTTGCAATCAGGACAATTGAAAGAGGCCCTTAGCACAAATATTCCTTTTTATATCTAAAAATAATGTTCATGACATCATCATTTATTATTGTATGAACCACAATTTTATACAATCACTGATGCTTGAATGGTTTGCTTTTTTTTTTTTATCATAAAATTTTTATTGACACAAACATAGGAGAAGCACTTTTGTAAACAAGGAGTGACACGCAGGTCCCCCATGCTCGATGGTAATCTTATTACACTTTCCTATTTGCCTTTAACAAATTATACATGTCACCATGTGTCAACCACTTCCATTTTCCTTTTTCTATTATTAAAACAGTCTATGAAAAACAACCTAGAACTGGTTAGATAGTTTATCTGCAAATCAATGCACTAAATATGTCTAACATCCGTTAGATACCCTGCTCTGGTCGTTCGAATTATATCAACATAACTAAAATACAACTTATCATAAATTAACATGTGCCTTTCACAACTTCAGTATATAGATTTTACTTATTACCTTATCGACCTTCCACGCCTGCAACGTCCTCTAACGAGGTACCATGGAGAGCACTGTCCCGGACCGCTCCAGCACCCAACAGCTTTCCCCCCCCTGAACAGAGCACTACTGTCAATGTATCTGGAATGAGTGTTCCGTCCCGCTCCAGTCAGCCCATATTTCTTTATAAATATCCACAGTATCATTTAGTGTAGCCGTCATATGTTCATAAGTCATAATAAAGTTAATTTTGTGAATAACCGAGTGGATATCAAGTGATTTTTTCCGCCAGTTCCCAGCCAGACTGCTCTTTGCCGCCAGCATAACAAATTGAAGCCATTTATTCTGGTGTACTCGTAAATTTTGTACCGGTAGCCCCAGTAGACATAGTCCCATATTGGGTAGTATTTTCGTGTTCAATGTCTTAGAGACCAGATCGGCCACCTTTGTCCACATTGCTTGGGCCATTGGGCAATCCCACCAAATATGGCGGAAGGATCCCCCAGTGGTGCAGCCTCTAAAGCACTCGGGAGAGACTTTAGGGTCCATTTTGTGTAACCTATCTGGTGTGTAGTAGGATCTAAATAGTACTTTCGTCGATGTTTCCAAGTGACTAAAATACCTTGACCCCTTTGTCAGTTCTAAGTGCACCTTAGACCATTTGCTCATGTCCCATTCCTCTCCCATATCTAGTTCCCAATGCTTAATGTGTTTAGGTTTGCTAGCCATGTCGCTTGAGTTGAATATTGCGTACAATTCCCCCAATATTCCCCTAGTAAGAGGGGCTTTATTACAAATTAGTGTGAACCAAGTTGATCTGGGCGGGCCCCATTTACGAAGTTTAGTGGATACATTCGGTCGGATTTTATTATAGTTGAAGTATTCACTGGACGGAAGATTGTGTGTATCTATAAATTTCTCATTAGTTAGCACTGTGCCATCTCTAACCCAGCCTTCAAACCTGTCAAGCTTTCTTGAGGTCCACCAGTCTTTGGATAGCGAACCCATCTCATCCAGAGTATTTGGGGAAGGGAGTGTTGTGGTTGCATAGGAGATATTGGGACTTAACTGTCTATTATTATTGGCTTTTTCCCATTCCTTCAGTGTTAATGCTATCATCGGGTTGTTACGGGCCAGATCAGGGGGTAACCGGGAAGGTGGATCCCATATTAGAGTATCCCATTTAAATGGCCTAATTTGATAGTTTTCTACGAAAACCCAAAGTGGCTGATGTTCTGTCGAGTGTGCCTGGGGTAGGAAAGAAATCTGGGCTGCCCTGAAATATTTGAGGAGGTCGGGACAACCCAATCCTCCGGAGGATCTATTCCTCATCATAATGGATTTATTTATTCTTGGGCGTTTGTAGTGCCAAATAAATCTGAATGTCGCGTTTTGGAAACTATTTAGGTCTCTTTTGTTTATACGAATCGGCAGAGTCCTGAAAAAGTACAGAATCCTGGGGAGAACATTCATTTTTATTGCATTAATCCTCCCCGACCATGAGAGATTATATTTATTCCATTTCAACAAGTCCTGATTTAGGATCTTATATAGCGGGATATAGTTTGACTGATATAGGTCGGTTATCTCTGGAGTGATCTTGATGCCTAAATAATTTATATGTTTTTCTGGCCAAGCAAAGGGGTGTCGAGTTTTAAGGGTGTCCCTTAACGTCTGAGGAGTCTGTGCCAAGATCGCTTCCGTCTTGTCCATGTTAACTTTGAGTCCCGAAATGACCCCGAAAGACTCTATCAGGGACATCAGGGCTGGTATTGACTGGAGTGGGTTTGTAAGTGTACACAGGATATCATCCGCAAAGAGGCAACACTTAAACTGGTGTAAGCCTACATTTAATCCAGTTATTATTGCGCTATTCCTGATAGCCTGAGCCAAAGGTTCAATGGCCAGCGCGAACAGAAGGGGGGATAGGGGACAGCCCTGTCTGGTGCCTCTTTTAATATTAATAAATGAATGGTCATCCCCTGGGATTCTAATGCTGGCGGTTGGGTTATTGTAGAAAGACTTGATCACATTCACAAAGTTACCCACCAGCCCAAACTTTGTCAGCGTGGCATGCAGGTATGGCCATTCAATGGAGTCAAATGCTTTCTCCAGGTCTAGTCCTATAGTACATAAAGGGATATCATCTAGCTTAGCTAAATGGAATATGTTGAGGAGTCTTCTTATATTATCCCCCGTCTGTCTGTAAGGAATAAAGCCCACTTGGTCCTTATGGATCAACCTAGGTAGGAAGTTCGCTAATCTGGTGGCCAATATCTTCCCAAGAATTTTTACATCTCCATTCAGAAGAGAGATGGGTCTGAAGTTTTTAACCAGTAGAGGATCTCTGCCCGGTTTAGGGAGGAAGATTAAACTCGCTTGGTTAAGTTCGGGAGGCATGACCTTCCCCTCCATTATATCTTTAAAAAGCTTTTCCAACTTTGGGGCAAGTTGCTTATCGAAAGTGGCATAATAGTTATTCGTAAAGCCGTCAGGACCAGGGGCTTTACCCTTCTTCAGGGTCTTAATTATTTTACTGATCTCGTCTACTGAGATCTCAGCATTCAATAAACTTAAATCCTCCTCAGTGGCTGAAGGGAGGTCATAGGCGTTCAAAAATTCGTGTATTTTGTAACTGTTAGCTGTCAATTTAGACGAGTAGATATCTTGATAATAATTTCTGAATGTTTCTTTGATCTCATCTTGTTTCATAGTGATTACCCCTCTAGCATCCCTAACTTGGTGAATACGCGCAGAGTTATGTCTCAGGTTTAATTTCCTGGCTAACATGGGCGAGGGCTTGTTAATTTGGCAATAAAATTTATGACTCGTTCTTCTGATAGCCTTTTCAGTCCTTTCCGCCAATATGGCATCTAGTTCTGCTCTGGTTTGATCTAATACATTCTGCGTCTCCCTCGTGAATTTATTCTGGTTTAACTGTTCAAGATGCTGTAATTTCTTAAAGAGTTCGTTTTCCTTGCTGAGTAATTTTTTCCTATGGGCTGCCGATACTTTTATAATTATCCCCCTAATGTAGGCCTTGTGAGCAACCCATGACCAACCTATTTCCGTCTCTGGAATATCGTTGAGAGCAAAAAAGGTGTTAATTTCCTCTTCTATTTGGGCCTGTACCTCTGGACTCGTAATCAGCTTGTCGTTTAAACGCCAGGCATGGATATGGGAATTGTTTTGATTAAGACTCAATTTACAAGAAATTAACGAGTGGTCCGACCATGGGCAGGGTAAAATTTGGGCATCTGACGTGTTATTGAACAGAGATGAGTGCATCATCAAAGCGTCAATCCTGGAGTAGGTATTGTGAGTGGGGGAAAAGAATGTATACTGCCTTTCAGAGGGATGCAACCCCCTCCAGGCGTCTACTAATTCCAGTTCCTTAAGTAGGGAATAAATGATATTAAGTTTTCTAGCATCTCTAGTATATGAAGGAGTCCCTGACCTGTCTAGGAAAGGCTGAAGTGCCAAGTTTAGGTCCCCGCCTATAATAATTTTCCCTCTGTCTTCTTGTTTTAGAAGATTCAGTAATTTGATAAGGGTGTTGTGCGGGTTAACAGTGGGGGCATATAAATTCACCAAGCAAACCCTAACTTCCAGAATAGTACCTGAAAGTATGAGGAAATCACCCTCCTTATCTTTTTCCTGTTTTTCTAATTTGAAGGGGAGGTTCCTGTGAAGGAGAATGGCCATACCTGCTTTCTTGGAGAGCTGAGAACAAGTATAGAAATTGGGGTAATCTCTGTGGAGAAATTTCGGAACTTTGTCTCTCGCAAAATGAGTTTCCTGTAGGAAAATTATAGATGGCTTAATCCTTTTGTAAAAAAGAAAGGCCTTACGTCTTTTAAACGGGGAGTTGAAGCCTTTTACATTATGTGTAATTATGTTGTGTGAGTGATCAGTCATGGCGGTGTGTTGTCTAGGTGTGTTAAAGTCGCTGGAACGTTACCCCACACAGATCTCTCTGCCTCAGCTCCTACTTTCCCTGCCATCCGGCCCGGGACATGCCCACCACGATTCGCTCCAGACGTGGACGACTTCAGGTATTCCTTAGTCCGCCAGGCACCAGCGGGAAAACATACAAATAACAAAAAAACAACATCAGTACAAAACAGTACCCGATTAGTAAACCATGAATGACAGTAAATCCTCCCCAGGCTACTATTCATAGACTTTACGTTGGGGTTAAAGGAAGGCGACTTACCCCCCCAAATAAACCCAACAGGGAGAAAACTATCAAATATCACTACCAAAACTAGCTCTAGCAGTATCATGGGTTCTAAACCCCTACTTAAGCTAGAGCTTAGCCACTTAAAGCAGCCATCCTGAGTACTCTTGTAATTATGTATAAAGTTAAGCGAGACAAAGAATAATAGAAAAACAGTATTACAGTTCTACCCAATACCTCCAGTTGCCTAAATAGATTGGTTGTGAAAAAATAAACCCAGCATTAGCTAATTGCCCCCGGGCTAAACTTGGCCTCCACCCCCTGTGTGACCTGATTAAACTAGTGCAAAAACAAAGATACAATACTCAGTTGTATTATAGTCCTTTTTGTAAGCAATGTCCAAGCGTGTGCAAAGGGTCAAGAAATCCACCTTTCCTTCTGCAACTCCTGAGGTGGGGTTCAGGTTCCCTATGTAGCGTAAAGAGTATTATGGAAACAGAGTTTGGACTTGGAAAAATGCTATGATACTTGGTCCTCCGCTAGATCCTGCTCACGGTGCTTGATCTCCCTCAAAGGGTTAGAAATGGGCTTTGATCTTTGCGGCTGTGGGATTCCTTGGCCCTTCTTGGCCTGCCTCAATTCCGCCTGAAGGAAGGAATGTTCTTCCTCGGATTCCAGAGGCACGAGTTTCAGTCTGTTCAGAAGGCTTTGGCTTTCCTCAAACGATATCACCTTTAAGGATTTTCCTTTAAAAGTGAACATAAGTGCGAATGGGAACCCCCATTTGTATGCTATCTTGTAGTGGGAGAGCACTCGCAATGTGGGTCTCATCTCCCTCCTTTTCTGAAGGGTAGAAGGGGATAAGTCCATATAAATTTGAATCTTGGTGCCGTCTGGGCCTAGGATTTCCCTCCTTAGTCTGGTTTCCGCAAGGATCAAATCTCTAGCCTTTTGCTGGGCAAATCTAATAATGATATCTCTGGGTAGATTTTGGTCCCTAGAGGATCCCAGGGCTCTATGAGCTCTTTCTATTGCCCAGTCTGACTCCTCGACCGAAGGAAGGATCATGCTTATAGCATCTCTAGAATATTGTAAAACATCTGTTATTTTATTGGGGACGCCCCTCAGCCTAATATTATGTCTGCGGGATCTGTTCTCCAGGTCTTCTACTTTGTCCTCCAACATCTGAATCTTAGATGCATTTTGTAGGATATCCTGCTAGTCGAGCGCTTGGGTCTCTGCAATTTGCTCAGTGCTTTCCTCCAGGCCTTGTAGCCTCTGGTTTAGAGATTGGATGTCTGACCTTAGGTCATCCACTGCATGTTTGATTTCCGCTTGAAGGATCTGCCTGATTTTAATTAAGGTCCCGTCAGTTAGTTCCATTTGAGCTGGTTGGGAACTCTGCGCCGATTCGTGGATCGGCGACTCTGGCTGTTCGGGATTGGGACTCAGGTTCGGGTTGCGATTTGTGTCGGGTGGTTTGTAGAACTCCTGGATCCCCTTCCCAGTCTGTTTCTTGTGCACTTTACTTGTACTGCGACTTGCCATCTTTCTATGAGGATTGAAACGCTGGTTCTGAGGTCCTGGTCCACTTAAATAGCTGGGTTTGAAGGTATTGGGTCAAAGCGGTGATTATATAGTTATATACTCATGGATGGCATGCTAGCTGCCAGCTTTACGCCTGCATAAGAGCTGCAGACAGACCGCTCCAAGGGGGTGTTGGTAGACTCTGGCCCAGGGTCTTCGGGGCATAGCTGGAAGCTTTGGAACAGTTTGTGTATCACTTGCTTTATAGTTCAGCAGCCACCATTCCTTGCTCAAGTACTGTAGAGTGCGTGTTTCCTGGTCAAAGATCTTTATTCTGAGTTAAGATTAGAGACAGGCCTTTCTAGGTCAGAAAATGCTTTCAGCTTGGTATAAATTGTAGTTGGTAAGCACAGTTCTTGAAATGTCCACTGGGTGTCCGTGTTCGCACACTAATAGCTGTGTAATGAAGCCTTGCACAGCCAAGCAGCAGGGCAGCTCAATTTTTCAAGCACGCATGTGCTGTAGGCAAATGTCTTCAGCTTGCTGGTATTGCTGAGATGACCCTTCAGGACCTTGTATCTTGCAGTTAAATCAGGAGCCAATATGCAATGTCCTCTGAATAAGTAGAACTCAGAATTTCATATGATCTTATTTCTACAGAGGGTATTTTGAATTAAGGTGAGGTGGGAGCCCCTCTGTCAGGTGATTCTAAATTGCTGCAGGCCTACCCCTGCCTAGCCTTCTTCACAGGCTGGATTAGGGTTGTACTCACAAAATGGCTGCCGCAGATTCGCGGGCTTTTCTTGAGGGGGGACAGGAGTACAGACCTTAAACAGAGGTCCTCTCAACAATAGGATTTGCCCAGATTCCTCTTGGGGACCGCTGTTAGCTTCCCCCTTCTGAATTGAGGGTAACCCCTTCTGCCTGCGTCTTTCTGGGCCTTGGGGGGGGCTAGATTCTTTATGGTCTCTGCGACCTGATAAACAAAATGGCCGCCTACACGAGGCTCTGATGCCCTTTATGTTTATTTCGGCCTTTACCCCCGTCTCGTTGGCCTTCGCCTCCCCTGTCGCGTCCCTCTCTCTGTCCACTCACCCCACCGGCCACCAGCCTCACCAGACTCTTCTGCGCCGGTATTTCCGACGGCTGACACTCCGCTCTGGCCTCTCCTTCCTCCTGTGAGACTCCGCCGCGGCAGTCTCCGAATAGCAGCGGGATCCCCAACGGGAGACACTCCTGCAGCCTCTCCTCTCGTTACTGGCTGGCTGCCTTACTCAGCGGATCCCCCCCCGGTGAAGGGGAGAAGGACCTGACAGGCTCCGTCAAGCTCCTTCACTGCTTCACAGCGTGATCCAGCCTATCTGTAGGGGTCTTGTTGGGTGTCTGATGTGCGCTCCAAGCACAAATAATTAGATCCCCCCAGTCAGTGAGGATAGTAGTGCTCCAAGGAGCCTCCAGTCCCCCAAAATCGAATGGTTTGCTTTTCAAGAAAGTAGGAAGACGGTATTCTTTGAGGGACTAACTCCTGTAACAGTATTCTTAAAGGACCACTTTAGTTTGTGAATAAACTCATGTGTGTGAAGTATGTAACAGACAATAGCTATGTAAGCCATGAGACTAAACGCATTTCTAGAAACAATCTTAAGTTTAATAGGTGCTATTGTGTGATGCGGCTTCCATCATTGATAGTTAGACTGCCTGTAGCCTGAGAGGCAGGTTTACTGAGAGTTGCTCTTATATGAAGTTCTACCAGTATGCGGCTATTCATAGTGGTATTCTTTAAACAAACCTGAAAATAGATCTAATCTGAATCGAATGTTCTTCCAATTCCTCCCTTTCTATCTAATACTATTAGTAGCAAAACCAAATATTTGTTACCATTAGGCAAAATTGAATATTATGATTAAAAATAAAAAAAATATAGTTTTATTTATTTTAAACTTTTGAAAAACATTTAGCCAATGTCAAGTTTTTCATAAGAGCATGCAATAAATATAAAATATGTGCTGTGTGCATTGGCAAAAAAACATAAAGGTCTGTATGCTATAACTAACAAAAATATATAAAAAATGATTACATATATAGAAGATAAAAATGAAGATGGACTACTTAATACAAATCTTTAAATTTAGTAAGGTGTTAAATCTCAAAAGGCGTATTAGAGGACAAGATTGAAATGGATATGACATGATGCCAGCAACATACAACTCAGAAAAGCTGGAAGTATGCACAGCTTGGTGACGAAATTGGTTTTCTTGAGTTGTCTGCATCTGACTGATTCACTGATGAAAAAGACAAGAAACTGCCCCAGAGGGACTTAGATTCTATCTACTGACTGGAGAGGAATTCACCATATACCTTTACGGAGAATGTGAAACAGATAAATGCAAGGAGAGGATTGATGAGAATCACAAGACACTTACGTTATTGAGAATCCCAAGTTGCCAAGATGAACATGTAAATACTGTAAGTGAGGAAGTAGAACAAGAAAATATATTTGAAAACTATATTCAGTTTTAGAAACTCATTCAAACATCAATTTCAACAAATCTTGAGCAAAAAGAAAAGCATGGTATGAAGGAGAAAGAAATTACTGTAAATATCAGAGAAAATACACAAGATGAAAATAATGCGAAAGGAGAATATAAGAGAGAGATATGATATTCAGCTGGTCATAGTTTTCAAAGTTTTAAGATAAAAAGGCGAATGTGAGGGTTCGACAGCAGATTAAGCAGAAGAAGGCATTGTTATGCACATCATTGATGATATACAGAGAAGACTAACTTGGACATAATCATTTTATATAGTTCAAGAAGAGAGATAAAGGTGTAACAAAACTGGCCCCAGGTTCAACCAAAATAAGAATACACCACACAGAAATTGAAGAATACACATACATCCAAACAAAATCAATCAATGTCTGCAGAGAAGCTATAAGAACAATACAGTTAAAGATATGTTGATGATTAAAGGAACTCTAAAATGTTTTTTTTCCTTAATGGAAAAAGAAAATATATCATAGTTATAGAAAAAGACATATATTGCAATATATCTTTTATCCCTAACTTGACTGTCCAACAGAAGGAACTGTTCAATCTGACCCATGTGCTCAATTCCTACAAATTATTTTCCAAGTACAGGTGCCTGTGACAAATCTGCACTTGGTAATCAACAAACCCACTGACCAGGATTCTCTCTGGCAGTTCATGCAACATCTGGACAACACTGAGAGCCTAAAGAAACATTGGCTAAAGGTGTCACGTTTGCTTTACACTGACCTGTAATGCACTATAACAAAACCTTGATTGACATACCACAAAATTGGACTACATCTTGGACCACAACTACAATGATTATTTGTACTGTGACAAACGTGTACCATAACACTATAATTATTCATTTCTTTCATGTTTGTGTAGATATTGGAGGATAATATCGACCATAACAGAGCTGAGATTGAGACAATTTGACTATAATCGTTTACCAACATAGGCCTCCATTCCACGTGGCCACGTAACAGCTATAAAAGTCTGCCTCATAGATTTGGAAGTTATATTTTTTTTTACTAGCTGGGAAGTCATTCTAAAAAATCCCCTCAAACAAAGTTACATACACCAAGGAGGGTTTATGCCATTGCTCTCTAGCCCTAACGTGAGCTTGCAGCCTGCTCACAGTCTCTGAGCCTGAAGCTGAAAAGTCTCCATAGGAAGGCTGCAGAATGGTACCCACTACTTTAACACACCACACTAGCCCTAAAACCTACCATTCCAATGGCAGGGAAGGGGATTAAATACCAAGAAAAACTAGGAGGTTTATGTCTCCTCTGCCTATTACCCCCTATAAGCCAAGTCTTGGTGTTCTCTCCCATACTCTCTATTGGGTTAAAAGTAATAATAGTTAGATGGTTTAGGGGTTAATATGAGGTGCCATGGGGGTCTTTAAGTACCCCCATGGTTGGAGATAAATATACAATGGAGGTCTGTGGAGACCCCATAGTACAGGGGTTAATTTTAGGTGTATTGAGGGTCCATAAGGACTGCCAGGGTTATACTTTAGATGAGGGATTTCTTGGATCATAGGGGCTAGAGCATTTGAAGGGGGCATTCCTGTGTTCCTCCACCTCATATTGAGTGAGAAAGGGGAAATCCCTGGGGATCCCCTGCTCATAGAGATATGAGGGGGAATCCCAAGGATCCATGGAAGATAGTGGGCATTGAGGGGGAGACCCTAAGAAACCCCTGGCTCATGGGGGTAGTAGCATTAATACCTTATTGTGTCAAGTTTTAATTTACCAGCAATCAATGACCATTTCTCATAGGTTTTGTTATGATGTGTAAAGTGCTTGTTAGTAGCAGATTTATGAGTAAAGTTCACTCTTTATTTTTCCCAATACAGGCATGTGATGTAGGCCATGTTGTTTATCTAAACAGCTTCAGAGTGGGAACGTAGGACAGGCTAAATACAGTAAGATACTCAATAATGCCTAGTGTCAGGTCTCTGCTTGTTCACCATGGATGGCTTGTGGCTTTAGCCACATATACAACGTTTTATAAACATTAAAGAAAGCAACTCAGCATCTTAAATCATAACTCACAAACTTCCCCTTACATAATCCTTGCTGACTAGCAATTGGTTTAGTTTTTAGCCTTTAACTACAGATCTTTTTTTGGCTTAAAACTGTCCATACTACAGTTTGCTTGTACTTGGGGGTGCTTCACAATTCCTGACTACCCTCCTGTGCATGACCTTTAACTATGTTCCTAGCTGCCTTCTGTCAGTATTCTGACCACAGACTGCCTTGACCTTTTTTACGTACCCTATTCTCTGGCTGCTACTTGCCTACTGACCCCAGATTGCCTTGACCTTATTTATATTCCTTACCCTCTATCTGCTTACGGCCTACTGACCCCATAATGACTTGATTTAGCTAATCATTATATATGGTCTTAATCTCCCAACCTCAGCCCAGTAGACATCTTTCCCAATCTGCGGAGTCCAGCATTACGTTTAGGATACACATAATAGTAACATTAATAAAGCCCATACTTTCTTGAAAGATCAAGAATAGATAAACTTGATGGTCCCACTGATTCTTATTTTCAATCAAAATCTATATTTCTAGGATATGATATAACATGATGCACTGTTCGGATGACGTTGATTGTTCTTCACAACAAAGGAGTGATGTATAATTAAGAATATATACAGAGAAACAAACAAGACAAAGAAAATAAAACGCCTTTAATGTGTTGATAAAGTAACACTAGTCACGGATCTAATGAGGGCACATTTATAGTGTAGTTAATCTGTGAAATGTTAATACAAATCGTCAATGTGTTCCTTATGAAATGGCTGGGTAAATATGCAATGCTAAGAAAGGCTTAGGGATATAATAGTGGGAATACACTGGGCTGTGACTAAGGCGTATGGCGTTGTTCTCCTGCGCTCTGGTATCTGCACACACCTTCACATTAACTAAGCTAAACTAAACGGTTGCCAGCTTCCAGCAAGCTACAAAGCTGTTTTTATTTCCTAGCTTTTGGGTGGCATATTTGTAGATGCTGGCAGTGAAAGAACAGGTGTGTTTGAGAAGGTGTTTAAGTTATCTGTAAAGCAAACAAGTTTAATTAGGTCCTGGTATTTTTGTTTAGTTGCTGCTTTAAGTATTTATTATCTAGGTCCGGTCGCATGTTTGTTGAACGTAAGTATTTTTCCATTTAAACATTTTGGGAGTATATATAATGACGCTTGGTCAGCACATTTAGTGGGCTATTTTATATATCGCATTGCCTTTTAAACATGATAACCTTGATCTTTTTCAATTGTAAAGGTTTATCTTCAAAAATGTCTACATTTCTTCTTTATTTAAACAATATTACAAGTTACCTACTGTAAGAAAGTGATAAAAGGACACTAATGTCCCTTTAGAATTATTACAGTGGAACCTTATTTTCAGAAATATATACTCAAATTCAGAAAATATTTCTTTAATGAAAATGATTACAAAGTCACTTTACGTTGGCATTTGGATCCAGTTTAACGAAATAAAATAAATAATATTTTCTGATTCCTGCTTTGACTTGCTTGTTTTGACTACTAGTTGTTTGTTTGTTTTGCCTCAAAATTTTGGATGTTTTGTAAAAGATATTGTGGATAAAAGAATATTTATGATGAATTAATCATTTTATTTCATATACATTTTGCTTAACGTAGCATATAATGATTGGGGTAAATAGATCTTGAATTTGGATAGTAATGCCAATGTTCAGTATGCTGTGATTCCTAGACACAAGGGACCTCATTCAATTGTGATACAGCCAATTGAATAGGGCTCTAAATAAGCACATAACATATTTTTTTTAAAGAAGTTTTTAGTTAGTGAAAATCTTGCTTTTGGATAGATGCTTACTAACTAAAAACATATTTAAAAAATATATGTTATGTGCTTATTTAGAGACCTATTCAATTGGCCAAATTGCAATTGAATGAGGCCCAAGGAATACTGTGCCAGGAACAAGAAAAGTAAAAATTCATTGTATTTTAAAATGTCCTTGATGTCTGCAAAAATGAAAGATAATTCTGATAAAAGTAGTGTTGTTCAACTGTTTTTTTTCCTTTCTAATTTTTAAAATAAATTCTATTTATATTATATATAATTATATTACTTTTAATTTGATCAAATGTGTATTGTATATTATATATTTGTATTTATTTAACTTTGTCATAAAATATTTATTAATTTATTATTACAATAAAATGTTTCTAAGCATAAAAAAAGAACAGTTTTCAATATCTTATTAATTTTTGAATTATTATTACTATTCCTCGTGTTGATATTACCCCATCAGTCATCACAGAGGTTTACAAAACAGGACAATGAACACATCACAATTAAAGGGAAACTGACAGGTTAAATCTTCAAGCTTTGAAGCTAAACTGGCATGGAACTTTGGCTTTCGCTTTCTTCCCTCTTGAGGGCCAATAAAAATGCTCATATACATGTAAAATATATAACAAATTAACAACTTAGCAGCCTTTGCTTGTGTCTATAGGCTTCTATATTTGACCTCTAGAACACAGTTTATTTGCTTGGAGTCAAGTTATTGTTAAGCTACATAAGATGGTGGCAGTCTTTCCATATAATGTAATATTTTCCTATCTACAGTGGATATAAAAAGTCTACACACCCCTGTTAAAATGTCAGGTTTCTGTGCTGTAAAAAAATGAGACAAAGATAAATCATTTAAGAACTTTTTCCACCTTGAATGTGACCTATAAACTGTACAACTCATTTGAAAAACAAACTGAAATCTTTTAGGTGGAGGGAAGAAAAAATAAAAATAAAAAATAATGTGGTAGCATAAGTCTGCACACCCTCTTATAACTGGGGATGTAGCTGTGTCCAGAATTAAGCAATCACATTCCAAATCGTGTTAAATAGGAGTCAGCATACGCCTGCCATCATTTAAAGTGCCTCTGATTAGAGGAAAGCACAGAAACCTGACATTTTAACAGGGTTGTGTAGACTTTTTATATCCACTGTATTTACGATGCTTCCAAATGTCCTTTCTAGTTGATTGAAAGCAAACAGGATGGTCCATCACCATTATTAAATTTAAATGTAATTATTGCACTGGTTCATCCCAATATCAATGGTTCCTTGGAGATTGTTGATGAATTTTATGAGCTTTTTTTACTGATAGGTGCTTTTGCTGTTAATGGTTTGGTCGGCGGTGATCTGCTTTTTACGCTTATTGCAAGGCTTTTTGTGCTATGAGCGTTGCCGCTCGTTGTGAGTGGCGCAGTGAATGTGTTTTGTGTTTATTGCAAGTTTTTTTTTTATTGTGTAAATTAACTAATAATAAATTACTAAATGAATATACTTTACCTATTTAGAAGTAATATATGCAGGAAGCATTGTGTTGAAGAGCTGACAATCTGTTTTGATGTTCCTGCAGCATACAATGTAGGTTTGCAGTGTTTTTGAGCTGAGGTGTAAGTGTCAGCAATGTGTACAGTGTGTAGTGTAAATAGGCTGCGTGCACAAGGGGAAGCCGTTAGGGTAGCTGTGTACTTCCGTATTGTGTAAGTTAGTGTTGTAAAATGGCGGTGAATGTGTGTGGTACGCGGCTGTGGATGATTTAGCGTCCTTGCTAAAAGTGTATCTTGTACCTCGTACGTCTTTTTCGAAAAGCCGTAGGTGCTTGGTGGTGCTTCAGTTGCAGAGGTCTTGGGTTCCCCCCCCTTGCTGTGGGTAAGATTTTTATGCATTTTTTGTGTGTATTTATTGTGTTTTTAATGTTTTCAGGTGCGTGCTGTTCAGCCGTTAATGTCGTATTTTTGCGAGGTTGTAATGTTCTTTTTTCTAAGTCCCGCATCTCATATTTTTTTATGCTAAGTCCGGAATTTTTCCGTTCTAAGTCCCGCGTCTCGGCTAAATGCCGCTAAAAGTGCTCCGTGTTTAACGGCTCGCCTCGCTACGCAAGGCTCGCCGGCAATGAGTGCCTTTGGCGATCATTGCCTAAGTGCTCTGTGTTTAACGGCTCGCCTCGCTACGCTAAGTCGTACGGACTCCGCAAACAGCGTGACGACGACTCGCAGATGGACTATTATAATATGTGATATATATATATATATATATATATATATATAGGTTTCTGATACCTTGTCTTCATATACAGTTCATTATACAGTCTTATTCTTTTTTCAATATATTTCTGTGTTTTCCATTAAAATTGTTTTAATGCTATGATTGACTACCAAGCGCTGACATCACATATATAGTTGTGAGCAATATGGGTTGTTGCTAACGCTTGTGGGCTCACGCCTAAGGCACTCCTTGCACTGGTGGAGATGAGCGCCATAGGTGCTCATCCCTGCGACCCCGCAGTGCGCTGGTGGAGATGAGCGCCGTAGGAACTAAATCTCAATTACACCATTCACAATGCGAGACCTGTAGCAGTTTGAAAAAAAACGCGTGGAAAAATTACGGCCTGTAACACTTAACAAAAAAAATACGACCCGCAGAATTTAAAAAAAATAAAATAAATTGAAGTAAAAAAATACGAACTTAACGGCCGAACCGTGCATATACAAAAACAACAATAAGACCACCAAAATTAACAAAAATACAAAAAAAAAAACACCACTCCCAGCACAGGGGGACAGGCACGACGTCTGGGAGTCAGGTGGCACAACAATTTAACCACAATTTGCCGAGTTTCCAAACACAAAAATCGCCTAAGCGAGAAAAAAAATGGTAGCCGAAAACCCCCGAAATCGAGGCTACATGACCCCTAAACACGCATAACACCACCAAGCACAAGACTTTTACACAGGCACATACAAGGTATAAAATACACTATTAGGGGCAACGGAAAATGCTCCACACCAGCGTAACACATACACAATCGCCGCCATTTTACAACACTAACTTACAACTAATAACATTACCATTACAAAATGCCCAATTACACAGCTAAACAAACGGTTTCACCTCGCACACGCTGCCTATTTACACTACACAGTGCACACATTGCTGACACTTACACCTCAGCTCAGCAACAGTCCAAATGTACATTGTATGCTGCAGTAACATCAAAACAGATTGTTAGCTCTTCAGGATATTGATTGCTGGATATATTAATTACAAATAGGTAAAGTATATTCATTTATTATTTCATTAATTAATTAATTAGCATTAAAAAAATATATATGTATAAAAAAAGGACCAGGGGAGATCATCGCAATGGGCAACAAAGGCTTTCAGCGAGGGGGTCACAATGAACACCGAGGGTGCTCAGAGGAGCAAAAGTACACAAGGGAAGAGTCTCGCATTGAGTGCCAAAGCCAATCAGCGTGCCCCTTGCAATGATTGACAAAGGTTCTCAGACCACCAAAACTACACGAGCGGAGAGCCTCTCAATGAGCACCGAAGGTGCTCAGCGCGGGGCTCACAATCAGCGCACAATGAGAGCAGAGGGTGCTCAGAGGAGCAAAAGTACACCAGGGGAGAGGTTTGCAATGAGCGCCGAAGGCTCTAAGGACGGGCCTTGCAATGAGCGCCGAAGGTGCTCAGACGACCAAAAACCTTACATTGTGTGCCAAACGGCATTCCCAGCCTTACAATTTTATTGACCGTCATTTTTTTAAGGGCAAGTTGTTAGTTAGGTTATAAAGCATAGAGACATATTTCAAGGAATAAAAGCTAAAGCATTTTTTTTTCCAATCTATACTATATAGTTTTACCTAGTTTCATAGTCCAATCTGTCAATGTTCCATTAATAATGCATAATAAAATGTTATAATGAGGTAATTGTGACCATAAAGTTGGCCTTGCCTGCAGTGTATACATTTGTTTGGCCAAGTAATTTAAATCGGGAGAAAGGAGCTAACGGTTATCTGGGTGTCCATGATGTGGTACTAGGGCAAAGCTTTAGTTGACCCTGTGGAGTATTCATTTTGCACTGTCTAGCTGTCAGAGTGCACACAATATGGTAAACACAGGTGCTGCTTGACCTTTTATTTATTTGAAATATTAGTATGCAGCTTAAAAAAGCCAATGCCAACAGATAACAGCTGACAGACCTGACGTTAACTGTTAGACATTGGGAGGAGCAGAGGAATGATGTCACTGCAGTTCAACTAATAATTTGGCTTCATCTTCAAAACTGTTGAGTGAATCATTTGTATTTTGCAAAGTTATATGAGTAAAATTGATTAAAAATGCCCAATTGGGGTCCATTTTTCTCAGGACTTAGAAATTACTTTTGAATACTGGGCTCTCAACTCAGAGGGACTTCCTGTGAAACCTTGGGGTAAAGCCTTGTGATCACAGTGCCTCTTCTGTAACTCCTGTTATCTACTAGTGATCGTATCCTCTTGATTCACTTGAGCTCTGTGAATCTTCTGCGCCGCAACCAGTACTGTGACATCTCTGTTTTCACTTTCTATCTTTAGCTCCACCATCTCCATTTTATGCATTTTGACTTCTTATCTCGCTAACTCTTTCATAACACTCTATTGCTCCTCCAGTTCAACCAGATGGAGGTTGGTGTCTTGCTCAGATAGCATTTGACTCTCTACTACCAATCTGTAGTATTCTTTGTCAAACTCTGTGACACTTTGACCTTGCCGAGCTCTCTTCCTCAGACCTTTCTGCAAAGTCTCCAATGCTCTCTCTTTAGGTTTATCAGCAGCATCATTTTTGTTTGCTTCATCATCATCCAAATATCATGGGTAGGGCGCCCGTCTCTTAGAGTGCCCTCCCCCAGGGACCCTTGGTAAGTACTGTTTGTACTTCAGTGAGAAAATAGATTTCACTATACAGTCCATCTCCTGGAGGTAAATCATCAAAATTAGAGGTTTCTGATATCTTTTCTTCAGCAGGCTGTAAAACTCTATGTCAGTTCCAGGTTGCAGTATCCTTCATAGACTCCGAAGGCAGGTCCCCTCTTAGAGCTGCTTCTTGCTCTCGGATCTGTACCTCGTCTTTCTTTCTGTCCAGAGCAGGCATACTCAGTACCACTGTGCATCCAATCCTGCAAGGTCTGCGACTCTCTCTCTCTGCTAGGAAGGATCTCTCAGACTTTTGGTTTTGCTGTAATGATTCCAGCTGTTCAGCAACGTCCGGCTTCCACTCAACCAATAGGCTAGTACACGTCTTAGTATCCTTTTGAATTTTGGGTTTTTGAAAAAAACTTGTGCTTTCAGCATCCTCAACTTTCACTGAAATTTCTTCCTCTTTTAGTTGCTTCTCTACTTGCTTTGCCTCCCAGGCTTCCAGCTTTTAATTTTTCTTTCCTGCCTTAAGCCGCAGCTTCTCCTGATTTACTTGTTGCAAATCCAGTACACTCTGCTTATGCTGGATCTTCTGCTGTATGTTCAGCTCAACAATTTTCTCTGTCCTTTGCATGAGGTACTCATGGCGACTCTTCCTTTCTCCCTCTGTTTCTCCTGTACAAGCTCCTGCTCCATGCTTCACATTTGAGCTTCCTATAGACATGGCTCTGCATTCCATGTAACTTCATGTGTACACAGGTCCTGGAGGTCAGTGTTAGTCTCTTCTGGACATGCGTCACTCGGAGCCAACTGTATCTCCATATCAGACGGATCAGTCATCCTCTGTTCTTGTGGCCTATTCATCAGCAATTTATTTGCTATCAAAGCTGTTACTCTCTGTCTCTCGTAGCTGAGAGCGTAGATCATCTACTTGGCTGTGCCTCGTTCATCTTTCCTGCTCCCAGTAGAGACGCTGTCCTGTTACCATACCATTTCTCTTTTGTGCGTCTTGCAATTTTGTTGTTTGCTCCTCAAACTTCTCATTCATCTTATGCATGGGAGTACTTTTCTTCTTCTCCCAAAGAGACATCTGTGTCTTCTTCCTGTAAGACACTCTGTTGTCCTCAAACTCAGGTTTCCTTCGCCATTCAGGAATGTACTCTGGCATCATCCTGATACCCTTCATTTTAGTGGCAACTTGTCTGTCTTCCATTTCAGTTTTTTTCTGTCCCACTGGGATAGAGTTCGTCTGTACTTCTTGCTTTACTTGTTCCCCGGCGTGCCTCTCCTTATCCATAGCTCTTTGTTTTATCCCCATCGTAGACAGAGAGTACTCAGGGTACTTTGCAATTTTATTAGGACACATCACCATATTCTGCTTCTGGGTCTGTCCAGGTTTCTTATGAAGGCCTCTTCAGGGCTCTTACCCCTAAGGCGTCTTTGCATTGGTTTGGGGTCATTCTCTTTTGTCTTTTCAACAATGCCTTGCGCAATCTCTGCAATCTCTTGCGCCGTCTCAGCAGTCTCTTGCCCCATCTCAGCAGTTTATTTTGCGGCGCCTGCTGTCTCTTTCGCAGCTCTTGCCATCTCTTTTGTGGCTCCTGCAGTTTCTTTCACGGCTCCTGCCGTCTCTTTTGCGGCTCCTGACATTTCTTTCATGGCTACTCTGTCAGCAAGCCAGTTCATTGCTTGTCTATCTTTGACAATAACATCAAATGACTTCTCAAAGCTGATCTCCAAGGGTTTTTCCATAATATTGTGACGACAATCTCTACTTGCAGTTCGGTGACCTCTATTCTTTGTTATTTCAGTTACACCATTCTCATGTGGTTGCAATTCAGGAGCAATTCCCTGGCCAGCTTGTTGCACCACTGGGACCTTTGTGTTAGCTGTAACATAAGCTTTCTTATCTTTCTGGGAGTCCCTCCTCAACCTCCTGACAGGGTACCTGTACCCTGATCTGAGGTAGAGATGAACATACCGTTCCTCAGGATTCCATCTTCGATCAAGGTTATATTCATCCTGAAGAGAGGAAGGTTGCTGTCTAGACTGTGAAAATTCCCCTCTATTCAGTAGCTTTTCCCATGCACAAAAACGCAGGCTCTCATTGTCAGCAAACAAAATAACCAAATGCACAGTCCAAAATACTGTCTTCTTCCAGTTTACTCACTGTAAAATTGTAGTCCCAGGCCTCTCTGGGTCTCTGCCCTTCCTGGGTGAACAACGTCAGGGTCTTGGCAAACGAAAAAAACACTTCCACACTGCAGCGTCTTTAAATCTCCAACTGCAGGATTCACTGCTCTCAAGCAGACTTTAGTCCAATAAACAGTCCCATAACATGGTACGGGCCAGGACAATTGCCTTCTCAGGAGTCCACTTTTGTAGGGGTTTGTCTGTATATTCCAAGCCACACTGAACACTCTCTTCCCAGAGTCTCTCAATCCTGCTGTCTGTATATTCCAGACCACACTGAACACTCTCTTCTCAGAGTCTCTCAATCCTGGTGTCTGTATATTCCAGGCCACACTGAACATGCTTTTGTCTGTGTACCCTCAGTGCTACCTCAGGCTCAGTCTGATCTAATGGGGAGATTAGAGCTAACGCTCTCCTTGCTGGCCTGCACTCCACTGCATCTCCATACCGATCTCTATGGAGCACTAAAACTTTCATGGGAAAGACATACTGCTCCATCGCAAATCTGGTAATGCATGATTAAGTTTAATTTTGCTATTTTTTTGGGCCCCTATTCATATAATTGGGAAGGGGTGGTGGTTGTCCCCCCATCCCCCCAGTTCTTACGCCCCTGCTTTCACACAATACAACTAAATCTTCCACCTTTCACATTTGTTATCAGGACCTTGTTCTACTTCATTCCTTTTCTGGGGAATACCTTCCTCCTTGACCATGAATAATATGGACAAGTTGCTTGGTTATATTTGCTAAATTAGTTCACTGAATAGGCATTCCACAATAGACTCCTTGTACATATGCCATTCACGTGACATATCTTTAATACATTGAAAATGCACAGTATCAAAGCTATGATAACACTGCTCTTATTACAATTTCTATACCTTTACTATTTACTATAACCTTTAGTTCTAACCGAGTCCTATGGAAAATGTTTGCTTATATACATACTTGACGTGATTTTTTATGGATAATTGTTATGAGAAGACTAATATGATAATTAATAATAATTTTGTTATAATAATTGTTGAGAGTATACCAATTTTTTTTATATTTAAACAAATTTTGTTTTGAGGATGATGGCTTTTTTCAAGATATATGAAACATATGTGTATTTGATTTAGTTTCTCTATAGCTGCAGTCTTAAGTCATGACATTGTAACATGTAAAATTACCAAATGTCTGTGTTGTCAGATTTGAAGCACTTTTGCAATACATACATCATTGACAATAGTTGTCTAAGCCCATTAGGGAATTAACAATTTTCAAAGGAAAATGTTAGCACATAAAATATTTCAAAATATATTTCAGCTTTAATATTTCATCCTAGCAAGGAATTCCTTGTATATAAAGAGAGACGATTTATAGATGACAGTTGTGGTTTTCCTCCTCTTGGCTTCCAATACTTTTGTTAATACATAGCTCATACATTGCTATTCTTCAAGAGTGAAGAGTCTATACCTCACTGTCACTTTCTCAGCCTAGTTGAGTTGTTTTATCCTGAGGAAATGAGGTTTGCTCACTTGATGAAATCCAGGGCTTTAAGTTCATGATCAGTGAGATCAATACATATACTAAAAAGTAAAAATTAAGTAAGAGTGGCCTGTTTTTGTATTTTATGCTACATTGATACACACCCCTGTTAAAATGTCAGGTTTCTGTGCTGTAAAAAAATGAGACAAAGATAAATAATTTCAGAACTTTTTCCACCTTTAATGTGACCTATAAACTTTACAACTCAATTGAAAAACAAAATGAAATATTTTAGGTGGAGGGAAGAAAAAAAAAAGAAAAATAATGTGGTTGCATAAGTCTGCACACTCTCTTATAACTGGGGATGTAGCTGTGTTCAGAATTAAGCAATCACATTCCAAATCGTGTTAAATAGGAGTCAGCATACACCTGCCATCATTTAAAGTGCCTCTGATTAACGCCCCAAAAAGTTTAGCTGCTCTAGTTGGTCTTTCCTGAAATTTTCTTAGTCGCATCCCACAGCAAAAGCCATGGTCGACAGAGAGCTTCCAAAGCTTCAGAGGGATCTCATTGTTAAAAGGTATCAGTGAGGAGAAGGGTACAAAAGAATTTCCAAGGCATTAGATATACCATGGAACACAGTGAAGACAGTCATCATCAAGTGGAGAAAATATGGCACAACAGTGACATTACCAAGAACTCGAGCTCCCTCCAAAATTGATGAAAAGACGAGAAGAAAACTGGTCTGGGAGGCTACCAAGAGGACTACAGCAACATTAAAGGAGCTGCAGGAATATCTGGCAAGTACTGGCTGTGTGGTACATGTGACAACAATCTTCTGTATTCTTCATATGTCTGGTCTATGGGGTAGACGAAAGCCTTTTCTTACAAAGAAAAACATCCAAGCCAGGCTAGATTTTGCAAAAACACATCTGAAGTCTCCCAAAAGCACGTGGGAAAAGGTGTTATGGTCTGATGAAACCAAGGTTGAACCTTTTGGCCATAATTCCAAAAGATATGTTTGGCGCAAAAACAACACTGCACATCACCAAAAGAACACCATACCCATAGTGAAGCATGGTGGTGGCAGCATCATGCTTTGGGGCTGTTTTTCTTCAGCTGGAACTGGGGTCTTAGTTAAGATAGAGGGAATTATGAACAGTTCCAAATACCAGTCAATATTGGCACAAAACCTTCAGGCTTCTGCTAGAAAGCTGAACATGAAGAGGAACTTCATTGTTCAGCATGACAATGACCCAAAGCATACATCCAAATCAACAAAGGAATGGCTTCACCGGAAGAAGATTAAAGTTTTGGAATGGCCCAGCCAGAGCCCAGACCTGAATCCGATTGAAAATCTGTGGGGTGATCTGAAGAGGGCTGTGCACAGGAGATGCCCTCGCAATCTGTCAGATTTGGAGTGTTTTTGCAAAGAAGAGTGGGCAAATCTTGCCAAGTCAAAATGTGCCATGCAGATAGACTCATACCCAAAAAGACTGAGTGCTGAAATAAATTTAAAAGGTGCTTCAACAAAGTATTAGTTTAAGGGTGTGCATACTTATGCAACCATATTATTTTATTTTTATATTTTTTCTTCCCTTTACCTAAAAGATTTCAGTTTGTTTTTCAATTGAGTTGTACAGTTTATAGGTCACATTAAAGGTGGAAAAAGTTCTGAAATTATTTATCTTTGTCTCATTTTTTTACAGCACAGTAACCTGACATGTTAACAGGGGTGTGTAGCCTTTTTATATCCACTGTAGATTCAAACTTATTCATATACGGGAACAAAAACCTGTAGAAAAGAAGATGACAGTATCTTAAGAGATAATATAGAGGATCATCTAAGTAACAATAACACAAACACCAAAACATTCCATAGATCTGTACATCGGTTATGTAGCAAGGCAATTTTTTTTAACACGTTACAGAAGAATGGCGGGCCCTGTCTTTGAGCCTAAGATCAAAAATACATAGTGCTTTCCCTAAAGCACCTTACAAGATGCAAAACTTGCAAACTTACAATCTTAAGGGTTTGGTTGTGGTGCAGGAGGGTGAAAGATGCACTGTGCATATGAAGGCTGAAGGTGATAAGCTTCTTTATATAGATGTGTTTTAGTGAGTTTATGAAGTTTTTGGAACAGCAAGATAGTCTAGTGGAGCGAGGCAAACAGTTTTATAGAACAGGGGCAGCACGAGAAAAGTCCTGAAAGTGGGAGTGAGAGGAGGTGATAAGAGAGGAGAAAAGAAGGAGGTTGTTAGAAGATCGAAGAGGGTAGTTGGGAGAGTATTTCGAGACAAGAGTATAAAGGGGGTGCACTGTTGTTGAGGGCTTTATATGTTAGGGTCATGATTTTATCTTTTATTCTAGAGGCTATGGGATGTGGACTCAAAACACATATAGTTCTTCCCCTTACATTGAGCTACCCAATGGCTTTAGGCAAACAGATAAATCTTGAGGTTTTTTGAAGATATCCAATGAAGGGCACTCTCAAACTATTATGGAGAGAGAGTTCCACTGAAATGAAGCTTCGTGAGTTCTGAGCACAGATAGCAATAAGATTAAAAACATTAATACATATATATAATGGTATACACTGCATTTCTGTATAGGCCAACAAGGTCAAGGCCTAGCGCTGCGCATTTTCAGTTGTCAGAAAGCTGCTATAAGTTGCAGGTGCTGTGTCTTGGAATAATATTGCACAGAAGTGTCTATGTGCAATTGTATATCTTCTTATAATTTAGCCTGGCACATTTTGACATACAGCTTTTATACATAAATACATGGGTGTGTGTGTGTTTTGAGTGCATGCATGTGGGGTGTGCATGCTTGTGTGTGTGAACATGTGATATTTCCCCTGATATTATACCTTATTTCTAAACAGTATTTAGGGTACAATCTGATACATTCAATACAATTGTGTACAGTGAATATTAATATTTTTAGCATTACAGATAATCTACGTGAGTTCCAATATTGTTAGCTCTACGAAATATGTTGGCACGTTACAAATAAAGGATAATATTAATTGTTCTTGGGAATTATGCCTTTCTATCCAAACTGCTAATTAATCGTTTGCTCTTCTTTAAGTAGTTCGGGCAAAAAGGAACCTACTACACAACACAAAGGTAAAAAATCCATAGTATTATCTCAACTCTATTACACTGTAATTTACAGTTTTCAGGCTTTCTACCACAAACCACACAAAATCACAGAATTCTGCTAAAGGTATAAATACCTCTATAGTCTCTCTATGCTTTGTAACTTCTTCTTATTTTTAGTCAATTAGAATTGACATCAATATAAACTATACACTGTATATATTTTTTAATTCAGTACATTATTTAGAGTGCATAATTTTTGTTATGAATTGGAGCTTTGTTAACAAACAGCATTAAAGAGCAACATAATCTAATATGGGAAAAACCACAGCAAGAGAAGTCTGGTCTAATAACCTTCACCTAGAGATCTGTGCCTATATTTTATCATCATTATTTGCCGCGTTAAAGGCCGCCGGGCAAAATAGACTTTGACACGCTGCATAAATTTGCATTTGGCAGCGACTTGCTTATTAGTAGTTATGGGATACTGTTACTAACACACTGAGCTTAAGAGAAAGTAGACGAGGTTAAAAGGAACATAATATTCACAAGTCCCACAGCATAGTAGGGATGTTGCTATATTTTTGTACCTTTGAAGCCTACTGTTAGTGGGCCCGACAATGCAGCTTTTTAGTATTAAACCCATCTATTCAGAGAAGCCCTCATGTTGTTCTCTAGTATCAGCTATACAAACAAGAGAGCGCATCCCACTGCATCACTGGACCACCGACAAGATAACCCCTCCTCTTTAAGACATCATTGTCTTTTATATTTGGATGTACACATTTGTCATGTTTGTATTATGTATTTACTGTATCCCATATACTAAGCACTATACAATATTTAGGTGCTTTATAAATAAATGATAATAATAACGACTAGCATTACATGCTATCTTATTCTAACAATCCCTTTCCACATGACAAATTAAACCTATGGGTAAAGTGGCTCATCTCAGAGTAGGAAAGGGGCATGTTGGTATGAGGGGCAACCGATTTCACTTGAAACCCTCAAACCCCCACTTTTTATGTTTAGCTCTTTCTTGTATATATATATATATATATATATATACATATATATATATATATACATATATATATATATATATATATATATATATATACATACATATAATTTTCCATATGGTGGGCTAAAAGTGATAGAAGCCCTCAACTGTACAGAATACAGTAGTACAAACAATGAATAGTATATATATATTATTATTTTTATTATTATTATTATCCTTTATTTAAGATGCGCCAACATATTCCGTAGCGCTATACAGGGGTTAAGTACAAGCAAGTCAAGAACAATTTCAAACAAGGCAAAGGAGGCCCCTTTTATTGAACTTTCAATCAGACATACACAGTGCTTTCCGCAAAGCACCTATCAACTTACAATCTAAAGGGTCCACGTGGGTGCGGTACAGGAGAGTGATAGAGCATGTAAAGGCTAAAGATGATAGGCTTCTTTTAATTAATGTGTTTTTAAAGAGATTTTGAAGGATTTGACGCATGAGGATAATGTAGTGGTGCGAGGCAAGGGCTTCCAAAATATAGGGCAGTACGAGAAAAAGTCTTGTAGGCGGGAGTTAGAGGAGGTGGCGAGAGAGGAGGAGAAAAGAAGGTCATTAGCAGAGCGAAGAGGTGGGTGGGAGTGTATTTTGGGATGAGAGCAGAGATGTAGGAGGGTGCACTATTGTGGTGGGCTTTATATGTTAGGGTCATGATTTAGAATTTTATTCTGGAGGTTATGAGACAGAGAGGAGCAGCAGACACTGTGCGTTGATTTTGGTAAATTAGTCTAGCAGATGAGAGACGAGTGATAGGAAGGCCAGCGAGTTGCAGTCGTCAAGGCGAGATATGATGAGAGAGTGAATAAGAATTTTAGTTGTGTCTTGTGTAAGGGAGTGACGTATTTTGGATATGTTTTTTAAGTGAAAGTGACAAGATTTTGTGAGTGATTGAATTTGAGGAATGAAAGAGAGGGCGGGGTCCAGTAGGACCCCAAGACAGCGGGCCTGGGAGGTGGGAGTGATAATGGCATTGTTAAAAGTGAGAGAAAAGTGAGGGGTGGGAGCTGAGGAAAATGGTATATATAAACAATGAATAGTACATTAGTGATTCTATTTTAATGTCTAATAAATAAGTTAATAAACTTATTTCCTGCTTACATTTCTCAGAAATACAATTGATGCACTGCACTCTGGGGAAAGTAGGCAGGGGCACGCAAATGTTACTTTGTTAATGTATTGAACTACTCTCTACAAAAATCCACCACACAAACAAGGCACTAACCCCACACTGATGATCGGCAGTAACAGTGAAACAGTTCTATAAGCATAAGCTTAAAAAGGAGCCATGTATATAGTGGTTATTGGATTAACAGAGTGAGCGATGAATCATGGTCTCATTTGAATGTCCCTGCCCAGTTTTCCCAGAGTGCAGTGCATCAACTGTATTTCAGGTCAGAAGGTGCCTACCACATTACTGATAAAGAGCAAGGGTCAAGTACAATTAGCACCAGATCTAATGAAGTTGTTGGGACAAAACCGAAAGGACACCCAGCTGCGGATGTGTCTGGAGGGGAAAGGAAAGTCCGATTCTGCAAAGATCAATCCAGAATAGGAACCTGGAATGTTAGAATTATGAACCAAGGCAAACTACATGTGGTCAAGACTGAAATGACAAGGTTAAACATTGATATCCTGGGAATTTGTGAACTTAAATCGACTGTAATGGGACATTTCACATCAGACAACCACCAGATCTTCTACTGTGGTCAAGAATTCCGCAGAAGAAATGGAGTCAATCAAAGAGTGGCCAAAGCAGTGCTCGGTTAAAACCCAATAAATGACAGAATGATTTCAATTAGAATTCAAGGCAAGCCATTTAACATCACTGTGAAGTTGTCCAGTTCTACAAAGAAATTCAACACGTCATAGATATAACACCAAGAAAATATGTTACTATCATCATAGGAGATTGGAATGCTAGAGAAGGGAACCAAAGGACACCTGTAATAACTGGCAAGTTTGGCGTTGGAGTACAAAATGAAGCAGGTCAGAGATTAGTAGAATTCTGTCAAGATAATTCTCTGGTCGTAGCAAACACCCTCTTCCAACAGCCTCCGAGATGACTCTACACATGGACATCACCAGATGGACAACAAAGAAATCAATTTGACTATATACTTTGCAGCCAAAGATGGAGGAGCACTATACAATTAGCAAAAACAAGACCTGGAGCTGACTGCGGCTCAGACCATGAGCTTCTTATTGCAAGGTTGAAAATGTAACTGAAGAAAAGAGGGAAAACCATCAGACCAAGTAGATACAAAATAAATAATATCCCTTGTGAATATGCAGTGGAAGTAAATAATAGATTTAAGGAACTAGACATGGAAGATAGAATGTCTGAAGAACTGGAAGTTTTCAACATAATCCAGGAAACGGCAACAAAGAATATCCCTAAAAGAAAGAAAAGTAAGAAGGCCAACTGGTAGTAGCCCAGGAAAGCGAAAAGTAGTGCAGATAAGAAAAGATTTGTCCAACTGAATTCCGAATTCCAGAGGATAGGACTTTCATGCAAAAGTGGGAGTGGTAAAACATAAAAATGGTAGGAACTTAACAGAAGAAGATCAGATAAAGAAGAGCTGGTAGAATTACACTGAAGATCTATACAGGAAGGATCTTAACAGCAGTGATGGTCTCAGTAGTTTGTCCAATGAGTTGGAGACTTGATATCTTGATAGTTGATATCTTGCAGAGTGAAGTAAGATGGACCCTACAATGTCTTGCTGATAATAAGGCTGTAGGAGGTGATGGAATCCCAATTGAACTATTCAAAATTCTACAGGATGATGCTGTGAAAGTGTTGCTTGCCTTATGCCAACACATTTGGAAAACTCAACAGTGGCCAATAGACTGGAAAGGTCAGTCTACATACCAATCCCAAAAAAGGCAGTGCCAAAGAGTGCTCCAATTATTGAACAATTGCTCTCATTTCACATGCCAGCAAGGTAATGCTTAAGATTCTACAAGCTCGACTCCAACAATATATGGACCAGGAACTACCAGATGTGCAAGCCGGGTTCCACAGAAGAAGAGGCACAAGAGATCAAATTGCCAATATCTGCTGGATAATAGAGAAAGCAAGAGAGTTCCAAAAGAACATTTACTTCAGCTTCATAGACTATTCTAAAGTCTTTGACTGTGTGGATCACATCAAAATGTGGCATGTCCTTAAAGAGATGGAAGTACCAGATCATTTCATCAACCTCCTAAAGAATCTGTATGTTGACCAAGAAGTCACAGTCAGAACTGAACATGGCACAACAGAATGGTTCAAGGAGTGCAACAAGGTTGTATATTGTCACCTTATTTATTCAACTTATATGCAGAGTACATCATGCATAAGGCTGTACTGGAGGAATCCAAAACCGGAATAAATATTGCTGGAAGGAATATCAACAGCCTCAGATAAGCCAATGATACTACTCTGATGGCTGAAAGTGAGGTGGAACTAAAGGACTTATTGCTGATGCTAAAAGACGAGAGTGCAAAAGCTGGCCTGCTGCTCAACGTTAAAAAGACGAAGATCATGGCAAACGGCAATCTCACTTCCTGGCAAATAGACAGGAAGAAGTGTAGGCAGTGACAGATTTTATTTTCCTTGGATCCAAGATCTCTGCAGATGGTGACTGTAGTCATGAAATTAAAAGACATTTGCTTCTGGGGAGGAAAGCTATTGCAAGCTTGGACAAGCTAGTAAAAAGTAAAGATATTAAACTATCAACAAAGGTCTGCATAGTTCGACCTATGTTATTCCCAGTAGTAACATACGGATGTGAGAGCTGGACCATAAATAAATCTGAGCGCTGTAGAATATACTCCTTTGAATTGTGGTGTTGGAGGAGACTGCTTACAGTCCCTTGGACTGCAAGAAGATCCAATAAACCAATACTTTAGGAAATCAAGACAAACAGTTCACTAGAAGGTATGATCATGAGGCTGAAACACAAATATTTTGGCCATATTATGAGACGGCAGGATTCCATAGAAAAGACTCTGATGCTGGGAAAGATTGAAGGCACAAGAAGAAGGGGACGTCAGAGATGGATAGATGAGGTCACTGAAGCAATGAACATGAACTTGATGCACCTGGCATGCTGAGGTCCGTAGAGTCACGGAGAGTGGGACGCAACTGAATGACTAAACAACAAAAAATATATATACTGTATACACACAAGAAAGGGCTAAACATATAAAGTGGGGGTTTGAGGTTTTCAAGTGTGTACTCTATATATATTATATAGAAGTGTTAATAAGGACTGGATCTAGGTCAGACTTTTCAGGATATTTTATTTGTGTATAGTTGGAATACTCATTTTGATTTATTTACGTACCCTGACACTGGGATATCTTAAATACATGGCCTGGATCTGCCCCCTGGGACTAATGCACGACAAACCTCTTAGCCTGTTACTCATAAGTTGGAAGAGTGGAAAAAGGACCACCTCAGTGCTTATATAATAGGGTTTCCAATTTGATTTTTATTTATTTAATAACAGATTAGAAATAAAACCATTATTGTGTATCAGAATCATTCACCTCAATTGATTAGATCCCCAAATACCCTTTGTAACTCTGCAAGCCTTCCCCCCTAAGCAAACTCTCATCTCCTTCCTGCCCTACCTTGCTATTCCCTATCTTCTCTTCCCCAGGTTTTTTTCTTGTAAGGTGCTTTGGCAAAAATCACTTTCTGCAATGATTTTAAACTCAAAACAGGGCCCTCTTTCTTCTACAGTTTGTTATTGTATTCTCTACAGATTGTAAATTTTGTATTTTCCTTGTTCTTATGCCCTGTACAGCGCATTACAAATAAAAGTTAAAAATAATAATAATAATTTAAAGAAACAAATTTCAATATAGATTTTTAAACATACATTTTAGCTTTTATGCTTCTCTCCACCTCTATTAAGTGTACAATGGAAGGGAGAGGATCTACTCACGAAGCTGTCCTGATATGAGTCCTTAATTGCCTCAATGGTGGCCAATTTAAGAGTAATGTGAGAAGGTACAACTTTACAGAAAAAGTTGCAGCTAAGTGGAACAGCCTTCAAATGAAAGAGGTCAACACAGTTAAGGATTTAAAGTATGCCGGGGATAAGAATACGGCTATCCTAAGGCTTGATTAAGTCAAACTTTAATGCAAATAGAAAGGTAAGACCAGGTGAGCTATTTTTAGGGTTTTACGCAGAAAAATAATATATATTTCTATGCCTCTCTGTTTCAAGCCAAATAAAGATGTCTATCAGGACAATTTGTTCAGTAGATATGGTGGGCACTGCAGGAAAACTGGTCAGAAAAAACATCAGGATGCCCTATAGGGCGGATTCTCTTCCACATCCTGGACACATACAGCCTTATTAAATTGCAATTCTGCCATTTCCAAAGAGTTTTATATAAGCACAGAGCATATTTTTTTACAGAAGTTTTTAGTTAGTGAAGACCTTGCTTTTGGATAGAAGATCACTAACTAAACATTTCTGTAAAAAAAAAATGCTCTGTGCTTATTCAGAACCCTATTCAATTGGCCAAATCGCAATTTAATAAGGCTGCTAATAGTGGGTGGAGAGATCAGCTCAGCTAGTTCCTGAACACTAAAGTTCAAATTACATTTTTAAAAGCTGCACTGAATTTATACAGATTTTATTGCTAATTATTTAATAACTAAACAAATGAAATTCTATTGCGTGACCCATTCACTGCCCCTTGTATGTATTTTATTTAAATGTATAATTTTTGGCTTTTTGTTTCTTTCTTTGCTTTTTTTAATAAATGTTTTTTCTAAAATAAAATGACAAATGGCAAGAACTGAAAATTAAACTGTTCACTGAGAAATACTTAGAAAAGGTTTCATAAAGCCGTCAAAATAACATTCTCAGTGGTCATAGTAACACGAGAAGACTATTAATTTATGCATCAGCTCTTCCTGATCAAGGGTTGCTCTTACTCCCAATTTTAAACCTTCAAAGCATAGTAACTGGAATATGGTAGCTTATGCAGTTGAGAAGTGTGCCAAAGACAAATTGTTAGCAGTTTGACAGTATTACTGAAAATTTTCCATGTACCATTAGAAATTATATGATATCTCTTGGGCTATATTGAAAGACTGAACACTAATGGGTTCACGTTAGAGGGGCTACAACAGTATCTTAGATTACAACAGGAGTCAAATCACCAAATTTCAGATACAGTCAACCTCACAACCTTTATGACTGGAAAAAGTCAGAAATCATGAGATCTCTCTGGTATATTCCAGGCAGCAGAGAAAACTCAACGAGGAAGTGGGTTCATGGGGTACCTTGGGATTTACCCAGTGGTGATGTTATCCAAATGCAGAAAATACATTTTGATAGATTATATAGTGTGATCAACTTATTATTTGGAACTGCAATGGTTCATCTTTCACAAGTTTTTAATTTATTGTTATCAAAAAGATGATATTCTGTGAAAAAACTCAAATTGAAAATAGCTTGTTTCCCCCTCTGCTTTAGGCGGGGGCAATAAGAGGTGGAGAATTAGACAGGACTGGTGTAGAGTGGGGCCAAGGACAGGGTAAAACCTAAATACACTTCTAGCTCAAGCTCTGTATTGAGAAGTTTTACCTAAACACATCTTATATCATATTAATTAAGCTTATTTATAAAAGGTTAATCAGTTTATAATTACAGCTTGACCCTTTGACCCAATCAGGTGACACAGAACACGCTTAAAGGCAAAAAACATCCTTGATATATGCAGCTTATTTCATAGAACATTTTATTTTTATTAATATCTAAAAATCCCTCTAACGATTATGTTGACACCCTCAGGAGAGCACTGATGTCAGCCCGGAAATCACTGCTGGTATGTGACCCGCCCGCCTGCTTCCTGCTGCAGTGTCTGCTTTCTGCTGTGTTACTGGGCTTCGCTCACACCAGAGGTCAGCACAGAGAGAACTGTTGTCACAGAGCTGCCCTTACAACCTCAGTTCTTGTACTGAAGCCACTGAGGGGAAGATTGATACAATGTATTAGCCTGCTTCTGATTGGGCACAACTAAACATGAATTTTATGCTAATGTAGCTGGGTTTTTCTAGGGGTGTACACCATCAAATGCAACTGCCAAAAACCATAACAAATTATGCTAACTCAAGGTAAGCTAATTAAGGTTTATTTGGGGATTTTGTCATGTAATTTTTTTTTCATACACTACTAATTCTCTTCTATCAGATGCATTCATAACCCAGGGAATTTAGATATGCCTTTAAGTTTAAATGATTTTAGATTTGATATGTTTGGTGTGTAGTAAAATAGTAGAATTATTTGTCATAAAACAGTTTTTAAGATGTGCTATATTTTTCACTGGTGTTATACGCCCTTTCTAACCACAGTGTATTAGGCTCGGGTAAGACCATAACTGGTCCTTTATAGATCCATCATAAGTTACTAACTAAATGTGTGGAAATCACAATGTAATATGTATTAATTGTAGTTACTAATTAGCAAACATTGCTTCCTAATGTTTATCTTATGTGTCAGCAGTATACATGGGTATGTTTCAACCACAAGGCCTAGGGCAGCACATTTTCAGAGGGCAGCGCCAAAACAATGCCATCAATTACTATAGGTATAGACAATTCTGTCTATAAGTGTACCTGGCACTTTCTTACCTATGTATACTTACATAGACACATATACACTTGCCTTTTTCTATATAGGTGTGTGAACTTATAACTGACATATAGCAAGAGGAAAGGAGGAGTAGTAACATGAAACCTAAATATGCCCCTACAGTGTATCCTATTTATAAAACACATACTTATTTTTCTTTCTCAATCAATGACTCAACAATTCTGCTTTAGAGAATAATTCTGTACAACATTATTTTCCAAAAATGAAATTAAAGAACATTGAGGAGCCTTTCATACTCCAAGTTGAGCATGGCCAACATTTTTCTTGGCTGTAACAACTTGAGTGGGCAGCTCAGTGAGGATCTGATAGTAACCAGTAATGGAACAAAGCATCTTTTTTGAAAGTTCATCCAACTAACTTCTGACACCTCATTCTAATAACAAAAAAATGAAGCAAATTCTAATATATCATTACCATAAAAGTGAATAATGTTTTGGTAGGGCGATGGTGAAGAGAAGTATTAATGGCAACAACTTGACCAGTCATCCATATCTATCTTGTAAACGGAAGCAATTTTGTCTGGGCCCATGTTTCAGAAATACTTGCTTTTTTTCCCTTCAGGTCTGGCACACAATAGTAAGCTGGATATAAGAGACTTAAGAGTCCTTGCCAACTTTCAACACCATAATCAACTGCAAATGTTTTGGAGTGGATGACTGATGAATTTAGTAACTTAACAGTATCACTTATAGAAATTGTTGGCCCTTCCTGTCTTGACATTCTTTAGAACTATAAATGAAGGAAAGGCCCATTCTCTATTTTAATTCCAATAAAATAGTATGAATTGATAAATACAGCTTCTATGTTTGCAGAATAAGAGCGTCTGATGACATTAACTGCTTGATAGGTGATACCTCAGCCAAAATATATTTGTTATTTGAATGTGTTTCAGAGCCCTAGCCTCAGTTATAAGGGCTCTATTATTTCATTGTAGACACTGGCCAACTGCAATATGGCAACCATTCTACCTAGCTAAGACAGTACGCTTCAAAAGGCCACTGTAGTTTTGGAAACACTTAACCTGTTTGTCGAGGTATGTTACACACTAAGGCCCTCATTCAATTGCAATTTGGCCAATTGAATATGGCTCTAAATAATCACATAACATATATTTTTTAAAGACGTTTTTAGTTAGTAAGTATCTATCCAAAAGCAAGGTTTTCACTAACTTAAAACTTCTTTAAAAAAAATATGCTATGTGCTTATTTAGAGCCCTATTCAATTGGCCAAATTGAAATTGAATGAGGGCCTAACAATATAAACAGCTACAGTATGTAAGCCATGAGCATAAAAAAATCATTTTTAGAGAAAATTGTAAATGGACCACTGCCCAATGGAAAAAGTAATAAAGATATTTTTTAATTTGAAACTAATTACGTTTTGATGCTTATGCTGGATCCATGATACGTTGGTGAAGGTTGTGTGTTTGAGAAGAGTGTCTATGTTTCTGCAGGAGTAAATTTGCATTAATGTTGCAAGCTGCCTGGCTCTGAGCATGTGTATGGGCAGGGTCAGTGGCGGAGCTACCGCCGCTGCAGGCGGTGCAATGCACCTAGGCCCCTCAGGGGAGTGGGGAGTGCAGTCTAAGTTGATATACATTATTTTCCATTTCATTTATTTTATATTGCTGCACTGTGGTGGCTCCCACTGCCCCCAATTACCCTGGCCCTCCCGATCAGGTAACCCCTGGGCTACATCTGGCCCTCCTCAGTTGCTCCCCCCCCCCCCCCACACAATGGACTGTTCCAAATCGAACATGTAATCGCGACAGGTAGGGGGTATTAGGATGGGGAAGATCTTCTGTGTATAAAATATATATCAGCTGGGCAGGGGGTAGGAATGAGATTCTTTAAAAGATCCAATTATTCAAAAATAATTTCCCTCTTCATCTTTCTCTCCCCCCCTTCCTCCATTGATAGATAAATTGAAGTACACTCTTTGAGCTTAAGATGTCAAGAGGTAATGGAGCATTCTACGAAAATACAGAGTCTTCAAAAATAAGTTGTTTCACTACATTCCATACAAACATTTGCATTATTTCGTAATCTACAGTGGTTTTTAATGTTAGTTAGTGTCTGGAGGCTTCCATATTGGAGCTCTACTGCTTCTATGGACATGGCATCAAGTTTACAGAACAATAGTGCCTGGTAACATTAACTGCTTGATATATGATACAACAGCCAAAATATTATATTTGTTATTTAAATGTACCATGCTCTTAGGAGAGATAATTTTTATGTAATTTATTTTTTAAACTCAATAATCTATCACTTCCACTCAAACATTTTAATAACAACCAACTGCAATTTTTTTTTAAATATATTTAGGTATAATAATCCATGTTGTCTTTTTACACCACGTTATGAGAGCTAGATCATGAGGGTTTGTTTTTATCTATCAGTGGAGAAAGGGACAGATAGGGCTCTGTTAGATAATTGGATCATATTGAAATTGACACCACACCTTTCCGCTATCACTGGCCCATAAATAGACTGCTTGTATCAGAATATGCAAGTATTGCTCTCCAGGTATATAAATTCCATTATCCCACAGTTTCCACCATTGTATCGAGCTTCAGCAAAGATATAAAAACTAGCTTAATTACTTTTTTCAGGCTTGTTGATTTAGTCAGACACAAAACACAACATTTCTCATTGTACACTGGCCCTTTATTTTTCATTTTAAACACCTTTTACCCATTAATAGCCCTTCTGGATCGCTATCTTGTCGTATCGAAGGCATTTAAGTACCACAATAAAGTTGCGAGCTAAACCATGTGGGGTCAGGTCACAGCAGAGAGGTCAGATAAATCACTGTCCACTGGAGAAGGAACTGGCAACCCACTCCTGTATCTTTGCCATGAAAACCATATGGATAAGCACATCCAGAACGCAGATAGATGTGCCTGGTGTGCTGCGTGCATATGGTCACTGAGAGTCAGACATGACCGAAGGACAGAACACACATTAATAAGTCAATTGCAAACTATCAATCTGACACTTTCTCCATTTAGAAGTGCCAATATAATAACTATTTGTCCAAATTGAGTCATATTCACTGTAAGTGAGGTCACGGATAACTAAACTCTTTTCTTCTCTATCCACACCTAAAACACAGATTTAGTGACATCTTTTCCCACTTGATAAATCAGCCGTAAAATATAATATCTGGTCATTTTTTTGGAGCACGGAGCTTTAATGAGCGTTGTTACACAGAAAACATGTCTATTCCTTGAAGTCGCTCTACGTTCTGGTGTAAATCTGTAGGAAAATATAACAGGGCACCTGTGTAAGTCATTTATTATTAATCTGGACAGGGCTCCTGGCTCGGAGAAGCCTACCTTACTTTCTGAGGTTTAAAAACCCAATTTTAACTTTCCATGCACTTTTCAGCACCAAATAAATCTTGCTCGTTTTACATTTTTCTGAAGCGCTCTGACCATGTTAGCTTAACATATTATTGATAACTTATCTCTCCAAAGAACACTCCATGCTTCTGTGTTCGGGGTATTTAGGGGCGATGTGTGAAGTGAGTATTTCTGCTGTGTTGGGTCAGGGACAAATTTCAACTGTGGTCGAATATATTTAACCCTTTTATAGAAAAAATACTCATAGGTGAAAAGCAGTCACCAACATTTTGCAAATGAAGTTGAAGCTAAAAAGCAACGAAAGTATCATGTTTATAGTACAATTTATTTGAAGGGCATGACTTTTTTTTTTGTTGCACATAATTAAAGCTTTTAAAGGCATATCTAAGTTTCCTGGATTATGAATGCATCTGATAGAGGAGAATCTATAGTGTATGAAAACATTTTTTGCATGAAAAAATACTAGAATAAACACTTACCTTGAAGTTAGTAAAATGTCTTGTAATTTCGGACAGTTGAAAAATAGAGTTAACATCCCCTTGAAAACCAGGCTAAATTAGCATAAAATTCATAATTTGTTTTGGCCAATCAGGAGAAAGCTCAGGCAGCTGATACATTTGTATCAAGCTCTGGGGTTCCTGGCTGTGCTGTAAAGTCTCTCTACCAAAAAGGTCAAACGTACCTGGCTGCTTCACCTATGTGTACTTGTGTTATGTAAGCTGCCTGTGGGCATGCAAAGTTGGATTTTAATTTCCTGCCTATATCTTACACTGAACTTTTCTATATAACACATATTTTTCTGATAATCACTGCCTGTTTCTTACCAAACTGGAAACTCGTAACAGGAAACTGATACAATAGTCTTTCAGTTAACAGGAACTCAAGCAACCAGAACTCTCAAGCAACCAGAAAAAAATTGAATACTGTACTTGAAATAAAAATAAAAATGTACAGGGCTCAATGAATGCCAGGAGCCAGGTTGTCATGCCACAAAATGCTTACAGGCACCTAGATTACATCCACTGGAAGCAGACAGGCATGAGAGACTGAGCAAGTGCAGTGTTGGTGTTAAATTCCCCGGGGTCAGCACCGCTGAACGTACCTGTGTGTGAGGAGTGTAAGCTGCTGCTGCTGCTAGAACAGCCCTCACTGACAAATATACCTAGCAGAGCATCCTATGTGCAGCTAGTCTAGGCCTCTTTTAATAGTAACTCTCAAGCAACCAGAATCTACATTTATCCGGCATCTACCAATCCCCATGGCTGCCGGTTAACTGAGAGTCTACTGTATATACCTTTAATTTTTAGCTATTGTGTTCAGTTTTGCTTTAATAATGACAGACTATTTGTCTTTGTTCCTAAAATTATTAGAAACTTGGGAGGGATAGTGCACTGAGATGATATCTGTATTCACCTCTGTTACCAAAAGCCCACTTGACAATAGAACTTAGTGGCAAAGTAAAGCCCCTTAGGATAAGCCTCCCCTTCATGTAGCAGATGGAATTCACTGTAACACTATCAGAGTCATCTAAATATAAGATTTCTCTAAAATGTTTTTATGCCACGTTCTTGCATAACTGCTTTTGTTATGTTGTTACCTTCTTCATAAGCATGTGAGATGGGGGGTCCTTTATCCAAAGAATATTTGAAAAATCTTGGCTATAGTCAATATGAAAATATATATCATTAGTGACTTGCTCGTCAAAAAATGACGGCAATAAGATTGTAAGGCAGGTAATGTTGTTTGTGTGCGACATTAATTTTGTTGGTGTTCCGAGATCCTTCGGCGCTCAGTGCGAGGCTCTTGGTTGTTTGTGTGCTATGAGCAGCGTTGTGTTTTTTTTTTGTATGCTAATGAATAATTAATTAAATAATAAATGAATATACTTTACCTATTGTGAAGTAATATATGCAGGAAGCATTGTGTTGAAGAGCTGGCAATCCGTTTTCATGTTGCTGCAGCATCACTGCTGTGGAGCTGCTGAGTAAGTGTCAGTAATGTGTGTAGTGTAATAGTGTGCGTGCGCGAGGAAAAGGCGTTAGGGTAGCTGTGTACTTCCGGATTGTGTAAGTTAGTGTTCTAAAATGACGCCTAATGTGTGGTATGCGGCTGTGGCTGATTTTGCGTCCTTGTTTTCGGATCTCGTTCGGCTTTTTCTGAAAATCTGTATGTGTTGGGTGGTGTTTTGCGTGTTTAGGGTCCTTTAGCCTCGTTTTCGTTTTGTTCGGTGGCCATTTTTTCTCTCACTTAGGTGATTTTCGGGTGTCTAAACTCTGTAATTTGGGCTTAAATGGAGGTGTAACTTCACTTGCAGAGGTCCTGGGTGCCCCTCCTTGCTGTGGGTAAGCTTTCTATGTGTTTGTTGTGTGTATTTATTGTGTTTCTAATGTTTTTAGGGTCGCGCGGGTTGCGTCCTTGTTTTCAGATCTCAGGTCTTTTTCGGAAATCCGTAGGTGTTTGGTGGTGTTTTGCGTCTTTAGAGTGCTGTAGCCTCGGTTTCGTTTTTATCGGCCGCCATTTTTTCTCTCGCTTAGGGGATTTTCGGGTGTCTAAACTCTTTTATTTGGAGTTAAATTGAGGTGTAACTTCATTTTTCAAGGTCCTGGGTGCCCCCCACCCCCTTGCTGTAGGTAAGCTTTTTATGTATTTGTTGTGTGTTTTTAATGTTTTCATGTGCGCAGGTTTTCGGTGGTAAGGTCGTATTTTTGCAAGGTTGTAATGTTTTTTTTTTCTAAGTCCCACGTCTCGTATTTGTTTCTCGGAAGTCCGTAAATTTTGCGAGGTCCGCAGTCGCTGGCAACGTGCGCCTTTGGCAGCGTTAAAAATGACCCGCATGTTCACAACTATATTTGTGATAAGTAATTAAAGGAGCGCAGCACAATTAAAAAAAATAATTAAGATTTCAAGTCCTGCACTGAAAAGTTTGCACAGATCACACTTGGTGGGACTCTGATAAGTACACAACCCAGATCTGCTGGGGGCACTGAACTGCGGGGCATATCAGCCTAAGGAGATGTAGCTGAAGGAGCCGAGCACAGTTCCCGCCGGCAGGGCCTGAGAGATGCCAAGATCTCAGTACAGAATCTAGATATGAACAGACAAGACAGACTACAACAGACCTAAATACTTGAGAGGTAAAAGCTAATACCGAGTGACCCCCCCCAGTGGCATCCATCCGTTGTCTGGACACTCAATGGCTATCCCGGGTAGAAGCAGCTCCATAAAAATGGGGAAAAACAAAAAGTCATTAACATCCAAAAAAATTGACGAACATTTCAAGGCTTCAGAAACACAGGTGGCACTGATGAAGGACCCTGTCTCGGAGCAATCTGACACCTCTGACCTGGATCCCCTGGAGGGGGCCCCACAGCCTGAAGTCTCCATCAACAGAGATTCAATGGCAAGAATTGAGGCTCTCCTGGCCTCTCACATAGACAGGGCGGTCATATCTTTGCAGAAAGACATACATGAGATTGGCCAAAGGACCCATCAACTTGAAGAGACCGTTGACCAAGTGGTAGAGGCCCAGGAGAGAGACAGGGCCACCATTGCGGATAACACCTCCCGTATTTGTGGCATAGAAGATAAACTGGAGGATTTGGAGAATAGATCCAGGCGATTCAACCTGAGGATTAGAGGCGTGCCTACGGCAATAGTCGACCTTCCTCGCTACCTTAAGGCCACGATGGACGAGATCCTCTCAGGTCATCCAGACCACGAATGGGAAGTAGAGCGTGCCCATAGAGCCCTTGGGGGAAGTCGTAACCTAGACCTTCCCAAAGACATCATTGTAAGGCTACTACGCCAACAATCAAGGGATCTAATCCTGGCAACTACCCGCAAGAAGTCTGTGATCACAGGCCCAGACGGGGCCAAACTTCAATTTTTTGCGGATCTCTCCCCTTCCACACTTCAAAAACGGAGGCTGATGAGGCCAGCCCTGGAAGTTCTTCTCCACCACGGCATCAGGTACCGTTGGGGATTCCCATTTGCCCTTATTTTTTCAGTAGGGAGCACCCAGTATACAACACGTTCTCTAGAAGACTGCCAAGAACTTCTGAAGAGTCTGGATCTCTCTGGGGGGGACCCGACCTCGACATCACTTGCATCAACAGCTTTACCTCTCCCGAAAAGGCAATGGTCTGAAGTGACCAGGCACAAGAGGCCCACTGACCAAGCCTCAAAGACCACTCATAGACGACCCTCCCAGATCATGGACTCGTAAATGCAATAATTCAGCTGCTGCCAACTCCAGTGACTTTCAAATAGGCTGGTCCGCTTGAAAAGACAACTGGCTAGCAAAGACTTATTTCGGCATCCTAAGGATTTACAAGGGCTTAAAAACACCATATCAAAATTCCCTGGTAGAGACTAACATGGAAGCCACCTGGAACTGACCTGGCCTTTTCCCAGGACGTGTTATTTTTCTTACTTTTTTTACTTAGGTCCTCAGAGGAGCCTGGGGCCCTTAGCTGGGCCATGTTTACCAAAGACTTTTGGAATGTTGCTAATCCATGTTTTGCTTTTCCTCCCCTCTTCAGCAGGTGTTAGCTGACTGAAAAAGCTATAAGTTTTAATACACATGCAGATAGTATAGCCAGTCCGTCAAGATCTTTCTTTACTGGACCGGGTCTAAAGGTTTACTCTGCTTTAGTCAAGATAAAAAATTATGTTGTTAAACGTTTAAATAAGCTATTCATGGTTCTGTCTTTATTCTGTTTTCTTAATACTTTTCTAGGTTACTTTTGCTTGGCCTTGCCGGCGGGAATTGGAACAGAGGCTCTAGGGTTCCAAGAGGGTAGAATGTTTAAGACAAGACGGGTGGTCTTGGGACAGTCAGACCTTTTGGCAGCAACTGTTCTCTCTTCCCTCTGTGTTTTCTTCATTGCTGCTCTTCTCCTTGTCACCTATCAGCATGGGCTCTCTTGCCCCTGTACTCCCCCCTACTGCCTAAACGAAACTTGCCACTTGGTGCCTCCTAGTTCTTGTTTTCTCTTTCTCTATGGCTGTTTAGGGGATTTTGAGCCAAATCAGGGTTTGCTCTACATAGCTGGGCTTAAGGCGGCGGCCTGTCTGCTGGACAGTGGGCCAAGTTGCCTGGCCTCAGAGAGTGGAGGACCCCTGGTACTATTGGAACGGATCTCATTTCAGCCTATTGAGTTGGGTTCTAGTAGTTCTGAGATAATGCCAGACTTGTCCGTTATAATCCTGCCTCCCTTAGACTTCTTGGGACCGCCTCTGCACTACTTATACTCATGCCTCTTTTCCCCCCACAGAGCTAATCATACTGGACCTCTTCTTGGCCGGGCTCAACCACTCCTATCCCCCAGAGGGGGAAATCCGCTCTGCACTCCCTCCTCGGCGCTCCTCCGGAAGGGTAAGGCTACATTAATGCACCAGAAATATACACCTCAAGTCTATCCATGACCGCACCAATGACACTACTTACCCATAATGTGAAAGGTTTCAACTCCCCTTTCAAGCGAAGGAAGGCTTTCCTATACTATAAGACCCTTAACCCCATGGTGATCTTCTTACAGGAGACACATTTCGCCAGGAATAAAGCCCCAACCTACCTCGACAAAAATTATCCTCATTTTTACTACTCTACCCAGGTCTCCAAAAAAGAAGGAGTGGCGATTTTGCTCCACAAGAGCCTCCAATTTCAAATGACAACCAAGATAGTGGACCGGGAGGGCTATTACATCATTTTAAAGGGGACGATTCTGGGTTCTCCAGTTTCACTAGCCTCCTTCTATGCCCCCACGAAAGCACCACATAAGACCCTGATCAGATTTTTAAGGATCCTGGAGGGGGGAGAATGGGGCAAACTAATTATAGGAGGGGACTTTAATCTGGTATTAGACCCAGTGGCAGATAGATCTAAAACTTCACAAGAAGTTCGCTTCTCCAAAAAAAACAGGCAAATCTTAAAACTTCTGCACTCCTTAGATCTGGTTGACGCCTGGAGAGGTCTGCACCCCAGAGGAAGGGACTATACTTTTTATTCCCCCACACACGGGACTTATTCCCGTATAGACACAATATATATATGTAATTCGCTTCTAGACAGCTCAAACAAAGCGGCTATTGTTCCGTGCACCTGGTCGGACCACGCGGCGGTCACACTAGAGGTAGACCTGGGAGCTCAATTTCGGATGCCCTATACCTGGAGACTTAATGAATACTTAGTTTCGCAATCCAGATTCCAGGAGCAAACTGAGAGGGAGTTGGTGGAATTTTTTGAGTCCAATGCGGGTGGGGAGACAGGGGCGGGTTGGGTCTGGATGGCGCACAAAGCCTACATAAGGGGGGTGTTTATCAAGCTAGCCTCCCAATTCAGAAAACAGAACAGGCTAAAAGAAAAGGAGCTATCAGGGAAACTATCTCAATTGGAGCGGCAACATCAGCTTTCTCCCTCGATAGCTTTAAGGAAACAGATAGATAAGGCCAGGCTAGAGCTGGATAGTATTTTGACCATAAAAACGGATAAGGCATTAAGGAGGACTCAACATTTGTTTTATGCTAAGGCGAATAAACCTGACAAGCTACTAGCAAGGAGCTTAAAAGCTAAATATGCTCAAGCCAGGGTATCCCAAATCAAAAATAGGAACGGCGATCTCACCTACAGCCAAAATGAAATCCAGGAGGTCTTTAGGGACTTTTATCAAAATATTTACTCCACTCAGAAATTGGCCTCAGAAAATGTTATTCATTCCTACCTAAACTCCCTTGATTTGCCCCAAATTTCACCCCTGGACTTACAAAATTTGAATAAAGATGTGACGGTCAAAGAAATTTTAGATGCCATTAAAGAACTGAAGCTAGGGAAGTCCCCCGGTCCGGACGGGTTCACTAACATCTATTACAAAAAGTTCTCGGACATACTGGCCCCCCATTTATGTAGTCTCTTCAATTCAATTCTAAGAGGAGAGACAACTCCCCCAGAGCTGAATCATGCAGACTTGACGCTCTTCCCCAAGGAGGGCCGGGATCCAAAGGAAGCTAAAAATTATAGACCAATCTCGCTTCTTAATGGGGATTTCAAACTGCTGGCCAAAATTTTCTCCCAGAGGATCTGGATCTTCCTACCCGCCTTAATACATAAGGACCAATCAGGCTTTATTCCAAACAGGCAGACTAGTGATAACATCAGGAGGACTTTAAACGTCATTCATTTGGCGAGGGCTAGGGGTCTCCCTGTGTGCCTACTCGCATTGGACATCGAAAAGGCGTTCGATACCCTGGAATGGCCCTTCCTATTTGCCACTTTGGATAAGTTTGGGTTCAGAGGAAACTTCTTAAACCTGCTGCGTACTTATTATACACTCCCCAGGGCCACACTAAAATTGCCTGGTTCTCATACGGCCTGTATTAAAATCGAGAGAGGTACGAGACAGGGCTGCCCATTGTCTCCTCTTCTCTTTGCTCTGGCCATTGAGCCTTTGGCTCAGGCGATCAGAGTTAACTCCTCTATAGAGGGGGTGCGGGTGGGACACCAGCAACTAAAATGCTCCTTGTTTGCTGATGACCTGCTTTGCACCCTTTCGAACCCTAGCTCTTCTGTAGGCGCCCTGATGGACACGATAGGAGTCTTTAGCAATGTGTCAGGCCTGAGGTTAAACCAGGACAAGACAGAAGCTTTGAGTGTTGGGATCCCTTTGGATATTTTGAATCACCTGAAGGGAGTACACAAATTTATATGGCCCCCCTCACACATCAAATATCTAGGGATTAATTTGACCAACTCATTAACTAATTTGTATAAAGCTAACTACCCACCTCTCTATAGGGCTCTGCGGCGAGACCTGGAAAATTGGACAAACCGACATATCTCATGGACGGGTAGAGTAGTCACGGTTAAAATGAATATTTTGCCGAGGCTGCTCTATCTTGCCAGGACGCTGCCAATCCAGATAAAAAATACAGAATTGGCCCGCTTCCAGACCCAAGTGTTTAAGTTCATATGGAGAAATAGACCCCCTAAGATAGCGAGAAAAACGATGTACGTACATAAATCCAAGGGGGGCCTATCTTGCCCTAATTTCCTGAGTTACTTCAGAGCAGCCCAGCTTGCCTCTATCCCACTAGCTCACTCCATTCCACTTCAACCAAACTGGGTCTTTGTAGAGGAGTTGCAGATGGCCCCGCTTACGTGGGGTATTATCCTGTGGGCTCCAGGTGCAAGCACTTTTTACTCTAGAATACAGAACCCCATAACTAAGTTTACACTGAGAGTTTGGATCTGGGCTAGGAGGAAATACAAACTGACTTACCCGGTTTCTCCCCTCACATCGATCTTTACATCGCCCTCCTTATTAACCACCATCACTGCAGAGTCCAAGGAATATTGGACTTCGCATGGTCTGGATAAGCTGGGGGCTTGGTTTGAGGGAGGGATTATGAGAACTTAAGAATCCATGATTAGGAACTTCGAGGTTCCACACCGGGAACACTTTAATTACATTAAAATAAGGAGCTGGATTGATGAGATACAAAGAACCCATGGACCCCCGAGGGAAACTTGGATGTCGGTGGTGTGTAAGAGTGAGGCCCTGTCCAAAGGAATCTTGGGGTCAATATACCAAATCTTCAATAGTCCACCAAGCACTTGGAGGCCTTCCTTTGTATCGAGGTGGGAGTTGGACCTAGGGCAAATTTGGGATGGGAATAAATGGGCTGAATCCTTAACGAACCTATCTAAGGGTTCACTTAATTATAGTTTATTAGAAACCTCCCTTAAGATTTTACATCGGGCATATACAACTCCAGTTCGACTAAATAAGATATCCCAAACAAACTCAGATAGATGTTTTAGGGGGTGTCACGGAAGGGGAGACTTCATTCATACTTGGTGGAGTTGTCCTAAGGTATTTAAAATTTGGTCTGAGACGACCAATCTAATTTCGCTAATACTCAAAACCCCACTCCAACCATCAATAGCAGTCTGTCTCCTGGGAGCACGCTTCTCAAAATTGGGAAGCGAGGGGAATAAACTGGCCCAACTGATATTTCTAGCAGCTAAGAACACCATCGCAAGACGATGGAAGAGTAGGGATATTAATTTCCATGATGTAACAAATAAAATAAACTTTATTTGCATTAATGAGCGGATGACCCATATCATATCAGATACACATCACTGCTTCCTGGAGGTTTGGGAACCCTGGATTCTATTCACAGACAGTAATATATAATAAATAAGTTAAGGGAACACATTAAAGAAGCCATTCCTGATGTGCGGCTGGGGAGTGGAGTGTGGAGCGGACGGGGAGAAGTGGTGAGAGGTCCCGGAGAGATATTTCTTCAGTACGCCAAAGGTACAGGGGGGGAGGATGGCTACCTTAAGATTGGCTGAGCAGGGAATTAATGGGGGATGACACCCCACCATAGGTGTTATATAATGTCACTTGTTTTTGTTTTTTTGTTTTTTTTCTATTTTATCTTCTTTTAACATATCTCCTGCTGCTCAGGTTCATCCATGGAAATGTGAATTACTGCAATTTGATCAATGTGACTTTATAAGCTGTATATATTGCTGAGTATTAAGAAACTAGTGTGAATATTTTTGGACAGAATCACAAAAAAAAAGAAAAAGAGTTGGAATGGAGTTTTTATTTAAATGGAATGGTTTTAATATATTAGCAATATGATGTTAGTTATAAGACAACATGTGGACTATGTTTTTCATTATTCTTTTTGTTTTGTCATTGCAATTCCAGAACTTCTCAATTAAATTTATGTTATAAAAAAAATAAAATAATAATTAATAAAAAAAAGTCATACAAATAGTTTTAAATTAGAAAAATAAATAAACATTGATTCCTCTACTAGGCCTTGGGGGAATCCAGGATATATATGTGTGAGGGAGGGGCATTTACATTGTTGGAGAGACATGGTTGCATTTCCTGAAGCTAGGAAGCTGCCAGTGAGGGGAAAGGGGCATGGTGTCAATTTTAGTCTTATCCAATGATCTTAACAAAGGCTCTCTCATTCCCCCTTCCCCACCCCTCCCGCGATAGTCAGAACATCCCAAATCATCTACCTCCGACAATGTGATGTAACAAACACAACATGGATTCCTTTACTCATAAACAGAGTTTTCAAACATGTAGATTTTACCAAAATAAGTTTTATATTTGTAACGTACGCAGCTGCTAATATTGTTTTGGTAAATACTTGACAAATAAGTATTTTTTTTCTTGAATTGCAGTTGTTCTTTAAAGGGCCAGACCACCATTACAATTAGCTTTTTTTTTAACAACTAAACTTTATTTTGGGCAAATAGTTTTGGTAATGATATGCAATTAATATTCACTGTGTGTAGTCATTGCTGTGTTATAGGGGCTTTCTAAGTAAGATGTGTCTTGGTAAATTAATGAGATTTCCATTAGTCCAAATGAAAGCACTGCCACTTTAATTAAGATGTATTAATGGCTGTGAAGCAGACTGAGGAGGACTACCCGGTCTTTGATTCCTATGGGCCTCATTCAATTGTGATTTTTCCCAATTGAATAGGGCTCTTTTTAAGCACAGAGCATATTTTTTTTACAGAAGTTTGTAGTTAGTGAAGACATTGCTTTTGGATAGAAGTTCACTAACAATAAACTTCTGTAAAAAAAATATGCTATGTGCTTATATAGAGCTCTATGCAATTGGCTAAATTGCAATTGAATAAGGCCATATGGGACATATTGCTACCACAGCGTCAGCTTAGTGAATTTAGGGGTTTGAATTCCCACATTTCACTGTCCAACTGCATAAGTAGATCAGTAGAAACAAAAACAGTGCCTTCCACTGCAGCATATATTTATTTAAGGAATTATTTAGGCATTTATTTATATAAATTGTTTAACTAGATTAATTACTTTTATCCACCTTCATGTGAATATGATACCCAATTTATACTTCACTTAAAGGGATATGACCGTTTTCTGGGTTGTACTAGATATAATATACCTGCGTACCTATTTGATTTTATGTACTTTATTAAGAAGTGCTTATAAAATGAAAACACATTAAAAAAAATAGTCCCTGTATAGGTCTGCCCATTACAGTGTATGCAGGTAGTGACTCTGTAGGGCTGGATGTGCAGCAAAGTGTCCTAGCCTATCAGGGACCACGTATCAGCAGCATGTTGCTGAGAGATGGTCACTGACTGGTTAGTATGAGACACAGTACAGCAGAGTCTGTGTCTTCATGAGCTGCAGTGGACAGACCCATACAGGGAATATTTTTTGGTTTTAGGCATTAAGCACTTCTTATTAAAATAAAGTGAATAGATACAAATGTATAATATAAAACTGGTATAATCCAGAAAATTTCCATATCCCTTTAATAAAGCCATGCCCATTTAGGGGTGTAACACTAGCAGTGTCTCATGCTGCTTGGACACACAGCATGTCCAAGGCATCTACAGGAGCTTCTTGACACATTACACTTTAGTACATATGGCCAGGGGCGGCCCGTCCATTGGGGCGTCAGGGCAAACGCCCCCCCAAATATTTTCTTCACCCTGCAATAAAAAAAACACAACAATGTATTAGTATAACCCAAAAACAAATAAATATAAGGTGTACATCATCATTTCAAGTCTAAATAGTATTAAAATGAATTAAAGTTAGAAAAGGGACACTGTCACTTTAAAATAACTCTTGCGCTACATTAACTAATGCTGTGTATCTATCTATCGCCCCCTGCCTGCACCCTGTGTGATCAATTACAATAGTACTGTGTACACTAACCTTTAGACTCTTCTCTTCTCTTCAATGAGTCCTGGCCTGGCCCACTGACCGTTAATGCATGCCGCCCACCATCACAGTGACGATATGCATGGGCGGTCATAAATGTATCAATTAATAAATGACAGTCTTCCATCATTGACCAATCAATGATGGAAGGCTGTCCAGTTACTAAGTGATAAATCTAAACCCACCCAGACCGTTAGCCCTGAGCGCCCGCCAGCAAATAGAGCCTCGAGTTTGATTTTGATTGACTGATACAGTCAATAAAACCACCAGTTCCCTGTCCCTTCCCCCTTTCTGTTTCCTGACCCTGGTCACGCTGAGACTGAGAGACCTCCCTGGCTGAATCTACTCATCTGCTCTGCCTGCCTAACACAGTAAGTCTACACCTGCCTCTGCCTGGCACCTGCCCCTGCCCCTGGCCAAACCAAAACCCCTAGTAGCCCCTAATAAAAGTTAGGGGTGACCAGTTACCCCCAGTCCCCCACTATGCCTGCCTGGCCTGCCAGTGACACCTACCCAGCCACCCACCAACTACCACCGACGACCCTAGGCCTACAATGCCTGGTGCCAGTGCCACCCCCAGCCATCACCCCCATGTGGCCTGTGCCACCCCCGATCAGGCCTGCCCTATGCTAGCCTAGCTATGCCATCATGCCACCACCGGATTACACCGATCACGGGATCGGGGTAGTCGGGTGGTGAGCGGGGTGGCACAGGCCCACATGGGGGTGATCGGATCACCCCCTTGATGAGGCCTGTGCCACCCCTGATGACCTCCATGTATGCCACCCTGCCCGAGGCCCGATCACCACCGGGCCCCCGGCACCACCCCGATGCGGCCTATGCTACCCCGGGTATTCGGGCAGTGAGCGGGGTTGACCAGGCCACATGGGGGTGGATGTTCACCCCCATGAGGCCTGTGCCACCCCTGGTCGTGGCCTATGGGCGACCGATGGGCGCCTGACCGTGACCGACCCCACCCTGGATGAACCAGTAACCAACTACCTAACCCCCCCCCCCCCCCCTATTTTTATTCCATTTTTAGAAGTAACAGGCATGTATATGTGCCTGTCACTTCTAAAGATAAAATAAAAATAAGGGAAGGGAAAAAAAATACAGTAAAAACATTATTACAATTAATTTACACACAGTAAGCAAACACATTGTTAGTAACACAACACATCGTATACAAAAATAAACAGCTTTAAACAAACATTAATAAAAAATAAAATAAACAGCACATACACACATTGTTAGTACAGTTAGTAACACAACACATTGTATACAAAAATAAACAGCTTTAAACAAACATTAATAAAAAATAAAATAAACAACAGCACATACTTACCTGTAAAATTGACCCCTCCAGCGTTGGCCTTCTGTCCTCTCTGGATATAGTCGTGATGATGAAAAATAAATAATCCATGTTGATTGAAGCCAATGATCAAAAATAATCCAATCTTGATTGAAGCCATTGTCCATCCATCCATTCTGGCCCATTGAAAGAGGCCTCCAAAAAAAAAACCGACGCTCTAAAAAAAAAAAAACAACACACTAAAAAGAGCTCCTCCTACAAGGAGCCCCTCCCGCGATTAATTGTTTTTTTCCCACGGTCTGCTATATATACTAATTTTTGAAGGACTCTGATTGGCTGAAATTTTTGATTGACATCGATTTCAACCAATGAGAGTCTTTAAAAAATTAGCAAATCAGCAAGCAGGTATGGAAGCCTGTAAGGGTAAAAAAGGTTAGTGTGAACTTGTTTGACCCTGTATGTATTATACATATTACAGGGCTATTTTATGTGATATACATGTTACAGGATAATATCCTGTAACATGTATAGCCAAAAAATAGCACTGTAATATGTATAATACATACAGTGTAATAGAAATGCATGAACAATATAATATATCATGAAATAAAGAACATCAATTAATCAAATAATAAATATCAATTAATATATATTGTTGTATGTATATGTTTATGTATATTTATGTGTAATTTTTTATATATATATATATATATATATATATATATATATATAAATTAATATCAAAATATCACAATAAATAAATATATATATATATATATATATATATATATATATATATATAACAATTTGATATATATATATATATATATATTTATTTATTGTGATATATTGATATCAATTTTTATATATATATATATATATATATATATATATATATATATATATATATATATATATTTATATATATATATATATATTTTTTTTTTTTTTTGGGCCTATATGTTATTTAAGGTTTTTAAGGTACGGTTGGGGCCTATATGTTCCCAATTTGTTATTTAAGGTTTTTAAGGTACGGTTGGGGCCTATATGGTCCCAATTTGTTATTTAGGGTTTTTAAGGTACGGTTGGGGCCTATATGGTCCCAATTTGTTATTTAAGGTTTTTAAGGTACGGTTGGGGCCTATATGGTCCCAATTTGTTATTTAAGGTTTTTAAGGTGCGGTTGGGGCCTATATGATCCCAATTTGTTATTTAGGGTTTTTAAGGTGCGGTTGGGGCCTATATGGTCCCAATTTGTTATTTAAGGTTTTTAAGGTACGGTTGGGGCCTATATGGTCCCAATTTGTTATTTAAGGTTTTTAAGGTACGGTTGGGGCCTATATGGTCCCAATTTGTTATTTAGGGTTTTTAAGGTACGGTTGGGGCCTATATGGTCCCAATTTGTTATTTAAGGTTTTTAAGGTACGGTTGGGGCCTACATGGTCCCAATTTGTTATTTAGGGTTTTTAAGGTACGGTTGGGGCCTACATGGTCCCAATTTGTTATTTAGGGTTTTTAAGGTACGGTTGGGGCCTACATGGTCCCAATTTGTTATTTAGGGTTTTTAAGGTACGGTTGGGGCCTACATGGTCCCAATTTGTTATTTAAGGTTTTTAAGGTGCGGTTGGGGCCTACATGGTCCCAATTTGTTATTTAGGGTTTTTAAGGTACGGTTGGGGCCTATATGGTCCCAATTTGTTATTTAGGGTTTTTAAGGTACGGTTGGGGCCTATATGGTCCCAATTTGTTATTTAGGGTTTTTAAGGTACGGTTGGGGCCTATATGGTCCCAATTTGTTATTTAGGGTTTTTAAGGTACGGTTGGGGCCTATATGGTCCCAATTTGTTATTTAAGGTTTTTAAGGTACGGTTGGGGCCTACATGGTCCCAATTTGTTATTTAGGGTTTTTAAGGTACGGTTGGGGCCTACATGGTCCCAATTTGTTATTTAGGGTTTTTAAGGTACGGTTGGGGCCTATATGGTCCCAATTTGTTATTTAGGGTTTTTAAGGTGCGGTTGGGGCCTATATGGTCACACTTGCTCTTTTAAGGTTTTAAACGTTACAGTTTGGGTCTTAAACGTTCTAATGTTTTTTTTTTTGTTTTCTATAACTTCCCAGGTGCAAACTATCTGTGGAATCAGATTTCTTTGGACTCGTTGGTTGACTTACTGGACGTGAATACCCCGAGAAGGAGCGTCAACTGTTGGTGAGTATCATTGCCTTTAATTTTCTGTCCATGTGTATAGGTGCAAATTTGATGGTGATGTAGTCTTGTCACATGAGGGTTTGCAATCTGTAATGTATACCAATGAAATCAACACACTGTTATTTTTAAGTAATTTTGTGACATAATATAAATTAATATACCGTGATCTCTTTCTTTTATTGGTATCAATATCAGAAATGAATACTATTGACTCTCTACTTGTGAAGCCTTTCGCCACCCTAACCTATGAGGAGAAGGTGGAAGTAAAACGGTTAGGAGCTGACCAACCAGAGATAAATCTGCAGCAAATCGCAAGAGATAGAGGGAAGCAATATGTCCGTAATTTCAATACTGAATGGTACAAGAAGAACGACTGGCTTTCTGGAAGCGTTTCTAGGAAGTCCTTATATTGTTTCCCATGCATCCTATTTGGTGGTGACGCTGCTTGGACCAAAACTGGAGTGACTGACGTCAAACATCTAGCTGACAAATTGGCAAAACACAAAAGTTCTAAAGCTCACTTGGATAACAGGATCAAGTTTGAGATGCTTGGACAGGCGAACATTGCTGTTCAACTGGACCAAGGATACCAAGTCAGCATTCAAAAACACAACGAAGAAGTGGCTAAGAACCGGTACATCCTTTCGAAGATAATTGATTGTGTTCGCTTTTGTGGCGCCTTTGAACTGGCATTAAGAGGACATGACGAGAGTGAAACATCGCTAAATCCAGGAGTGTTTAGAGGCCTGGTGGATTTGGTTGGCAGTATCGATAGTGCAATGGAACAGCATTTGAAGACTGCAACTGTGTTTAAGGGCACTTCCAAAACCGTGCAGAATGAGCTACTGGACTGCATGCATGAAGTTATAAAGGAAGTGATTCACCAAGAGCTTAAGGAAGCCCAGTTTGTGGCAATCCAAGCGGATGAAACAACCGATATTTCCGCTAGGACACAGTGCGTTGTAGTCTATCGCTACATTGACAAGAAGCATCAAGTGGTGGAAAGATTTGATGGCTTCACGGAAATGAAATCAACGGATGCAGACTCCATTGCTGCTGTTGTGCTGGAAACACTGAATACTGTTCTCCCAGAGCCAGAAGACAAGAAGAAACTCATAGCTCAAAGCTATGATGGTGCCAGTGTGATGCGTGGAGATCAAGGAGGAGTTCAAAGAAAAATAAAAGACGTGTACCCGAACGCACACTACGTCCATTGCTATGCTCACCAACTGAACCTAATAATGGAGAAAGCAGTTTCAAGGATTGGAAGAGTTAGAGTTTTTTTTTCAAACATAGGCGGCATACCATCTTTTTTTTCACGCTCTCCAAAAAGGACTGGAGTTCTGGATGAGGTAGTTGGTAGAAGACTTCCAAGAGGTGCACCGACACGATGGAACTTCAACGTTAGGACCGTGAACGTGATCTACGAGAACAGAGATGCGCTACTTGAGTGTTTCCAGACAATTGAAGCATGTCTAAACTTTGATCCAACATCTATACGGGAAGCCGCAGGTTTCATTGGAATGCTGGAAGACAGGGAGTTCCTTTACTTCCTTAAATTATTTCATTTAATAATGCCACATGTAGACATCCTCTATAGTCAGCTTCAGAAGCGAGACACGGATACTGTTTATATCAAAAAAGTCACAGAAGACTTTGTCGCCAGCATCCAGAAAATCCGGAATTCTGTGGAAGAGATAGAAGCAAGTTTGCCAAGCGATCTAACAGTCAACAGACGGAGTGCGGAGATCTCAACCTTGAGACAACTTTCAAGAGAGGTATGTGACATAGTGGTGGTTCATGCAAAAGAACGATTTTCATTTTCAAATCACCTAGTCAGTGCCAAACTTGTTCAAAGTGACTTGTATAAAACCCATGGCACTTGCTTTCCAACCCAAGCTCTGGAAGACACCGTGCAAGCATATCCAATACTGAAGAAGGAACAATTACGCACTGAGCTGTCACTTCTGTATGGGAAGACAGAGTTTCATACTTGTACAAGTGCTGTTGCTCTGCACAAACTTTTCCATCAATTTAATCTGCAGAATGATTTCACAGAGACAGTGAAATTATTAAGAATCCTGATTACAACACCAATGACTACTGCAGAATCAGAAAGATGCTTCTCAACATTGAAGAGGATAAAAACCTTTTTAAGAAGCACCATGTCCCTGGAGCGGTTGAATGCATTGGCGATGCTCTCAATGGAAAAGCAACTGATTTCCGAGATCCCACACTTCAATGAAAAAACCATTGAGAAGTTTTGTTCTTTGAAAGATCGCCGTGCAAAATTAAAATACAAGTGATTGAAGCAAAGAAGAATGCATACCCCCAGGGTGTGCAAAGATAAACTGCGTTAAACAGCACCACCTCACTACCAAACATAACTAGTGGTAAGTAAAGTATGAACGGTGTGTGGGTGTGCATATGGAAGGAGCTATGAAAGGTGTGTGCATGGTCAGTAACAATTGTTGAAGCCTTGGCGTGGTTTGAAGGAATTGGAGGCACTTCCAAGGGTAGCTGTCACTTGTGTACAGGAAGCAAGAATTCCATGTCTGTACAAGTGCTGTTGCTCTGCAGCAACTTTAGCATCAATTTAATCTACATAATTTAACAGAGTGAGTGAAGCTATAAGGAATCCTGCTTACAACAACGAAGACTACTAAAGAACCAGAAAGATGCTTCTCCACATTGAAGAGGATCAAAAAAGTAATTAAAAAGCACCATGGCCCTGTAGCGGTTAAATGCATTGGTTTGAAGGAATTGGAGGCACCTTCAAGGGTACGTAAAGTTCTCAGAAATGGCACCACCTCACTACCAAAAATAACTAGTGGTAAGTAAAGTATGAATGGTGTGTGGGTGTGCATATTGAAGGAGCTATGAAAGGTGTGTGAATGGTCAGTAACAATTGTTGAAGCCTTGGCGTGGCGTTACTGCTCATATGGTTATCCATATGCTAATTCAACGTGTTTGTTTGACATTGATTATTGTGTGGTCTAAACAGAAGTGAAATGTTGTTGTTTTCTTGAATCCCAAGGTCCACTGGTTTGGGCCTATGCAGTGCTGATTGGTCTTCTAAGGTATGTTTGAGGCCTATATGGTCCCACTTGGTCTTCTAAGGTATGTTTGGGGCCTATGGTCACACTTGGTCTTCTAAGGTATGTTTGAGGCCTATATGGTCCCACTTGGTCTTCTAAGGTATGTTTGGGGCCTATGGTCACACTTGGTCTTCTAAGGTATGTTTGAGGCCTATATGGTCAAACTTGGTCTTCTAAGGTATGTTTGGGGCCTATATAGTTCCACTTGGTCTTCTAAGGTATGTTTGGGGCCTATGGTCACACTTGGTCTTCTAAGGTATGTTTGGGGCTTATATAGTCACACTTGGTCTTCTAAGGTATGTTTGGGGCCTATATAGTCACACTTGGTCTTCTAAGGTATGTTTGGGGCCTATAGTCACACTTGGTCTTCTAAGGTATGTTTGGGGCCTATATAGTCACACTTGGTCTTCTAAGGTATGTTTGGGGCCTATATAGTCACACTTGGTCTTCTAAGGTATGTTTGGGGCCTATAGTCACACTTGGTCTTCTAAGGTATGTTTGGGGCCTATATAGTCACACTTGGTCTTCTAAGGTATGTTTGGGGCCTATATGGTTCCACTTGGTCGTTTAATGTTTTTTAAGTATGGTTTTGTTCTTGAATGGTATGATTGATTTGCTTGTTTTCTTCCAACCCCAGGTGCAAACCCTATGTGGCTGCAGATTTGTTTCTACTCATTGGTCAACTTAATGAACGTGAATACCCTGAGAAGAAGAGCCGACTAATGGTAGGTGTCACTCCTTTAATTTTTCTGTTAATACGTATAGGTGCAATTATGATATTGCTGTAGTCTTGTCACATGAGTTTTTTCAATCTATATTGTATACCAATGAATTTAACACATTGTTACTTTACTTCTTGACATTTCTGCATTGCAGATCATGTATTTCAATGGGCTTCACAAGCATAAGGTCATTGGGCGGGGCTTATAAAGGTCATTATGACGTCAGGGGGAGGAGTTATAAAAATGGGTGTGGTTTGAAAAAGGGGGAGTGGCTATGTTTCGCCCTGTCGCCCCTCCAACTTGAAAAGTCACCAGCCGCCACTGCATATGGCCCAGACTGTTGCTGGGTGGAACAAACAAATTTTTATTGCCAGGTTCTCTGTTAGTATTTTCAGTCGATAAACTTTAATATTAATGGTGGGCAAAAAAGGAAAAATGACTCTCCAACTCATACAGGCACCTCCACAACATACACTTTGGAATATGTCTATAATAATTGGTTATTTGGACAGCTAATGAGAGCCTACACTAGCTGTGACTGATTATATATAGAGGGAATTCTCTGATTAATTGATGTAATATAAATTGAAGAGGGAAATACCAGTCAAAAAAGGAAATGATGCTTCCCTTTAAAGGTATATCTAATTTTCCTGGATTATAAATCCATCTGATAGATGAAAATCAGTAGCGTATGAAAACATTTATTTTGCATGAAAATAATAAAAAATGTTTTTTTTTTAACTCACATAGAAGTTAGTAAAATGTCTTGTAATTCTGTCAGTTGAAAACTAGAGTAAACACTGCCTTTAAACGCTGGCTAAATTAGCATAAATTAATAATTTGTGTTGGCCAATCAGGAGGAAGCACAGGGAGCTGAAACATTTGTATCAATTTCTGGGGTTCCTGTTTGTGCTGACAATCAGCTTGGGATATGTAGTGGGGCACCATGTTCGAAGGTGCTATGTATTTTCATTTAAGAGTCTCTCCTTACAGCACATTTACACTTGATTACCACCCCTGCAGCTTCTGTTGCAGCCAAATCACTCGTCCCTCTTGCCTGAATATCCCTTGTGCATAGGAAGGAGCTGTATTGTCAGTAGTAAGATATCAATGTATTAATGCTGAAGTGGCAAACATAAAAGCAAGGCCATTCTTATTTGCCCATTTTAATTACCTAAAACCATTAAAGGGACTCTTTGTGCATTTTTGTTTTATAGAAATGTTTTAACTAAGCAACCTAATTAATTGCAGCCTCAATGTAATGGTCACATAAAATTGCTACTCTTGGGGCTTCTTAGAAGTAAGATGACGTGCAAGGTTCTCAACTTTTGAAACTTCCCCATTTCTTCCTGTTCTCTGTCATGTAGGATGCCATTTTTCAATGCTGTGATCTACTGCTACACCCACAGGAGAGCAGCTTCATAGTATTAGTGGAATGGCACAGCAATTTGACAGTGACATGTAGTGTCTGCTTGAAGCAGCATTGCACTGTTAGTGTGGAGACCCTCCCCTGTGGATGTGGGCTTAGGTCACAACTGTGAAACATGGCACCCTACATGAGATAGAACAGAAAGAAAGAAACATTTCAAAAGATGAAAACCTGTTAGATGTATTTGAAGTGTAGATTTTATATAACAATTACATTTAAAAGGATAAAATTATCTATGTCACCAAGTTAAATTATTTACATAAAACAAAGGAAAAATTGAATAAAGCCTCTTTAAGCTTAACTAGTCAATAGGATAGTATCATGCACAACCCAGACATTTTATTTAATCTTTGCACTAGCATATGTAGAATATTTACACATTTTTTCAACACAATTTAATTTAAGAAATTATATGTTATATGTTTTAGTAAGTAAAAAAATAGCTTCAGGAGTTCAGATTTCTATGCAATTATAGATTGTATTTTTTTATTTATTCATTTAAGTTGTGGGATAGTGGGGACAAATCACCCCAGATTATATAAATAAAGGAAACAGAAAAAACAGAATTAAAGCTAGTCGTGCATTACCAGATTTGGCCACTACAGTGCTATGGAGCGGTGTGTCTTTCCCATGAAAGCTTTGACCCATAATATATATATGTATATATATATATATATATATATATATATATATATATATGTAATTATATAATATATATATATATATATTTATTTATATTTATTTACTTATCTATTAAATTACACAGTGCCTTGCAAAAGTATTCACCCCCTTGACTTTTTACATATTGTTTTACATTACAGCCTTAAGTTTAATGTTTTGTTAATCTGAATGTGATGGATCAGAACACAAGTCAGGGTTATGTTATAAAAAAATATCCAAATCTTTGATGATCCCCAGGAGCACCATCAAATCTATCATAACCAAATGGAAAAAACATGGCACAACAGCAAACCTGCCAAGAGACGGCCGCCCACCAAAACTCACGGACCGGGCAAGGAGGGCATTAATCAGAGAGGCAGCACAGAGACCTAAGGTAACCCTGGAGGAGCTGCAGAGTTCCACAGCAGAGACTGGAGTATCTGTACATAGGACGACAATAAGCCGTACACTCCATAGAGTTGGGCTTTATGGCAGAGTGGCCAGAAGAAAGCCATTACTTTCAGCAAAAAAACAAAATGGCACGTTTTGAGTTTGCGAAAAGGCCTGTGGGAGACTCCCAAAATGTATGGAGGAAGGTGCTCTGGTCTGATGAGACTAAAATTTAACTTTTCGGCCATCAAAGAAAACGCTATGTCTGGCGCAAACCCATCACATCACCCAAAGAACACCATCCCCACAGTGGTGGCAGCATCATGCTGTGGGGATGTTTTTCAGGAGCCGGGACTGGGAAACTGGTCAGAGTTGAGAGAAAGATGGATGGTGCTAAATACAGGGATATTCTTGAGCAAAACCTGTACCACTCTGTGCGTGATTTGAGGCTAGGACGGAGGTTCACCTTCCAGCAGGACAATGACCCCAAACACACTGCTAAAACAAAACTTGATTGGTTTAAGGGGAAACATGTAAATGTGTTGGAATGGCCTAGTCAAAGCCTAGACCTCAATCCAATAGAAAATCTGTGGTCAGACTTAAAGATAACTGTGCACAAGCGCAAACCATCCAACTTGAAGGAGCTAGAGCAGTTTTGCAAGGAGGAATGGGCAAAAATCCCAGTGGCAAGATGTGCCAAGCTCATAGAGACTTATCCAAAGCGACTTGGAGCTGTGATTGCCCCAAAAGGTGGCTCTACAAGGTATTGACTTTAGGGAGGTGAATAGTTATGCACATTGACTTTTTCTGTTATTTTGTCCTACTTGTTTGCTTCACAATAATAAAAAAAAAAAACATCTTCAAAGCTGTGGGCATGTTCTGTAAATTAAATGATGCAAATCCTCAAACAATCCATGTTAATTCCAGGTTGTGAGGCAACAAAACATGAAAAATGCCAAGGGGGTGAATAATTTTGCAAGGCACTGTTTATATATATATATATACATATATATATATATATATATATATATATTATTATATCTTTTTTTAATTATTATATTGGGGGGGCAGGTGCATTGAGAATTAAAACAAATACATTTTTTAAAAGTTTTTGAGGAGAACGGCAGCAATGGGCCCCCCCCCCAGAGCAGGACCCAGGTGCAAAGCACCGGGTGCAGTGGCAGTAGACCCGCCCCTGCTTCCTGTCCTGTGAGTAGAGTTGAATTATCCCCCCCAGATTTATATGGGCTCCTAGGCCCATGTCCATTATAATTTTCAGTTCTCCAAAAAAACATTCTGGGGACAAAAATGACAACAGTGGTCCTTTAAACATTATTATTATACCTTTTACACCTTACTTCATAAATAGACTCCGTGTGTAGCATCTAAATAATGTATATTATTTTCTGTCCTTATCTGATACTTATGTTGAGCTACTTACCCTATGTCAGAAATGACAGACCTAATGATGAAACAGCCAAAATATAACTGTGGTCAAACAAATAATGTAATATTGCATTGGACTAAGTGATTCACAAAATGAATATTACTTTTGTTATTCAAATATTTTTATTGTAATTAAAACTAAATACAAATAATAAAACAACTATGTTGTATATATACATAAATATAAAAATGTCTTGTTCTTTTATATATTTTTTCATAACATTAATAGTGATACATTAACAAAAACTATTTTTTGTTTCTTATAAAAAACGATATTTCCAAAGAAGTACTCAGTCGTCATTTAATTTGCAGAATGGGACTTCAGGAGTCCTTACACAAAATCCCCTTGAGCTTGAGAGGTATAAAGCCCCAATTCCTGGGCACACACACACACTTACTGTGAGAGCAATCCGTCACACGGCACCTCCTCGATCATCTGGAACGGCTGTTTGGTAATGTAAGATGTGTTTGATAGCTTTTCATATATGAAAACATATTAATAAATGTGACAGAACATACAGTCTGCTATTTTCATTTCAGACAGGGATTTACATATAACTGAGGACACATTGCAGTCACATTTCCAAAATGAATATGATTTGTGTTGCTTTAAAAAGAAGTTTTTGCAGAATTTGAAGATCTCCTCAAAAGGACCACTGTACTCCTAAATTTTAAATATTCTCTTTTGAAAAACTATACTTGAAAATAGGAAAAATGTAAAAAAATAAATAAATAAATTAAGCAGCACCTAGTTTTTTACCTTTTATGTGCGCCTGTGATAGCTACCATTTTGGGCCAAGATTTCATGACTCAAGATAAGATTTAGAGAGTGATTGTGCAAGACACCTCCAGCTCCTCGTTGATTTTTCAAGATGAATAGTGAAAACAGCTATTACATGACACTTGATAAGTTTTAGCGATTGTCAGACTAAGTGCCAAAATTTATCGCATACTCAAACTACTCAAAAGCATTAAAACCGTTAGCTAGCCCTTTATCGAGATTAATTAAGAGAGGTAAGGTCATGCATGTCCAGTACACTCATATATAAACTATTTCTCAGCAAATATAATAAAAGACACCTGAAAGATGCTTATCAATGTCAGACCTTAATGAAGTTAGTGACATTATTTCCGCTTCCCTGACTTCTAATGGTGGTGACGGTGGCTGATGGGATGGTGGGGGAATTGGCACTCTGCAGTTGACTTTTCAGTGGTGGTGGCAGGTTCTGTGCCACGGTTTGTGGTGGTCATAGCAGCATGTGCTGCGTCACATTCGGGTGATGGTGGCTGCACTGGTGGCTGGTGAGGTTTTTACCCCCTTTGTGGTGTTAGTTATGGCACCAACTGAACACTATGAGAGGTCCTCCACATGTTGCACTTTTATTAAATAAAATTAGTTTTATGTATTTATAATATTGTTTGGTTTTATTAGATTGCAAGGAATGACAAGAGGCTACGGAAGTTGAGATGTTTTTTATAAAACAATCAAAGAGGCTGTGATGAGATGTAAAGGGCTGTGATGGCAATTTTTTTCTTTATGAAACAGAGGGGCAATAAGGGCTGGGAGGGGGCCATGGGGGAATGCGGGAGGGCGGAGGGGGCTGCAGGAGGGCCAATGGGGCTGAGGAGGGCTGTGGGGGGTGGAGGAGGGCTGCGGTAGGGTGTTAGCACTAGGCCCTTCCAGAGTAGGGCCCCGGTGCATTGCACCGGTGGTAGCTCCACCACTGGTGTGAAAGTCACAGCCTGGAGCTCAATATCTATGCATTTCTTGTTTAAAGGGGTATAAAAACAATAACTAAAAATATGTAAATCAATTAATGATCAATTTAAAAAATGTAAACAAACATGAAAACCATGGACAAAGTATAATAATTTAAATTTAGCAACATTTTGGTAAAAAATGTCCTTATTTATGTAAGTTTAAAGTAAAGATACACAGATTCAATTAAACAAACAAAAAAAATAGTTACTTTGCAAGAAACATTTAACAATGTTGTTCTGTGTCATTTTACGTATTATTGTTTGTTTATATTTATTCTCTGCATATATAAAAATTATACAAAAAAAATATTACAATCCAAGTTAAATAAATGGAAATAACTTTTCTGTGTGATTTTCCACCCTGTATCTGATGGTGATTTTTCAGGGCTTATTTAATATACATTGTATTTGGTCTTGAGTTTGAAATAATGATAAACTTGTGATTTTTATTATAATGTAGCTACAAATTAAGTTATAATAATAGCTGCATCTATATATATATATATATATATATATATATATATATATATATATATATATATATCTTAATTTGATGGTTCATTATAATAACAGATCAGATTTTTTATTCTAATAATACATTTGAATTTAGTAAAAAGTATATACATTTCAAGAAACTGCAACAACTAATCAGAATGCAAGATCTAAGGATAGTCTGAATGAAATAAAATAAAGTTACACCACCATGGCAGGGTAGGTTTCTATATAAAAAATTAAGATTTGGGCAATGATAGCGGGAAGTCTCTAGACTTGTTCTCTCTTACTCATTCATCATGAACTTTTCATAGAGTAACTGACAGGACCACTATAGTTTAGGAGGAACTTCACATTTGCACCATTAGCCGATGTAAACCATTTGTAGGCGAAGTATTCATTTTGAGGACTCTGGGTATGAAATGTTCCACCTTGTCTGGCTTCAGCACTTTTTCACAGCGTGGATGCTAAAGAGGCTCTGCTTATCATTTGTATCCATTGGAGGGAGTGGAGACAGGATTGAGATTATTATTATGTGTTTTGTTAGTGTAGGTTGTAGTATTTGACACCTATTCCTTCCCCTTGTACTCAGTAGCAAGGACAGTAGCAAACCCTACTCCTGCAGAAATGTAAACATCCCTCTTATACATGCAGCTTTCACCAAAGCACATTGGATACTTTCAAGGGACCATCAATTGTATTTTATATAAATAGCTTTATGAGATTTCCCTGTATAAATTTTCAAAATACATACAGGATCTTTCCTATTTCTGACCACCAACAGTGGCGGCCATCGACCTTTAGGAGGCGTGGCCAAAATTGTAATCAATTTCTTGTTAGTGTAAAGCACACTACCCTAACCCTCAACCCTAACTCATACCACTAACCCTAAATCTAACCCTAAACCCGAACGCTAGGAAATTGAGTAAAGTCTTGGTGGAAATTGTCTAAAATCTTGGCTGCCGATGGCCGCCACTGCTGGCAGTCAGAAAACAGGAAAGGTCCTACATATTTTTTCAGTAATGAATACAGTGCTTGTGACTGAGCTTTTTAAAACCTAACATGTATCTGTGACATTACACATATTAAACCTGAGTGTAGTAAATTGGGAATAATAATGCACTATTGACAGTGACCTAAGACACCTGGCTGGTGCATGCTTAAGGAGACTTAAACCTGTTCTGACCATTTGGAAGTTTCCTAAAATGCTGCTTGGAGTGCATGAGTCCTCAAACAGGAGTCTCAAGAAGTGTATGTGCTGCTTGGTGGTAATTTTACTTGGTGTGAACCAATGAACAATTTTGGCAAAGCCAGGTGCCAGGTGAACCTGTTTCACATCAGACACAGTATACCTGGTTGTCTGCCTATAACAACAGAGGAAGCCCATGAATACACTGCACTGTGGGATGAATAGAACAACAAAGGATTCATTTACCAACTGGGCACCATTATTTGATTACAACCTAACTAGCACATATTTACAAAGAACAAAGCTACAAACAGGTTTTGCATTTTAGTTCAAATCCTCATTGGCTTAAACAACAATTGGCTTTAATATTAGTATTTTATTATTTTCCCAAACAGATATTTTGGCACCTTCACCCCAAAAAAAATTTTTTTTTCTATTCTAGTCTACAGTAGGTAATAGAACAAACAATTTGAAATGTTTTATTTTAGAAATATTTTTGTGATCTTTAGATTAAAGTCATTTGGATTATTGGACCATAGCATAATTTGTTTACCAGTCGTTTAATGGGTCTGTTTACCTCAGCTTCACATTTTTCTTGTGTTGTTCAGCTGTTTCCGACTCTCAGTGACCTCATGGATTGTAACATACCAGGCACATCTTTATGCCCATGGTCATGCTGATCCACTGATTTTTATTGCAGAGATACTGGAGTGGGTTGCCAGTTCCTTCTCCAGTGGGCCATAGCATACAGCTCCTGGTATTCCTAGGTGGTCTCAGCTTCAGGGTGGTGTGAACTCTTGGTTCCCTGACTGGAATTGAACCCAGGTTGCAGTGGGGAGGGCACTGAGTCCTAACCACTGGACCACCAGGGAACCCCATCTTCACATAAACTTGTTAGTAGGACTTTACGATTTACAGGAAAAATGACAAGGGTAATTATGCATGTAACAAATGACAATAACATAAGGAAAAAATCCCTATTTCTCTAATTTTCCTGGCTACACTGAGTAGGTAACTGAAGTTCTCTAACTTAAAAAGGCTGTACACAGGGACAGCTAGATTGTGTGCACCTAAGACCTAATACAGTACCTTTCCAACCCTAATTTTCAGGTGATCTGTTTTATGATCTGTACTTAATTTATCTGTTTGTTGTCTTTTTAAAAATAGTATGTAATCAAACTGAAGGCCACCTGTTTGCGATATATTGTTTAGCACAGATAGCCGTCTTTTCTCTTTTTGAGAGTACACAACACTCTTTAAACATGATTTGGTTACCAGGTCCTGTTGGAGTTGCACCCATTGCTTATACAGGTCACTAATTAGAAAAGGCTTGGATTATAGATGAAGTATTAGTAAACTCATCTCCATCCTAGCCCAGTGGCTACGGCATGCTCCAGGTAACTAGATAAATAACACAGTCACTGGGGAGCTGGCCATTAATCAAATGCTAGAGTGAGGCCTTGACTATTCCGCCTATTTTCAGTCCTAGTGTTTCAGACTTGACGTGCACACCGGGTGGTCCACATTTCTGCAATTATTCCTCGAACAATATAAGACATGCGACGTTCAGAGGCCTCACAGCACTTTTTTTTTCAATGTTTATGAACCAAAATGAATCATCAGGCTTAAATGACAAAAATGTTAAGTCAATTAAGAAATGTAAAAATTAACATATTTATGTTAATGTTACTTTAACTTTTTACTCATTGCTATACTGGTCTATGTATTACACTTTTTAACATTGTTTAAATTAAATTACTTAATTGTAGCATTTACATACCAGACAGCTACAAGGCATTTTTTTCTTCATAAATTCATTTATTTTAAATTGGAAAAAATAAAAAAAATTACCAGCACATTTAACAATTAATTTTTAAACCATAAATATTTTATATGATTAACTCAAATATAATAAACCATTCATAATAAGTATTTAATATAATACATATAATAACCAAAGACTAGAATAATATGGGCCTATATGCGGTCCCAGTGCCTGACACTAAATTAGAATAACAGAAAATATAAAACGGGCCTTTACTAATATCAACACTATGAAGAAGCACGGTGCATTAAAAACGGTTCAACTAGAGCGTTTCGCCGCAGCCCCGGCTTTAACAAAGGCTACATGTAAGTAAAATCTGCCATACCCTGCTATAATATAATAAACATATGGCTTAATTTAAAGGACCACTGAAGTCACTTATTTAAAATAAAATCCTAAAAAAAAAGAGCTAAATAGATAATAAGTTTCAGAAGTAACAAAAAAAAAATACAGTCTATAATGTATTACCTTTTATATGCAATTATGCTGCAATGCAATCTACCATTTTGGTTTCTTATGACCAATGTCCTGAAGTGAGAGGAGATTTGAATGCAGAGTGCCAGGACTAAGAAAAGCACATTAACTTACAAGTATGCAAATCATCGGATAGCAGCAGACAGAATCAGGGCAGAAAATATTAAGAAAAAGAATAATTGCATATAAAATTGAAAAAAGAACATTTTGAACATTATGAAGTTTAGTTATTAAAAAGATGTAGAATAAAATGACCACAGTGATATTTCAAAAATGTTTCTGTATATTTTTATTAGCTCTAGAAAGTTTGGATATATTGAACAAACTACTTGGTGTGGTCTTGTGCCCACCTATGGTACTTTCAAGCATCTTCTTAGCAAGAGGCTAGAGAGGATAGTGAGAGAGAATATGCTGCTCATCTTTACATTGTGGATTCACTTAAAAACAAGTATACACAAGGATTAATAGGTGGAGGAAAGCAGGCACGAAGAATTTACTTGACCAGCTGTCATCTCACAAGAGCATGTCCTCACCTCCTCCTAGTGTATTATATCTGCACTAATGTGCCGTCTCTTCTTATTTTAGTGTCCTCAAATATTTTCTTTGTGTGTGTGTTGTGCCCGTAATATGGAATCTGCTGGCGCTCTACAAATAATAATAATAATAATAATAATAATAATAATAATAATAATAATAATATTAATAACATGTTTTGTTTTTTCATTTTCCACTAAATACATTTTCTATGCTTAATTCATAAATCTTCATTATAGGAGAGTGTTTAGCAATTTGCGTCTTATTAATACACTTGTCAAATTAAATCAAATCTCTAAGCCATTTCTCCTTCAGCTACACATATTAATTCTACTGCAAGGGTGAATTCTAGAGCCTAATATGTCTCAGTACAGATCAACGTATAGTTTTAACTTCAAATCCAAATTTGTCAGCATGAGCTCAAATCATTGTTAGCTGTGAATTCATATTCGTGTTAGTTTGCCTCATTGATTAATAAGAGTTAAAATAGATAAGATCCATGCAAATCTGAGCATGTGTAAGTGTGCTAGTTGATCTTATTTTTTTCATTTAGATTGGCTCTTCAATTATAAAAGGTTATAAACCCTTACTCTTACTGGGATCATAACAGTTACTGGATTTTCCATTATATTTTTTGTGGAATCAATCAACTTATTAAAATTTACATTATATTTTTTGGGTGTCACACATGCTCAGATTGATTATAGCAAGTGGTTTGGAGCACTATGTTATACTACAAACTGTGTAAACTTTACTATTAAGTATCAATTGAAAAAAATAATAAATACCTTAGATTGTAAGTTTGCGAGTTTTGAATCGTATAGAATGCTTGAAAAATAACTAAATATACAAGATTTTAAGCTCAAAAACAGGGCTCTTTTCATTTTATCTGATTTGATATTGTTTGATTATTGATTGTTTAACTTGTGTTTGTATGTATGGTGCTGATGAATATGTTGGCTCATTATAAATATTAGATAATAATAATAAAATATCAATATCATAAATATATGTGAAACTTTAGATCATAAATATAAATCTATAATCTATAATAAATAGTTCTGAACAACAATTGTATTATTGTATAACTGTTCTTGACCTAAAGGAAAAATCAGCAGCTTGGTTTCCCAGTAAAAAAAAATCTAAAAAAGAAAAGCACACAAGAAAAAGTGGAGAAAAAAAAAAGAATACAAAGAAACAGAAAATAAAAAATGTCAAATGATGAAGTACATGAAATAGTATTTAAATATATTAAGGTAATAACCTCCCAAAAATTGTTGGGAGTCTATATTCAAATAAAGAAGACCCTATGTGTGCACAAAAAACAGAAAGGGTTACATTCTTAAAGACACATGGAGCACAAATCTGTTTTAAACATTACCAAGATAGTGTTTTGCTTAAAAAATGATAAAGATTTTTTTTTTATTAATTAAAGCTAGCAGACTTGGGTGTAGGAACTGAGGGGGGGGCAAACCCGGGGGCTGGGGGGGCGGGGACAAACCCGGGGGCTGGGGGGGCGGGGACAAACCCCCCCCCCCCCCCCAGATTTCTCATTGTATGTATGCATGCATATAGAAGCTCTTAACTGTTCAGTGTATCAAGTGAGCTGTATCCCCCTAGAATGATATTGGTTCCAACACCCCTGCTAGTAGAGCATACATATGTCTGTAGATTCTATTGGCTGATAATTTTGACTCATACGTCTATATTACTGCTCATTGGCTGACAGCGGCAAGTTCGCAGATGAGTTAAACATTTTAATCTTTTTTTCTGCTTTTAGAGCTTTATTTGAAATAAAACACACACAGTGGGACATTATCTAAACCTTTCACTAACATTTTTAAATTATTCTTTCCAAGTGGAACATTTTAGCAGAGTGCAGCAACATCTAGTGGACATACAGTGAACTACACCACATGGTCAAATAATGATACAGAACTTTACAGTTAAACATACAGTCGATGTAACATGTTCAAACAAAATGAAGATTAATTACAGTTAAAGGAATGCTGTAGGTCCATATTTACAATTGTATTGAAGGATTAGCATGTGCAATATATTTTGAAAAGTTAAAAAAATAAAAATAGCTTTTAATACTATAAGCAACTTTGTGGCCACCATTGCTGTGTAGCTCCCTGGACAAGAAAGTGAGATAGTATTAAAATAAGATTTAAAATCACTTGCATTCTTCTTATTACTTTCTCTCCCTCTTATTTACACAGTTTGGATAACAAACAAGAGCTATATCACATTAATACATATGAATTCACTGATACAAAAAAAGTGTAGTGTATTTAGTCATATCGTGAGCTTCACATTTATATATATCTGTAACTCTTCCGATAAAATGACTTATAATAAGGGGTTGCAGCTCCCAAGACCAATCTCAATGAATCACTCACTAAAGATCTCATATCCTCTATATTATTATTATCCTTTATATGTAACACATCAACACATTTTGTAGCACTATATAGGGGCTTAAAATCGACCGTACATATTGCTTGTAACAAAGCACCTTACAAGGTTGAAAACCCCCAAACTTACAATCTGACTTACATTGACTTACCTTCTCAATCCATGGCTGATAAACTTCAGTAGATTAGGAAATGAGGACTAAACACTGACAGCTGATTACATTATAAGGACTTGTCCGATATATGGTCAGCTAATTCCAAAACCTCCATTTGCCCCACCATAACTTAACCAAGAATTGATTTTGGTAACCTCAAGACCCAAACACTGAAAATAGGGAACCCATAGGATGAATACGATGCATTGTGACACATTGATCAAGCAACACACAAAAATATGTTCATGAATACATAAGAGATGACTACAGTTACCACCATATTTTCTATGAACCCTCCAATATCCTCCATCTTTCTCATTTGATAAATTGTTGAATGTGATTATCATTTATTATTTAGTTAGTTATTTCAAAATAAACAAAAAAAAGGAGGGAATTAAGGGACCGGTGTAGCATGGGAAAAATGTCAAGTTTGTGAATTAAGAATTAACAGCTATGCAACAAATAAGCACAAATACCTTACATTTACACTCCATTGTTGTCATGGACACTTCCATCTGCTCAATTGCCTTTTATTTACCTCTATTGCCAAGGGCCTATTTTCAGTGGTTGTCTTTCAAGAAAACTGAAAAGAGATGTGATCTGAATCCATGGTTCCTCCAATGTCTGCCATCATTATCCCTCTCACTGGCAGAAGGGTCAGCAACGCTCTGCAAAGAAAAGTCTTATTGACCTTCTGCCAGTTAAAAGTTTAAAACAAAATTGCATCCGGTAGTAAAAAAAATCAAAGATTATGCTAACGTATTTTAAACCGTTGTCACATTATGAAGTCAAGTTCTTCCTTAGAGCCTCTAAGTATGTAATCTATAGTCTACAAATATATATTCCATAATATTGTAATTCTCGATTATATGTTATGATTTATATGATGTATTGTACCAGTGGCGGAGCTAGTGCATAGAGGGCCATTTTGCGCTTCCCGGACCCCCTCTAGCATTGACTCACACAATATATATAAATATATATATATATATATATATATATATATATATATATATATATATATATAGTAGTAAAAATAAGGAATAGCACATTGGTGATTATATTTGAATGTCCAAAAAATAAGTTAATAAAAACTTATTTCCTGCTCAAATTTCTCAGAAGTACAGTATATGCACTGCACTCTGGGAAGACTGGGCAGGACATGCAAATGAGACCACATAATGCACTGTCACTCTGTCAATCCAAACCATTTTAAACATGGCTCCTTTTATGCATATGCTTACTGTATTTCACAGTTTTAGGCATAGCAACGGATGGATTTTCCACAAACCATATATAAATACAGTGGCACCTTGGTTCTCGTCCTCATCCGCAGGATGAGTTCCAAACCGGCTTTTCCCATAGGGATCGATGTAAACTGAAATAATCAATTCCGGACCCCAGATTTTTCACATTTTAGTTTGAACTGATAGTGGTGTTTCTTGATACAAAACCTTAAAACTAAACAGACATCAATAAAAGAACAATAATTACATCAGATAATATAGAATTTAACTTCACTTTGAGAGGACTTGAGGGCCCAATGGGATGGAGGAGAAGGAGGAGAGAGTTTATGGCTTGGAACTTAGGAACTTTTATAGTCACAGGGTGCACATTCCATCTTAAAGGCACAGGCTGCAGATTGGGAGGGGATTGCAGGGAGCTGCAGGGGCCCCATGGCCGAGGGGGGCCTGAGGGCCAAGGAGGGGGCCATAGCAGGCCATGTCAGGTTGGGCTAGGGACATCACTGGGCCCCCTCAGAGTAGGGCCTTGGTGCATTGTACCGGCTGCACCAGCGGTAGCCTTGCCCATGTATTGTATTATATGATATGCTGTTTAATACACTACTATTTTAAAACATTTATATTGTAGAATAGAGTACAACATAGCAGGGGTTTTGTAGAGTAAGTGTAAAGTAAGTATCTCAAGCAAGAACTAAAAATACATGACTGTCCCTGTGTACCTAGTGTTGGTTTTTATTATCTTATTTTCTTATGTGGAGACAAGACTCCTTAGCAGAGGCTCAGGTATGATATAAAACTATAGGTAATAACACATTATCAGTTGGATGGGATGCATTTTCCTATAGTAAACTAACACTGAAGATTGGCATTCTGAGCTATGAATCTCGGTTTGTAGGTGGTGTGTTGTTAGTGCCAGTAGAGTTTGTAGTCAGTGATACAAAAAACATCTAAATTTTCCTAAGAAAAACTATCCCAAACAATAATCTAAAGTTCACAAGAGCAGTGAAGTGCATCACTAGAGCTACCCTACAAATTTCCCCCATAAGAAATAAACAGTGCAGCCAGTTGCTTTACAGCCCTTGTGAAGCTTAGTGAATTTGGTGTTATGTATAATGTACCCAAATAAAACCCTTGTACAGAAATACAATGTTTTCCACTACAATAAAATAATTAAAAGGAGATTCCCAGACATGAAATATCAGGCAACACATTGCAAAGCAACAAACTGGTTAGTTATACTGAGATCTCCTTTCTACCCTTGATGCCAATTAAACTTCTTTTGGAAGTGCCTACTGGCACAACACAGTGTAATCATACCCAAAACACATATTATAATAAAGTTTAATGAGTGTTTCCCAGCACAGATTACATTTCTCCTACTATATGTTGCTACTCTACAGACCATTGCATTTTATAGGGCAGTTTCTTGGCAAAGTTTCATAATTAGTCAATCCATCTGTAGAAAGTAAACACTGGGTTAGTTTTTGATTGTTTGAAAATTATTCCTGTTTTACATCGGTATTATTTAATATTTATACGCTGTGTAAAATATGGCTTCTGTTACCATTATGGACAGTTTTTCCTAAAATGATTTATTCTATTTTCATTTACAATTATAATTCTGGTGTTTTATATTAAAAGGGGGCATATATAGTAATATGTTTATATGAATTTTAAACAAATATAGCAAGCAACTAGTCACCAATATGTGGCTGAGGTACTACTAGGCAGCCCAGTCAAAGACAATACACATCATAAAACCCTTAATGATCAAGCCACTTCACAGTAACTCATCCACCACTCAATGACAAAGACCCTGCACAGGTAATTATCCACATTTTATAAACTAGGCCACTACAACTCTTAGTGACCAAGTCACTACACAGCAACTCACCACTTAATGACCAAGCCACTATATACTTATGTACTCATTAGTTGGTGAAAAGGCATACCAAACCAACACATGCACTACTTGGAGTAATGCTGATGGTTGCTTAACAGGGGGAAGACCCAAGGAACAAAGGTAGACATAGGGGACTGTATCTTGCACAGGGACCAAGATGCCATTGGCAGAAAGATAGTCTAAGAGAGTTTCATGGTAAGGGTTGGTAGCAGGCATCAGGTTTGTGGTCACTCACAGGAGATGCTGCTGAAAACAGAGAAGATAAACAAGAGACAAAGCAGAAGGATGAGGCAGGCATCAGTCAAAGGGAGGGTCAGGCTCAATAGCCAAGGTCAATACTGGGAAATTAACAGAAAAGTATTAGGAGCACTCATACTGCACTAAAGTTATTGCTTGGAAAAGGTAGCTACAAACTTGCATCATTTCATGGCCTTTTCATGCCACAAGTGATGTCTGTCTTGTCAGTTTCTGGTACGTTCTCTTCAATGGGATGATTTGCTACCACAGAATGGCAGTGCAGCATAGGTGAGCAGTAGAGTAGTTTATTCAGGGTAGATTGTACCAACATAATCCAATCAGTCCACTGAACCTAAGATGTAAAAAAAGCTTGAGTATTGTTCCATACATTGGTGCAGTCTCTCAGTCTGGCTATTGGTCTGTGGATAGTAAGAATATGAATGATTCAGATATATATTCATGTAATATGAATACCTCAATGATAAATATATCTACCAATTTTGGAGCATTGGGTAGCTTCTGCAAGGAAATATGGCGTCCTTGCTTTGAGAATTGACCAATTACTACCTAAACTGTAATCATGCCCTTAGATCTGTGCAGGACTACCATGAAATTGATTGATATACAGTATGTTCTGGTATTCTGTCTAGGGCAGGCAGTGGTTGAAGAAGGCTGGCAGGTTTTTGTCTGGAAAAAAGGGTGCAATGAGGGTTAAATTATATTGTGACATATTTCTTGGTGTCCAAGAATATCTCTGCTCTACCAGAAGGCCCTAGGTAATAACTCCTGTGTCTTCTTTATGATTGGGTAACTATCTAGGCATGAACTGTCACATACTTGAATTTCTTGGATTCTTCAAGTGAAACATATAAACAATGAGCAAGTGGCGACAGACCTTCTTGAACCTTTTTGATGAACTGAAGGAACTTCTTAGTCAAGGTAGCAATAGTTTGAGTGAGTGATATGAAACTGGTTTGGCATGGGTTCAGATGGCATGCATTTTTCTTATGATCTGTCATGCCCAGAAGAACCCCACTGAACCTTTTGGACAATGGACTCTGTTATTCATAACCAATATAACTAAATATTTCAAAGGACATTGAACTTGCTAAGAAATTTGACACAGATGATGCTATGTAATGTACAATAGGCCTCAATAATTAATGTTGGTGGTCGCTGATGTGTATTATACAGAGCAGTGTGTGTATGTGGCCTTATTGATGCAAAGAGGTACACAGGCATGTTTGGTGTCTACATGCAGCATTTCCTCAGAGAGTTTAGTGAGGTGTATTGCCTGGGTCTCTGTGCAGAAGGGTCATCAGTTGTGAGGTGCTTGGTCATAAGGGAATCCCGTACAATATGGACATTATGGAAAAAGGCCTTCATATTGCCATGTTCCTGCCCTAAATGTATCTAGCCTTGTGGCACCTTAGATGGTGTGGGGCAACAAGCCATTTGTTACCTACTAGCATGGATCAGTCCCTGAATGTATAGATCAGAAGAAGTAAGGTCCTAAACAGGGAGACAATGGCTCTCTGATTACCTCTTAAAGAGTATAGCAGGAAAGAGAGCACATGGTGAAATCTTATACATTCAGACTCCTAAGCTCATGGTGGGGGAGAGAGTAGGCAACTAATAAGCCTAATTAAACATATGGGAAGATTAATTATTCTTGTGTGATTGATTACTATATGATTTAATTATGTTGCATTGTTGCTGAGTGCCTCTACACTAAACTAATGGTGTTGCTAGTCTGATTTGTCCTGTTTCTCCATGACATGATGATTTGATCTGAAATGCTGGGTGCAGAGAAGAATATACAAGTCAGAACCTGCAGATTGCTCCTATAAGCTACAGTAGGTGAATTACGGCTGTACTTAGCCCCAAATCTGGGTTGTGACATTATCCATCCGGACCATGATAGAAAATGCTGCTACTTCCAACAGGTATTTGCAATCTTCAAATGACAACTTAATAACAAGCAAGTGTTTATTAGCTGCATCACAATTAAGCTCTAATGGTGTAAACCTCCAGATGTATGCATACAGGTGCATTGGACCTAGAAAATCATCCTTCTGTGACAGCACACTCCACAGGATGAAGACCTTGATTACATACTGTATGAATGTGCCAGGACCATTGCTGGAGAGAAAGCTTTCTGTATTCTATCCTCTACTTTGTGATCAAGGCACTACACAGTATGTTTTCTACCACTTACCAAGCCAGTACACAGCAAATAGTCCACAGCTTAGTGACCTAGCCACTACCCAGCAACTCATCTACCTCTTAATGACCAAGCCACTCTACAGCAACTCATCCACCTCTTAATGACCATGCCACTACTCTGCAAATTATCCACAATTCCACAAATCCACACATTAACTCATGCACTACTTAGTGACCAAACAGTTAATGACTAACAACCTCATTAAATTGGGGCAACGTTTTAAAAAGTAGTCTGTATTGAAAAAATTAGCACTGAAGGCTATTAAATTAGCCTCGTAAACCGACCCACAGACGACTTGCGGGTTAAAATGAAGGACGGCTGAAAAATGCCTACGGGATGTGGAACATGGAACTTTGCAGCCTGCAACCCTTTGAAATTTCAAGCTGTAACCCTTACATTCTAATTTAGAGATTAAATTGCAACAAAGTCCCCCGCAAGCTAGCCTGTAACACGCAAATGGAGGCCAAAGCCCAATGAGTGCTGGGAAGGACTCACAAAGGCTAGTACAGCCCTTATGTTGGCTGCGGGAGCAGCCATACAGACCCCCACTCCGGCCCCCAAACCTCCCTCTGACCCCTAAAGCTCCCCCCAGCTCTCTAAATATATGCTCATGCTGCAGGGGTCCCGATCGGGACAACCATGGCAGTTACACTGTTAACCCCTGCCATGGGGGTACTTCAGGTATACCCCACGGCACCTCAAATAAACCCACCTATGCTGGGGGTCCCCTTCGGGATACCCGCAGTGTCACCATATTACCCCTTGCAGTGGGGGTCCCGAAATTTCCCACCTTGCGGGTCCTTAAAGAATCTGCGGTAAGTAAAAAATTAACCCCTACCACAGGGGTACCATAAGTACCCCCCGGCACCTAAAATTAACCCCATCACTCATGGGGGTCTATATAGACCCTCGTGAGCCTCTAATTGACCCCATCAGTCCCATAAGGGTCTATACTTAACCCTCACCATTAACACTATACATAAAGTCTAAGCACTACACTATTAACTCTTTCCTTCCCTATCCCATTCTATTCACCCCCCTCTAACTAATTAACCCCCTCTACCCTATCCTATTAACCCCCCTCTACCCTACCCTATTAACCCCTACAATACCTACCTAACCCCTAATAAAATCCTTAGCACCCCACTAATTACACACAATAAAAAAAATACTTACAGAAAATAAAAAACCCTACATTACACAAAATAAATAAACAACATTACTGAAAATAATAAAATGCATTACGGAAAATAATAAAATGCATTACACAAAATAAAAACCTAGATTACATAAAATAAAAACAAACCTACATTACAACTAAAAAAAAACAGCCTCAATAAAACTAGAAAAGGGTAAATTTACCTTGCCAAAATGCCATTCCAGCAATGCTCGGGTCTTCAGTTCTTCATCGCAGACAGGGCCCTTCAAAACTGTTCACACGTCCGGTCACACATACAATAGACCCCCATGAGTGATGGGGTTAATTTTAGGAGGGGGGATAGTTATGGTAGGGGTTCATTTTTTACTAAGCATGGTTCTTTTAAGGGACCCCTCCAGCAAGGGCTGATTTCGGGAGCCTGAGGGGGTTCCCGTAGGCTTTCATCAGCCATGATGGCAATCTCTTTTGCCATTGGCTACATCTAACCCATTACTACGGGTTTGACTAATTGATCCTGTTCACGGCCGCACATCCAACGCGCGGCAAACTGAGTTAAGATTTAGCGCCTCTGGCCCGTAGCTTGCAGCCCTTTTCGATTTAAGAGCCCCGTAACATGGTGTAATTTCAAGCCCGTAGCTGTTGCGGGCCACACATTGCACTTACTGCCTCCAATTTAATGAGGCTGTAAGCCGCTACATCTTATCTCTTCCACACTTGGTTACCAAACCTCTACATAGAACTATCATGCACTGCTTAGTGGCCAAGTCATTAAACAGAAACTCACCCACCTCTTAAAAACCAAGGTACTTATTACATTTGCAGGAGTTACATAGGATTAAATTAGAAAAGGGCGCAACGATATGGCCGAAATCCAAATCCATAAACCATGCTTCGGCAAGTAGCATTTCCGGGCATAAACATGATAAATTATTCAAACCCGTAGTTACGCTTTAAGACGGAGCCAATAGTAAAAGAGACCGTCATCATTATGTCACTAAAACATGGAGGTTACATTTCAATCATTGAGGCCCGCATTCCAGAAATAATGCAATATGAGAAAATAAATAAATATAATATTCTAGTACATGCAAGTTATATTATATGTATTAACACACACACACACACATATATATATATATATATATATATATATATATATATATATATATATATATATAATTGCTGGGATCGATTATAACATGGAAATGAAACATAAATAAAATATTTTTTTATTGCAGATTTGCAAGCTTGAGAATGTTGTGCTATTAAGTTTAATACCTTTCATCACTTTCGTTGTAATCTAAAATACATCAGTGTGTTTATATTTGCTTTTACAGTGCTACAAACAGGTGTTTAACCCCTTTGCGGGTCCTCTCTAGTACCTGTAGGATTTTTGGCTACATTTGCCATTTACGGGTTTGAAAACAATTGCGGGCTTGATTTAATAGCGATTTGCGAAAGATCAAAGACTTAGCTGGGTCGGAGTTCCTTATTTTGGCACATGCTGTGTTTTTCAGTCTGTAACCCACAGGGTAGCTAAAGGAGGCCAATTTAATAGCCATAACGTTTGCGGCTTCTGCAACTACAAATAGGCAAATTTAATAGGGCCCCAAGTCACTACTGTGCAACCCAGTCACCAATCGGCAACTCATCGATCTCTTACAGGTTAATTTACGTCACAGTGTCACAAAGTGTTTTTCATGGTGTGAAGAAGCACAAGGTTGTATGTTAAAATTATCTATTTTTTAAATTACCCTAATAACAGATAAAACAATTTAAGTTTTAAATCTCTTTTTACATACAAGCATATCCTGCCCACTGTCTGTTGCATAAGTAATAACAGATTGCTGAGTGTTGTTTGAACCTCTATTGGACAAGGCTATGATGGATAGCACAGCATCCCCTGGACTCAGGTTACATTGCACTGTCCAGTTAACCTATAGCATTCCTGTTTAGGTGAGTACAGTATTCCATGTCTGCAGATATAGATGGGGTAAGGGTTCATTTTTTTGCTACAATCACTGCACAGAGCACAGAGCACTAACCCCCCTGCATTCCCTTGAAACTGTTGCCTTGAAATATAAGCATCTGACAAAACCTTAGCATTGAATTAGATGGAGGACACATTCCTGCAACATAATTGGTTGCAGTGATGAATCAGACATGGATCAGTGTGTGGGCAGTCAGTTATACATGTAAAAACTAATTTTATTTTATTTTTTTTCTCAGTGAAAATTGCATGTATTTAAAAAATTAAATTGGCCCTGGAAAGCAACCCGCTGGCGATCTGCGGGTCATGATCGAGAAATCCTATGGGACATGAAAATTTGAACCATGAGCCCGCAAATCCTTTATTCTGTGAAGCCCTTAACTGCTACGTTCCAATTTCCCTATTAAATTGCAACTATTTTGCAAAGACGACATGGCGTTCAAGATTGTAACAAGCAAATGGAGGCCAAAATATTACGGGCTCCAAATAGGACCTGCAAAGGGTTTACTGACAACTGTAAACTTACTTTAGACACTGTAAAGGACAATATAAACACACCAGTGCATTTTAAAACATGGGGAAAGCATAGAAAGGCATTACAATTACTTGCACAATAATTCCCCAATAAAATTAAAGCATTAAAAAAAATCTTTTTTTTAATCATATGTTGCAATGGTTATGCAGATGCAAATATGAAAAGCCATGCCCCCACTCCCAGGGGCTCTATTGTGGACCCTAAAATATCAGTAGAATTGCATATACTTCTCGCTCATCACATCTACATTTGGGAACACAAATAGTGGCCAGCTTTCCCTGCCACATCACTTAGATCAAGTACCCGGGGAACATTTTAGTATTTGTTGTTCAGTCCTTCAGCCGTGTCCGACTCTCTGTGACCCTATGGACTGCAGCACATTTTGCTAGGTCTGTGCCTGTGCTGTTCTACACAGTTTGCATGCCAAATATACTGGAGGGGTTTGCCATTTCCTTATCTAGTGGAGTAGGATTTGTCGGACCTCTCTGCTATCATTGGCCCACCAACACTGGCCCTACATGGTATATCTCACAGCTTCATTCAGGTACAAAAGCCCCTCACCACTACCACTTAGCAATCCACACTAATGTCAATTGATGAATAGTAGAACACAATGGGAGCTCATAAAATGGGAATGACTTGGCACATCGCCCCAGCAATTGCATGGGACTTTCCAGGAAGGGCATAGTGGATATTAAAAGAGTTTTGTTGTGGGAGTGTCTGTAAAGCGCACAATCATAAGTGTATTTAACACAAAGTTTCCGGCTGATGTTCTCTGTTTAAGTATATGCTGTATATGTTGGTGTTACTCCATGGTACTTGAGTCCATGTGGGGCGGTGATATTATTTAGTCTGATGCTGTGTACTTTTCGAGTGTGCGTGTCGGGGTTCCCCAAAGCATAAGTACTTCAGACCATTTTCATGGATAAAAATATATTTATTTGGTAAAAATTCCTGTTTGATTCTGGTACAGAAATCCAGTGATAAAAATCGTAAAATCAATAGATAGTAAAACAAGTGTCAGACGCGTTTCGCTGCTGTGATCTGCAGCTTCCTCAAGCTAAGGATAATCAGAACCTTCCATACTCCAGCAACAGGCCAGATTGAGCATCATTGCAGGAAGGAATTTATTTGTCACTGAGGAAGCTGCATTTAATTATTATTAAATGTGATATTCAGTATTATATGATATCTGATGCTATTATGACTATTAACCTTTGTATATATAGTGATCTATTGCATGTTAACTAGGGTTCATTAGTTTACATATATAGGAATGTGACACTAATGTGATGCATGTCGATGTCCCATAACCCCAACCATTGAAAACACACTGACACGGTTAGAACGGTATAACAAAGCTTTATTTTTTACTCAGAACACAATCAGAAATGGTCAAGACTGTGCATTAATATCATGGTTGTGGTGTGGGCAGATCCCGGGAGAGCAGGAGACTTGGGGGAAAAGGGGATACCTACAGGGGGCAATGTGATAGTCTAGAATAAGCATGATGCATAGCACCTACAAGGGTCACATGTGGTCACTACACCACTGCAACCTGACTCTGATGAAAAAAAGGATCATCCCAAATCACTCCATTTAATAGAAGAAACCATTAGTGTGCATAGCACTTAAAACCTGTCTGGATCTGCTCAATGAAACAGATAATTCAACCTCTGGACTGTGTAATCCAGTCCAGATTCACACATACAGTGTGGTGGCAAAAAAAAGAGAGAGGAGGATAAAAAATAAATAAATCAAAATGCATGTACAGTACAGTACTAAATACTGTAACAATATACCAACTCACCTGATTCCCATCTGCAAGCATAACTAACTATTAGCTAGGTCTCTAATCAGCAATATGGGAAATTAGCCATTAATATGGAGAGGACACAAAGGTCAGCAGCCAGATTTAATGTTACTTACATCAGATCCAAGAATCTGTTCTCAGACCGATATTGAGGTCAGGGTCACATGCTTCACTAGTGTATATAGCAATGCTGGCTGTCATTAACATACCATTGTGAGACTTTGCAAGTCCACCACCATAGTAGTATTAGTCTACATTTAAGCTAACAACCCATTGGTGAAGATCAGAATCCAAACCGATGCAGAGACATTTTGGGTAAAACCCGGACAGACACAGCCATCTGTCCTTGGTGAATACTCCTGAGGTGGAGAGTACTAGAGAAATAAAGTGTCTGACAAAAATCTCTGACCCAGAGAAAGGAGAGATCAAATGGATGAATATAGCCAGTGTTCTTACAAAGGAAGAGTGTCCCAAATATGATGAAGAAATTGGAAACCTTACTAAAGTAAAAGATGTAGAAGAAAAGAGTATGGAGATTGAGATGGTGAAAGATGAACCATGTCTCTAAGAGGACATATGAAGGAGCATGGAGATTTGTCCTTATACAACTATGAAGTATTCCAAGAGCGTTCTGTCTCAGTTGGCCATAAAACAAAGCGCTATGAATAAAGAGAAACAAGACGGGAAACAAGTAAAGTAAGGAGTGCAGATGAACTCTATCCCAGTGGGATGAAAATCCAAGCATAAAAGGCAAAAGTGAGGCAGCTCCAGTCCAAAGACTCTGCAGAGGCTCTGCAGATGAGGCATAAATACTGCCAGAGTGACTTTTGAACAGACAAAAACACCCCATCTGGCAGGAAGAATCCAAGCTAGAGAGTGAACTGGCAAACGTATAAAGAGGATAATTCAGAGCCGCGAGAGTGAGATGAAGGGTCTGAAAGAAAAGCTGCATCCGGTGGAAGACAAGGTCACAGAAACCTGTAATGTCTGTGATGTACCATCAGAGAAGGGACTGTATGGAGAAACACATTCTGATACCGAAGTCCGAGATGTACTTTTCAAGGGTCCCTGGGGGAGGTCACTCAGAAAGATGGGTGGGCCGGTGTCCTACCGGGAAAGTTTAACTTATGACAGAAGACAGAAAAGCCAGAGAAAGCAGGAAATACAAAGTGAAAGGAAGAGAGGGAAGAGGAAATGTCTCTTCACCCAGAAAGAAACACGGTTCCAAGGAAAGACAGAAGAATTTGAAAGCAGTGGTGAAGACGGTAAGCTGGGAAATGGGAAAATTCCTGTGAAAGTGGTCAAGATGATAGTAGAAATAAATGATGCAGATGCTCCTAGAAGTCCAAAGAAAAAAGCACCAATGGATGATGCAGCTGGAAGAGCAGTAGCTCCGACGAATAAGATAAAGTCTCACTGGTGCCACAGTAACGACAAGAGTGAGGAGAGATCACAGATGGTACAGAGGATGCATTTGATTGCAGACACGGCCTCACAGCATTGGACGCTCAACTCGATGGTGTCGAGCTGGGGTGGGGGATATGTGATGGTGTGTCATCAGAGGTCAGTAGAGAGCACTTCAAGACTTCTCCCCAGGAGTGAGACAGTTAACAAGCACCTTAAAAAGCTTGGGTGTAGCTGCAATCAGGAGCTGCTGCAACCTCCAGATGGAGAGTTGTTTGGGAGCGGGGAGCCAATGCAGAGGCAGAGCAAACCTGATATAGCTCTGTGTGGCCAGAGAGAGGTCAGGGAACTTGGAAAGCCAATGAGGCTGCCTGAAGTGTACAGCCAGCACAACTGAGAGACATGACACTGAGAAGTGTGTCCAGTGGGACCGGAGAGGTGAAAGAGATACAGCTCCTATACAGACTAAAAGAATGGACTTCTGGACTTCTGAAACATATAAGTGTCCAGGCCTGTGTTTTTGATTAGCCTGTATTTCATATTACTGCAGTGCAGTGAGGGAACTGGATCTAATGTGTAGTGAGTGAGTGCTTCAAAGAAGCTAGGTTTTTGTTTTGTTTATGTTTGTAAGCTTACAATCTGTATTGAAGCCTGTTCAGGCATGTCAAAGCTTCCTGAGTTCCCCATTTTATATGTCTTAAAGGTGAGGGGGGATACAATCTATATATGTAACTAATTTGCTTGGAGTGAAATGATTAAAGGGACTTTCCCACCTAAGTTTTTTGCCTCATAGAGAGAATCACTGAGCTTTACACTCTGCATCTGAATTTCATATCATTGAGGTATTTTTGATAATTGAAAAAGCCACAAATGCATCTGATCAGTATTTTTCCTATCTATTTATTTATTTATTTATTTATAATATTAGTCACTGTATATTTTGCCATTTTTATTATTATTTTTTGCTTCTGAACATATTTTATTATATTTTTTTTTTTTTACCAACATTGAATAAATTGAATATTTATATGGAAACCTTGTTTTATATAGTATTTTGACTAAAGACACCTATTACTCCAAAGGGCGTGACTGTGAATCTGTCACAATATATACTGTAGCATATGTTTTAAAGGTGAGGGGGGGGTACAATATATATATGTAACTAATTTGCTTGGAGTGAAATGATTAAAGGGACTTCCCCCCTAAATCAAGTTATTTTGTTTAAGCTGTTCTTAAAAATTGTATTTAATGAGATAATCAGCATTGTTTCTGTTGTATTCTTATGCAAATAAACGACTTCTGAATAGTATTAGCTGGTTTGATTTGCAAATTGGTATTACAGCCTGCTTGTCTGTCTCAACAACAATGCTCCCAAAGGTTACCATGCAGTTAGATTGCTTTTCCAACCTTTAAACTTACGTAGTTTATTTTAGTATTAAAACAGGGAACCTTCCATGTCTCTTTAATTGTGACAGACAGGCTTACTACATACTTGGAAAGTTACAGCTTCTCATATTGATGATAAAACATTATTTTAAGTTCTTACACACAAGAATTACATTGTGTCCTTTATTAGCCTTGAAAGTCACTGAACCTTGTGTGACTGTCATTAAGTGAAAGCTTCTATTGTTATACCAATTATTACAAACATATCTTTGAATATTGTAACATTTCTACTGCAAACTTTCATATTATTATAGAAATGGTGATATACAGAAGAGAATATGTTTCATTATGGGACTATTATCTGTATGGAGTTTTTTGTTGCAAAATGACATTTGAAATTATATATATATATACTAGCGACTTGCCCGTCAAAAATGATGGAGCAATACAATTTGAAGCCATGGCAATGCTGTTTGCCACACAATGTCAAGCTTTTTGTAGTGTGAGGACCTTCGGCGCTCATTGCGAGCCTCTCCTCTGGTGTACTTTTGCTCCTCTGAACCCCTTCGGCGCTCATCACAAAGACAGATACATATGTCTATATTTTTGTAAATAATAATCAATTAATTAGTTACTTAATAAATTAATATACTTTACCTATTTGTAATTAATATATCCAGCAATCAATAGCCTGAAGAAGTAACAATCTCTTTTTATTGTCCTGCAGCCTATAATGTCCAGTGGCAGTGTTGCTGGCCTGAGGAGATAGTGTTATGAATGTGGCAACTGTGTATTAGAAATAGGCTGCATGCACGAGGGGAAACCATTTGCCGTCCTTTGAAGTAGTGTATTTTGTACCGCGTACGTCCCTGGGTGAAAGTGGTACACATTTGATGGTGTTTTGCGGGGCCCAGGGTTGTGTAGCCTCATTTTCATTTTTTTCAGCTGCCATTTTTTTTTCTCGCCTAGCCTATTTTGGAGTGCGAAACTTGCCAAAATCAACTTCACGTTATACCTCACTCCCAGACGTCCTGGCTATTCCCCCATGCTGTGTGTGATGGTTTTGTTTGGTGTTTTTTTTTTTCATTCTTGAACTGCTTGCAGCCTAAGGCGATCCTGCGTTTCTTAAGTGTTTTGTGGCATACAGCCTTATTAAACTGCGATTTGGCCAATTGAATAGGGCTCTATATAAGCACATAGCATATTTTTGTGACAGAAGTTTTTAGTTAGTGAAGACCTTGCTTTTGTCTAGAAGTTCACTAAGTAACAACTTACATAAACAACATATGCTATGTGCTTATATAGAGCCCTATTCATTTGTCCGAATCTCAATTTAATAAGGCTGTAAGTCCCGCTTATTTAATTGCCTCCACTGCTCGCCTTGCCTAAGTGCTGTGCTGTGAGTTTTACTGCCTTAACAGCTCGCCTCGTGCTGCGAATTGTAGTGCCTTAACTGCTCGCCTCGCTAATCGAGGCTTGCAAGTCATACGCACCATGCAAAGCGTCACGACATCTTGTAGTTCGACAATTATGATATCTCATGTAAATACTATGCTTATAAAGGATTAAAAACTGTCTGAACATTTTAGTAAATCCTCACATATAATAGTTGCCAAACTACGAATCGTCATCACACTTTCCGAGCTCGCAAGAACTGCTTCCCTTGCAAAGCGAGGGAAGCAGTTTGGTCCCCAAATGCGGACCCTCGCAAAGCAAGGGGCTGCATTTATGGAGGGTGGAGGCTTTACGGCTCATGACTTAGGAACAACACCACCCCACACACCTCTAAACTCGCAGCACTTAGTCCTACAGCGCCCCAAACCACCCCACACAACCGTTAACTCACAGCACTTAGTCCTCTCCTTCCCCTCCTCCTCTCCCTCCCCTGTGTCTCGCAAAACACTGCACTAACCCGCTGAACCGCGGAAACACAAAAACACAAAAAAAAACACTTTAAAAAATTAACCTTTTCACTCATGGGGCTCTATACAGAGCCCCATCAACCCCTAAATAACCCTGTCACTACTGGGGGTCAATCCAGACCCCCATAAACCCTTAATTAACCCTTGAAGGGATCCGAGATAAGCTTGGAAACCCACATTAACCCCACATTAACCCTCGCAGTGATGGTCCCCGATCGTCCCACGCTGCTATCAAAATTCAAAATTACCACCTTACGGGTCCTTAAAGGACCGTAAAGGTCCTTAAAGGACCTGTAATCATTTTTTTTAACCCTATCACTCATGGGGATCTATACAGAGCCCCATCAACCCCTAAATAACCCTGTCACTCATGGGGGTCAAATACAACCCCCCATAAGCCCTTAATTAACCCTGTCACTCATGGGGGTCAATACAGACCCCCATAAGCACTTAACTAACCCCCTCACTCATGGGGGTCAATACAGACACCCATAAGCACTTAACTAACCCCCTCACTCATGGGGGTCAATACAGACCCCCATAAGCACTTACTTAACCCCTCTCTCATGGGAATCAATACAGACCCCCATAAATCCCGATTTAACCCTGTCCCGCATGGGGGTCAATACAGACCTCCATAAGCACTTAATTAACCCCCTCACTCAGGGGGGTCAATACAGACACCCATAAACCCCTAATTAACTCCGTCACTCATGGGGGTCAATACAGACACCCATAAACCCCTAATTAACTCTGTCACTAATGGGGGTCAATAGAGACCCCCATAAGCATTTAATTAACCCAGTCACATCAATAAAGACCCCCATAAGCACTTAATTAACCTTGTCACTCATGGGGGTCATTACAGACCCCCATAAGCACTTAATTAACCCCCTCAATACAGACACCCGTAAACCCCTAATTAACCCTGTCACTCATGGGGGTCAATACAGACTCCCATAATACATTAATTAACCCTGTCACTCATGGGGGTCAATACAGACCCCCATAAGCACTTAATTAACCCGGTCACTCATGGGGGTCAATCCAGACCCCCATAAACCCTTAATTAACCCCTCACTCATGGGGATCAATACAGACCCCATAAATCCCTAATTAACCCTGTCAATCATGGGGGTCAATACAGACCCCCATAAGCACTTAATTAAGCCCGTCATTCATGGGGGTCAATTCAGACCCCCATAAGCACTTAATTAACCCTGTCACGCATGGGGGTCAATACAGACCCCCATAAACACTTAATTAACCCTGTCTCTCAGGGGGGTCAATACAGACCCCCTTAAGCACTTAAATAACCCCGTCACTCATGGGCGTCAATACAGACCTCCATAAGCACTTAATTAACCCCCTCACTCAGGGGGGTCAATACAGACACCCATAAACCCCTAATTAACTCCGTCACTCATGAGGGTCAATACAGACACCCATAAACCCCTAATTAACTCTGTCACTAATGGGGTCAATAGAGACCCCCATAAGCATTTAATTAACCCCGTCACATCAATAAAGACCCCCATAAGCACTTAATTAACCTTGTCACTCATGGGGGTCAATACAGACCCCCATAAGCACTTAATTAACCCCCTCAATACAAACACCCATAAACCCCTAATTAACCCTGTCACTCATGGGGGTCAATACAGACCCCCATAATACATTAATTAACCCTGTCACTCATGTGGGTCAATACAGACCCCCATAAGCACTTAATTAACCCGGTCACTCATGGGGGTCAATCCAGACCCCCATAAACCCTTAATTAACCCTGTCCCACATGGGGGTCAATACAGACCCCCATAAGCACTTAATTAACCCTGTCACTCATGGAGGTCAATACAGACCGCCATATGCACTTAATTAACCCCTCACTCATGGGGATCAATACAGACCCCATAAATCCCTAATTAACCCTGTCAATCATGGGGGTCAATACAGACCCCCATAAGCACTTAATTAAGCCCGTCATTCATGGGGGTCAATTCAGACCCCCATAAGCACTTAATTAACCCTGTCACGCATGGGGGTCAATACAGACCCCCATAAACACTTAATTAACCCTGTCTCTCAGGGGGGTCAATACAGACCCCCTTAAGCACTTAATTAACCCCGTCACTCATGGGCGTCAATACAGACCCCCATAAGCACTTAATTAACCTGTCACTCATGGGGGTCAATACAGACCACCATAAGCACTTAACCCTGTCACACATGAGGGTCAATACAGACACCCATAAGCACTTAATTAACCCCTTCCGTCATTGGGGTCAATACAGACACCTATAAACCCCTAATTAACCCTGTCACTCATGGGGGTCAATACAGACCCCCGTAAGCACTTAATTAACCCTGTCACTCATGGGGGTCAATACAGACCCCTATATGCACTTAATTAATCCAGGCACTCATGGGGGTCAATACTAACCCCCATAAACCAATAATTAACCCTGTCACTCATGGGGGTCAATACAGAGCCCCAAAGCACTTAATTAACCCTGTCACTCATGGGGGCCAATACAGACCCCCATAATACATTAATAAACTCTGTCACTCATGAGGGTCAATACAGATCCCCATAAACCCTTTATTAACCCTGTCACTCATGGGGGTCAATACAGACCCCAATAAGCACTTAATTAACCCTGTCACTCATGAGGGTCAATACAGACCCCCATAAACCCCTAATTAACCCTGTCACTCATGGGGGTCAATATAGACCCCCATATGCCTCTATTTAACCCCATCAGTCCCATAGGGGTATATTATGAACCTTGTGGGGCAGTTACAATCCTAACATTAACCACATAAGTGCCATGATGGTCCTCAAGGACCCTCATGACACTAAGTACAAACACTACACTGCACTATACCCCCCAATATACCATTAAATCTAAACTAACCCCCCTCTACATTAACCTATTAACACCTATGCTACCTACCGACACTACCTACCTACTCCCTAATACACCCCCACCACTCTAATTACAAAAAATAAAAAATCTACATTACAGAAAATAAAAAAAAAACAAGTCACAAAAAATAAAAAATCTACATTACAGAAAATAAAAAAAACGAAGTCAAAAAAAATAAAAAAGGAACATTACAGAAAAAAAAAATACATTACATCCCCCCCACCCCACTATCTATAGAAAAAAAAATACACACCTGAAAAGGAAATACAAATAGAATACATACAATACAATACAAATAAAATACAATACCCCCCTCTATCACACATACAATCAATCCTATCTATCTAAAATACATTCCCCAATCTATCTAATATACAATAAATCCTAACTATCTAAAATACATACCCCTATCTAACATACAATAAATACTATATAATATGCAATAAATCCTAACTATCTGAAATACATACCCCTATCTAACATACAATAAATACTATCTATCTAAAATACATACCCCTATCTAACATACAATAAATGCTATCTACATACACAAACCCCAATTCTAACCTAAAAAAAATATATATACACTTACCTTTGCAGATGTCCCTTCAGATCACCAACCAAGGAAAAAAAGAAACAAATTAGTACAACACATTTACATAAAATAAATAAACATTCTAAATATTCTAAATATTCTACTCACCTTTCCAGCATGTCCCCGTCCTTCTTCATTTCATCTCCGGCGAGGGCCCCTGTTAAAAAAAAACATTACATTAGTACAACATACATATAAACATAAAACAAAATAAAATAAGCATAATATACATTTTACTTACCTCCCTGCGATGTTCCCAGCCTCCTCCTCTTCTGCCCCGCCGTGGAACAATCCGTGTTCTAAAAAAAAAAAAAAAAAAACTAACGGAGATCCACACTCGCGGACCTCCCCGACACCAATGAGCCTCCTACAGAGTTTTACAGTAGAAAATTGTCATTGGCGGCTTCTGATTGGCTGAAAACACTGTCTATAAAATTCAGCCAATTAGAAGGTGCCCATGTGTGAGCCAATCAGAATTGGATACACCCCAAAATCCCACTCTGATTGGCTAATGCACCTGTCAATCTTTATTTAAACCAAACAGAAGGCGCAGTTGCCTTCAGCCAATCACAATGGGATACACCCCCACAGGGTGCTTGGCTGGAGGCATCTGCGCATTCTGATTGGTTGCAGTGACAGCAGCTAATCACAATAGGATACACCCCCACGGAGTGATTGGCTGAAAGCATTTGGCCATCCGATTGACTTTTGTCAATGTCAATAAGTATTACAGCCAATAAGAAGGCTTCAGATTCGTTTTAATTATCATGTCTAGAGTATGGGGTTGGTTCCCATACTCTTCTTGACCCACGTGTATGAGCATTAAGTTCCCATGGATAGGGGGGCCACATAAATAGGCTGATGCCTCGACTACCGGTGATTGCCTTTGAGGAAGACATCCAGTGACGTTGAAACGCGTCAGGCGTACGACGCTGCGTGCGTCCTTACGTTGGAGCATGCAGTAGTTGTATTCTATGCAGTGTGAGAGTGTCTGTGTGCCCTAACCCGTCCTTATCCAAATGTATGCTTGCTGACTACGAGTGGCGATACCTATTAGCGCTTACTTAATGCAGACCATATCTTTATTATAAGACTCTTCAAATATATAGACTTTAATACCAGATACTGGAATTATATTGGAATAAAACTAGAATTAAGCTGGAGTCTTGAATTAAATTTCAGCCTGCTTTAAGTTCATGACTTCAAGCTTGTGACCATTTCCACTCTATCATATAGTTTGAAAGAGGGACACGCCTAAGGGGAAAGTCTTTATTATAAGCTATCCTGACAAGATTTCTGGCCAGTACATCTCTACTATAGGTCCTTTATTTTTAAATGAGATCCTCTGATATGCATAGCATAAATTAATCTTGGGTTGTACTTATAGGACTAACAATATCCTAGTGCACATTTAGTAAAGACACAGAACTGCATAATGGGATTGTGATTCCCCCCTATTGGGAGTTTTAAATATTTACTCCTAATATTAAGGAGGTAATCATTTTCCACACATTTTGTCCTCTTTTAAGTTGTGTGTTAATCCTGGATTTTTTACCAGCTTTTATTTTCACCGTTGTGATCTATAAAATCATTAAAACTGTACTATATTTTTTTAAAATTGATTCCCTGTTTGTAACAAATGACTTTATTAGACACCTTGGGATATTAGCAATCCTTGTTATATTGTGCAATGTAAATGTGTTGTACTAATTTTTATTTTTTTCCCCTAGGTTGGTGATCTGAAGGGACATCTGCAAAGGTAAGTGGTCTTAATTATTTTATTTTAGGTTAGAATTAGGGTTTGTGTATGCAGATAGAATTTATTGTATGTTAGATAGGAGTATGTATTTTAGATACTTAGGATTCATTGTATATTATATAGTATTTATTGTATGTTATATAGGCGGTATGTATTTTAGATAGATAGTATTTATTGTATGTTAGATAGGGGTATGTATTTTAGATAGTTAGTATTTATTGTATGTTAGATAGGGTATGTATTTTAGATAGTTAGGATTTATTGTATATTATATAGTATTTATTGTATGTTAGATAGGAGTATGTATTTTAGATAGATAGGATTTATTGTATATTATATAGTATTTATTGTATGTTAGATAGGGGTATGTATTTTAGATAGATAGGATTTATTGTATATTAGATAGATTGGGGGATGTATTTTAGATAGATAGGATTGATTGTATTTTAGATAGGGTGGTATTGTATTGTATTTTATTTTATCGGTATTGTATTGTATGTATTCTATATGTATTTCCTTTTCAGGTGTGTAATTTTTTTTCTGTAGTGGGGGGGTGGGGGGGGGTTGTAATGTATTTTTTTTATTTTCTGTAATGTTCCTTTTTTTATTTTTTGTGACTTAGATTTTTTTATTTTCTGTAATGTAGATATTTTATTTTTTGAGACTTAGGTTTTTGTATTTTCTGTAATTAGAGTGGTGGGGGGTTTATTAGGGGGTATGTAGGTAGTGTAGGTAGGTAGTATAGATGTTAATAGGTTAGTGAAGAGGGGTGTTAGTTTAGATTTAATGGTTTATTGGGGTGGGTTTAGTGCAGTGTAGTGTTTGTACTTAGTGTCTTGAGGGAACTGGAGAACCCTCATAGCACTTACGGGGTAATGTTAGGCTTCTAACTGTCCCATGACGGTCTTTAAATACCCTTATGGGACTAATGGGGTTAAATAGAGGCTTATGAGGGTCTGTATAGACCCCCATAGGAGACCGGGTTAAAATGGTGTAGTGCTTACAATTGGTGTCATGAGGGTCCTGGATGACCCTCATGGCACTTATAGTGTTATTACATGCGTTCATTAGTGTGTTATAGGGGTCTATATAGTTGAGGCACACAGTACACTCACATTGTGTAACAAACAGCATTTCAACACTTTTTTATTTCCCCCTTAATTTTTGACGCTAGTTACTGATATATTCATCATGGTTTGTGCAGCTCCATTATGCAAATGTGTGACTTAACATGCTAATTTGTATTTCAGAGTGCTTGATACCTTTCTCTTCTATCTGTCAGCATCCAGGAGGAGGTCTGGTCCAGTGGAGAGCAAGAGGCGGGGGAGTCGCCTCGATCAGAGCAGGATGTGGAGGAGCAAGCCCCCACCCAGCAGGAACCAGCGCAGGGGGAGGAGGAAGGATGAGGATCAGAGGGCCCTGGCTCAGAGGAGGGTGACGTCATTGGGGTGGTGGGGTCACCCACAGGCCCTCCGGCCTCACCACTGGGATTTGACCCCACAATCCACCTCCTCGAAAGACTGCATATTTTCCCTGGGCCCTCCAACGTGCCAGCCAGCCACCACCTCCTTCCCCACACAGCAGTGAAGCTGGCCTGGCTGCCACCAACACTGGGCACACCACCAGCACCCGCGTCACCCCTGGCTTCAACCGGGCATCAGACCCTCCCCACTCCATCCCAGCCACCTCCTCACTACCAAGCCAGCATCATGCGGAGGTTATGCGCAGTCTGGCAAGGTGCTCTAGGGAGGAGAGCAGTCATCATCTAATGACTGAAAACTATCTGGCCGGGCTGCTACGGATTGGGCTGGTCCCAAGCCCCGCCTCCTCTATGCTGGATGCATTGCCAGCCAAGCAGCAGCACGGCCCCTCCTCTCCTCCCACCATACCTCCGTCATCCGTGGTGCCACTAACGCCCCCCGCTCCCCACACCGCCACCACCGCCAGCAGGGAGACGGCATCTGGCCCCGGACGATGTGGGCACTAGGGCTAAGTGGAGGAGGACATAGGGGCTGTGGACATGATGCGCCTTCTCAATAGCACTCCTCAGTGACAATCTATTGGTCACAATGTTAACCTAATCTAGCCTGGCTACAGAGTCTTGGATCTTAGCCTATGTGATGGTGATATTTTATATGCATATCTCCATCAAATTGTCCATGATACTCTTCTTTGTGGACACATAGGGTTCTGCTTAACATGTCACAAATGGATGGTCACTGAGTAATGCTGTTGAGAAGAGATGCTGCAGTCCCTATAATCTTTCAGGCCTTAGATTGTTTAGTTTTTTTTCCCCTCTTTTTTTTGTTTTAGGTACCATTCAGGTCCACGAAGGCATCTTCTGCACCTGCAAGCATTGTGGAGAAAATGTATGTGTGAGGTTTTCTCAGTGCCTCTCAGGTAGACATTCCTACAATGACAGCCCCCCTTAACATGTAGCTCCCACAACCTTAAAGCCAGATATCTCATACATGATTGTTGTTAGCTTAAATGTAGACTAATAAAGCTATGGAGGTGGACTTGCAAAGTCTCCCAATGGCATGTTCATGACAGCCAGCATTGATATATGCACTTGTGAAGCATGTGATAATGACTAATATCAATATCAGTCTGAGAACAGATCCTTGGGTCTGATGTAAGTGACAGTGAATCTGGCTGCTGACCTTTGTGTCCTCTCCGTATTAATGGGCATTTTCCCATATTTCTGATTATCCAAAGATCTAGCTAATAGTTAGTAATGCTTGCAGGTGGGAATCAGGTGAGTTGGTATATTGTTATGTTGTGGACGAAATTCATGAAAATGTATATTATGTCCATGCTGCATTCCTTTCCTTACAATATATCATAAGATAAGGCACTAATTACTTTTATTCTTTATTTCCTGAGAGTCCTAAGATGGCTACTGAACTGTATCCTGGGAGTCATAAGATGGCTACTGAATCATATCCGGGAGCTCCCAGATGACATTCATATCCGTGACCAAATAAGGATATGAGCCCCGCCACCTTCCAGAGCCAATCAGAAGCTTCACATAAACTGACCATAATGACATCAACATCCGAGACCAAATATGGAAGGACCCTTCCTACCTTGTCAACCAATCAATAACTCACTAACTGTCTAACAATGCGTCGTATGATTCTTATATCTGATCAACTTATATTATATAAGTTGCTATGTTGTATTTGGGGGGGTTCGCTCGTTGGTTCGTTCGTTGGGAAGAATACAAGAAGTTTTATACTTATTTATTCTTGTCTCTGTGTGCACACATGGCCAACAGACGGATGATTTGGACAGGAACAGATATTACATAATGGGATTTTTTTTTATCCATCCAAAACAATTGGCGCTCCAACGTGGGGCCCTGGGTTGTGACCAACAGATAGCAGACAAGGAAGACTTTGGGACGATATGTCGTGGCATAAAGGAGCCTGATCAACTCAACTCAGATATATGGTAAGGTTTAATGTTTTTTAAAACCTTGCATATATATGAATAGTGCTGCTATAGATCTGCCACTTTGTCTTGGGCTGCTACTGAAGGCACCAAAAGTACAGATAAGTTGCTTGCCCAGGGTCTACCTTGAAGAAATATCTGTACTGAATAATATCTGTTGCCTGTGTATGATTGTTGAGCGTGTGGATCGAGTGAGATTTCTTAGATATTGTATTCAAAGACATACATGTTTGCTTGCGGCAGGTTTCAGGGACATTGGGTAGTGTCCGAATAACACTATAGCCCTGAAATAGCCGTACGTACAGACGTACATATGCATACCTTTCTTTAGGAGGGTCTATGCATGGTGGATAGCCGAGTATCTCTTTGGGTTCATTATGTTCGTGCCTTGGTAACGTGATGACCCCGGGAGATATCTATCACACACACTTAGGTGTAAGAGCATGTATGTGGGATGCAGACTTCAGGGACCGATTTATTGTGTCCGGATAACATGATAATTCTCTGAAGGCGTCAATTTTAACACACGACGGTGTGAGATTTTGAACTGCAATATTTTAAGAGTCAGAAATGTTCTGCAGAAATTGATAAATATCACTGTGATCTGTAATTGCTGGTTGTGATGCATGTTTTAATGAGAAATGTAGCTTAGAATTTTAAGCTGAAGCTGAAAGTTGATTTCTGTGTAGCTGTGTGTGTGAAATTCAAGGTCAAAAAAAAAAAAAGCACAGTCTGTGAAAAGAATTTACTCCCTCCTCCCATCTCGTTAATTCTTTTAAGGACGTATCTTTCTATTTCAAATGCTTAAGGTCGTATGAAATAACTGTCATGTTTCTGTTCATGTTTTCATGCTTAGTTATTCTTTCTATGCAAATACTTAAGGTCGTATGAATTTTGTACAGTAAGTGAATGTCATGTTTCTGTTCATGTTTTCATGATGTTGTTAGATTTTGCTTACAAGAAATAATGTTTGTGTGAAAATAGGTGTGTCCTGGGAGAAGATTAAAAAAAAAAATAAAAAAAAAAAGTAATTTGTCAGATATATACACGGAGTTAGACTTTGAGACCGCACATCAAATAGGTATCTCAAAGGAAACAGTACCTTAGGATTTTAAACATACAGTATATATATGATGCAGACTGAGAATTGGTTGTGTAACAAACACAACAACGTAACAATCATCAGAGGTGTCAATGAACACATCTTAGACAGGTATGTTGGGTTTTTGGATTATTAATCCAAGGAAGGAATCTCCATAAAACCTACAATGTAATGGGATATTATTTTGTTTGAATACATTGCATGTAACAGTTTGCATATTTCTGTGTATTTGTGAGTATATATATATATATATGTATATATGTAAGTATATGCGTGTATTCTTTTGAAACATTTTGTCTGAAGTTTCTGTGTGTTTGTAACTCGATATTTTACTCTTTGGAGAGTGAGGTGATTAGTCTGCATTTTTAGAAGATGTGTTAGGGGTTTGGCCAACCCCTTCTCACAATTAAGCATAGCAGACTACTCCCCTTTTCTCATCCCACCCTTCTCTGTGTGTGTGTTAGGTTTTTTTATGTGAAAAAATGTTTGTCTGTATCATTGAGGGGAAATGAGAAGAAGGGAGGTTGCAGGCAGAAGAATGGTGGCTGGTTCTAAGTGGGAACCAAAAGTTTGCTACAAGATAGTGGTTTGTGGAATGAAACTCTTAACACACAGCCACCGCCCCATCATGGCTCCCAACTTAGAAAAATGGGAGTGGACTATAACTTTAGGACCAACCCCCTTTTAGAACTATGACACGCCCCTATACCCCATCTTAAAGGTGAACAACATCTACTATACCACCGCTGCCGGAGTCAGTGCCCTGTATCCACTACTCCTTGGTAATATTAATTTTTATTAAAAGGAAAGATTTATTAATATCTCGTCCTGAGTACAAGGTGTTGCCATTAGAGACTTTGTTATTAGTTCTCACAAGGTAATGAGAAGTCTACAAACATTATGTTGTCTTCTGAGCAGGAGGAGACAGAGCCAACAAGAACAATAAAGTGTTTTAATTGTAACAAAGTTGGACACCTTAGGGTTCCACCAGTTATGGTGAAGTTAAAACCAGTAGCTGAAATAGCACAAGAAACTGGTATATCATGGCCAGAAAGTCTCCCTATAGTACTGTTAAGTGTGGGGTACACCCCTGGAGGGAAGTTTTCTCTGTCCCCTCACGAGATCCTATTTGGGACTGCTTCTAGATTAGTGTGTTATTATCCTCAGCAATTGAAATTTAAATCTGATGTATTTGTTGATTATGTGATTGTTTTATCTCAAGCACTGACTAAAATACATGCACAAGTGTTTTCTTCTATTCCAGATCCGGAAGTAGACACTGGTACTCATCAACTACTTCCTGGAGATTGGGTCCTGGTCAAGAGATTTGTGAGAAAGAATCCTCTGGAATCCAGATATGATGGTCCCTTTCAAGTTGTTCTAATTGCAGCACCATCAGTTAAACTTGAAGGACGGCCTACTTGGTTCCACGCATCTCATTGCAAAAATAAAGTTTCAGTACCAGACCCATAGCAACCAACATTATGATGATCATAACACATATCCTTTCCTGTCTGTTCTTAACTAAAGTAGAACCTTCTGCATTCATTAGTGAAAAGAAAGATGGTATTACATTTTGGTACAATCCATCTAAAGCACATATGATCACATTGTCCTTTGATTATTGTCATGTTGTATGTTGCCAACAGCTAAGCGTGACTCAACAATGTAACTTGTACGAAGACACTCACAGCACATCTATATACATATGTGTTACAGACCAGACTTGGGGAAAAGATTGTAGTCATTGGGAAGCTGTAGGATGGAACACTGGGACAGCTTGGGGCTACAGACCACAGAGTGCCTCAGATAGAACAGATTTGAGTGGAAGCCCTTCACTTGAACGTATGACTCTAATAAAGCCAGGCAAATGCTCGCCAAATGGCAAGACTGGAGCTAACATGCGACTTACTCTGACTATCAAGAACCCCAGACCCACAGACACAGGTACATACCTATGGGTGGCCCAGACCCACAGACGCAGGTACATACATAATGGGTGGCTGGGTTAGAGGAGAAGCAAAAGGACAGATTGGTAAATTTATGCTCAGAGATCTAAATGCACCACTCATATCAGAAGGACTAATGCAAGTACAACACACTCAGGCATTACCCCAAATGACTGATATCAGTGAACCTACGTACGAAGAAACCCTAGCAAATGAAATTGGGTTTACAGACCTCAACTTATGGCTGGAATGGATGAAATATAACGTACTGTCACATAATAAGACTAATTGTTATGTTTGTGCAAGTGCCAGACCTCACCTAGGCACTGTTCCACTTATGGTAACTATGAAGGAAGGAAAGTGTTTCTTAAGTCTTTATAAAACTACCCAGACTAAAAGATCTAAATTGTGAACAATGGGAGAACAGGTATCCCATTATAACTGACAATCTACATCCAGGTGAAGGTATAACCATATACCCAGGTAATTACACATGCTATACATGGAGTACACCTCAAGGGAGAAACCTAAAGAGGTTTAAGCAAGAGTTCTGCATTATATATTGTATTGGCTTCACAGTTTACAGAGCAGACACAAACATTGAGAGACATAAATTGGATATGTGGAGACATGAAGCTGGTATGGAGAGTGTATCCTGGTAAAGGTCATAATGAATTGCACATAGTGCTTATCCAAACTGATACCTCACCACACACCCTACTGACAACATCTAGACACAAAAGAAAGGTCTCTCCCCCACAAGGAAGCTTTGACCCCCATGTGTACATATACTCTATTGGAGTCCCAAGGTGGGGGGGCTGATGAGTTTAAAGCGAGAAATCTGGTTGCAGCAGGATTTGAATCACTTTTCCCTATCATAACTGCAAATAAAAAATAAAAATTTTACTTGGATCAATTATATATATGTTATAACCAACAAAGGTTTGTGGATTACACAAGAGATGCTCTGCAAGGAGTTGCAGAACAATTGAAGGCCACATCACACATGGCCTTCCAAAATAGAATGGCACTAGACATGATCCTTGCTAAAAAAGGGGGAGTGTAAAATGCTCCCGAACACTGACAACTGCTGCACCTACATACCTGATAATATAGGTCCAAACAGTAAAATTACTTTAGCCATTAAAGAACTAAACGACTTGGCCCAAGAATTGAAGGAGAGTTCTGGAACCACAGACTATTGGGATAAATAGTTTGGGGGGATGAATAACTGGCAGAAGGTATTGTCACAGGTTGACATTGTCTTTCTTTCAATACTGATAATTCTTGCATTTGTTACCTGTTGTATTATCCTGTGTCCGAACACATATTCAAAGAAGTCAGTTGCTGGAGTCACACCAACCTTTGTGCACCAAGAAATTTATGAAGATGACTATGAGGAGTCGCATAGAGCGTTACAGTCCATTGTGTCTAGAAATGAAAGTTCTACATAAACCCCTTGTCCCACATGTTCCTGAAAAAAGGGGTCAGGGATAGCATCTGACTCGCCTATGACAGTGGCAAGAGGGGTCATGGACAAGCCATGGCAACTCTAACGTACAAAGAAGAACGGGCATTCATTGGTGCAGATGTGCTAGGGCTTTCTTACATTCATACATCTCATCCACAGGGACAGTGGTACACATAGTCTCTAGGGGGAACTGTTACTATTTATATGCTGTTTATATGACTTTATACCTTAATTAATACGTTTTACTAAGAAAAACCTATATTTTTACACAGACATTTTATGTAGTACTCTCTAGAAGAGGAAGATATAATACATCTAACCTGTCATATCTACAAGAATAGAATATAAGTGTAGTATGTAACATAATATAACATTTTAGGGGGGACTGTTGTGGACGAAATTCATGAAAATGTATATTATGTCCATGCTGCAATATATCATAAGATAAGGCACTAATTACCTTTATTCTTTATCCTGAGAGTCCTAAGATGGCTACTGAGCTGTATCCTGGGAGTCCTAAGATGGCTACTGAGTCATATCCTGAGAGTCCTAAGATGACATTTATATCCGTGACCAAATAAGGATATGAGCCCTTCCAGAGCCAATCAGAAGCTTCACATAACCTGACCATAATGACATCAACATCCGAGACCAAATATGGAAGGACCCTTCCTACCTTGTCAACCAATCAATAACGCACTCACTGTCTAACAATGAGTCGTATGATTGTTATTATACTATATAAGTTCCTATGTTGTATTTGGGGGGGGTTCGTTCGTTGGGAAGAATACAAGAAGTTTTATACCAGAACTTTTGGGTCTGTGTAATTTCTTGTCTCTGTGTGCACACAAGGCCAACAGACGAATGATTTGAACAGGAACAGATATTATACAATGGGATTATTTTTATCCATCCAAAACAGTATAACCAAAGTCTTGACAATCCAGAGGGTCAGCCATAACATTGCTGGCCAGCACTTTGGTCACTTCTATTGTGAGGTGCAGGAATGAGGTCATAGTGTGATGACATAACAGTGGAAGTTGCCTATAAAAACCCAGACTGAAGCACTTCTCATTCATTTCACAGAGACATCTGAAGATCAAGTTTGACTGATAAAGAGAGCTACATAGTGCCGGTTACCTGGCAAAGTGATTTGCAGTGTGTCAGTCCCACTAAAATTTGTCCATCTGATGAGTGATGCCCTGCTGGAAAGAGATCATCCCGCAACAAAAGAACTGGCCATGGAAAATTCCCACCACCCCCCTGGAAAGACCAGGGAAAATTTCAACCATATAATGAGAACGAAAGGGTAAGTCACCATATGTACTCTACACAATCAGGGGTGGAAATCCTGTGAAAATATTTATATTTTTAAAATAGATCAAGAATTGACTTAGATATTGTCATTTTGGTTTGGACCTTGAAGCTCTCCCATAAGAATCTGCATAAGTAATAAGGCTGCAGTCTGTCACTGTTTTCTATTACATTGACTTTATAAGCAGGGTGTAGGTGGTAACCTAAAGGCCATATTTCTGATTTTAAAACGATATTGAAAAAATTTAAAATCTTTATCTACGTACTACATACACCAAATTTTGAAAATAAGCTGCTTTATGAAAAATTAGTTCGTGAGTCCAGAGGTAGACATGGCTTTTCGTCATATTTCAGACGATTCTGATTGCTACTTTTACCTCTTATTACCCAGAGGGAAGGATGGTCCTTCATGCCATGGTTCCCCAGAGGTTTCCTCTACAAGGGGGGGTTTCCTCTCCTGAGTGCTGACTCTTCGTGATTCCCGAGGTAGACACATGTTTTCGTCATATTTCAGACAATTCTGATTTCTACAATGAAAATTATGCTTCAATTTAACTTGAGTATATGACTTTTGTTTCATAATAAGAATGGATGATTGATTCACACTAAGGTATGGACAAAGAAAATCTATCAATGTACTTTGTACCTCTCCTACTTGACCATTCATGAATACTTTTCCCTATGTGAAGTGGGAGCTAAACAATCAAAAGAACATGAACATACATTTATACACTCGCATACACATAAACAAATATCTACATAAATGCACTAAGCTATACTGCTGGATAAAGACAAATACTCTACGCACAAATATTTGTACATTCATATATAATTTGAAGAACTAGACCTGTGATCATTTATACTATATATCACATATATAGTTGTGAGCATGCGAGCTGTTGCTAACACTTGCGGGCTCGCATAGCAAGCTCGCAGCCCTCGCAAAGCGAAGGCGCTCCTTGCGCAGTTGCTGGCATGGAGCTCCTAAGGCGCTCCTTGCCAGCAACTGTGGACCTCGCAACATTTACGAAAGGAAAATACGAGACACGTTACGACCCATTAAGACCTCGCAAAAATAGCAAAAATCGTCCGAAACTCGCGCACATCAAAACATGAAAAACACAATAAATACACACAACAAATACATAAAAAGCTTACCTACAGGAAGGACCTCGAAAAATGAAGTTACACCTCAATTTAACTCAAAATAAAAGAGTTTAGACACTCAAAAATCCTCTAAGCGAGAGAAAAAATGAAAACGAGGCTACAGCAGTCTAAAGACGCAAAACACCACCAAACACCTACGGATTTCCCGAAAAAACCTATGAGATTTAAAAACGCAACCCGCGCGACCCCAAAAATATTACAAACACAATAAATACACACAACAAACACATAAAAAGCTTACCCACAGCAAGTTGGTGCACCCAGGACCTCAGCAAGTAAAGTTACACCTCGATTTAAGTACAAATTTCGGAGTTTAGACATCCCGAAAATCACCTAAGCGAGAGAAAAAATGGCCCCCAAACAAAACGAAAACGAGGCTAAAGGACCCTAAACACGCAAAACACCACCAAACAGCTAGGGATATTCTGAAAAAGTCGGACGACATCCAAAACAAAGGACGCTAAATCAGCCACAGCCGCATACCACACATTAGCCGCCATTTTAGAAAAATAACTTATAGAATGCGGAAGTACACAGCTACGCTAACAGATTTGCTTTGCGCACGCACACTATTACACTCCACACATTCATCACACTTACACAGCAGCTCCACACCACTAATGCTGCAGCAACATCAAAACAGATTGCCAGCTCTTCAACAGAATGCTTCCTGCATATATTACTTCAAAATAGGTAAAGTATATTAATTTATTAATGTATTATTTATTTTATTATCATACACCAAACAGCATTAGCTCACTTACAACTTTCATTGCCGTCATTTTTTGACGAGCAATATTCTGTTTATTAATAATACATAACTTTGCATTTTTTGTGGTCAATGCACCTACAATTTAGGCACAAGGTAATTTTTTTCATTAATCTATCTTTTAAAAAAACAAAAGAACAACAAACACATTACAAACACTGAGATAGTGTGGTTGAAGTAATTACTGTATATACTCGAGTATAAGCCGACCCGAGTATAAGCCGAGGCACCTATTTTACCACAAAATACTGGGAAAACGTAGTGACTCGAGTATAAGCCGAGTGTGGGAAATGTGCTGCCCCCTGTGTCCCTCTTGTGCCCTCTGTGCCCCTTTCTTGTGTCCCCCCTCTCTTCTCCCCTCTCCTTCCCCCGTGTCTCTCCCCACTCGCCCTCTCCCCACTCTCCCTCCCCTGTGTCTCTCCCCCCTCTCCCTCCCCTGTGTCTCTTCCCCTCCTCTCCCTCCCCTGTGTCTCTTTCCCCCTCTCCCTTCCCTGTGTCTCTTTCCCCCCTCTCCCTTGTGTCTCTTTTCCCACCCTTATTACCCTCCTCAACCCCCTCCTCAACCCCCCTCTTCATCCTCCCTCCTCATCTTCTTTCCTCAACCCCCCTCCTCATCCTCTCTCCTCAACCCCCCTCCTCATCCTCCCTCCTCATCCTCTCTTCTCAACCCCACTCCTCATCCTCTCTCCTCAACCCCCCTCCTCATCCTCAACCCCTTCCTCAACCCCCCTCCTCATCCTCAACCCCCCTCCTCAACCTCCCTCCTCAACCCCTTCCTCATCCTCAACCCCCCCTCCTCAACCTCTCTCCTCAACCCCTCCTCATCCTCTCTCCTTAACCCCCCTCATCACCCCCCTCTTCACCCCCCTCCTCCTCCTCAAACCCCCTCCCCAACCCCCCTCTTCCTCCTCCCTCCTCAAACACCCTCCTCATCCTCCCTCCTCATCCTCCCTCCTCATCCTCCCTCCTCAACCCCTGTCCTCATCCACCCTCCTCAACCCCCCTCCTCATCCACCCTCCTCAACCCCCCTCCTCATCCTCGCTCCTCAACCCCCTCCTCATCCTCCCTCCTCATCCTCTCTCCTCAACCCCCTCCTCTCCTCCCTCTTCATCCTCCTCAAGCCCCTCCTCAACCTCCCTCCTCATCTTCTCTCCTCAACCCCCTCCTCATCCTCTCTCCTCAACCCCCCTCCTCATCCTCCCTCCTCATCCTCCTTCCTCAACCCCTTCCTCATCCTCCCTCCTCAACACCCCTCCTCATCCTCCCTCCTCATCCTCTCTCCTCAACCCCCCTCCTCAACCCCCGCTCCTCATCCTCCCTCCTCATCCCCCTCCTCAACCCCCCTCCTCAACCCCATCCTCATCCTCAACCCCCCTCCTCAACCTCCCTCCTCAACCCCCTCCTCATCCTCAACCCCTCCTCAACCTCTCTCCTCAACCCCCTCCTCATCCTCTCTCCTCAACCCCCCTCCTTACCCCCTCCTCATCCCCCCTCCTCCTTCTCAACCCCCCTCCTCAACCACCCTCCTCATCCCCCCTCCTCAACCCCCCCCCATCCTCAACCCTCCTCATCCTCAACCCTCCTCATCCTCAACCCCCTCCTCATCCTCAACCCACCTTCTCAACACCCCCCTCCTCAACCTCTCTCCTCAACCCCCCACCTCAACCTCTCTCCTCAACCCCCTCCTCAACCGTTCTCTCCTCAGCCCCCTCCTCAACCTCCCCTACTCAACCCCCCTCCTCAACCCCCCCTCCTCATCCTCAACCCCTCTCCTCATCCTCAACCTCCCTTCTCAACCCACATTCTCAGCCTCAACCCCCTCCTCGCTTTACCCCTCTATTTACCTCCCCCTCTCCCTTTCCCCTCACTTACCTTCCATCAGCAGCTGCTCCTGCCCCCTCCTTCCGGCTGCGTCGGGACCCGGCCAATGCTAATGACATGACGTGCATGTGACGTCACGTCATTAGGGAGAGGGGGAGGTAATTAGAGGGGTAAAGTGAGGAGGGAGGTTGAGGATGAGGTGGGGGGTTTAGGATGAGGAAGGGGGTTTAGGATGAGGAAGGGGGTTGAGGATGGGGGGCTGAGGATGGGGGGGTTGAGGATGGGGGGTTGAGGATGAGGAGGATGATAAGGGAGGGGGAGGGAAAGAGCCACTGGGGGTGGAGAGACACAGGAGGGAAAGAGAGCAACGGGGATGGAGAGACACGGTGGGGGAGAGACACGAGGGGAAGAGAGAAACAGGGTGGAGAGACACGGAGGTGGAGAGACACGGGGGGAATGGGGGTGGAGAGACACAGGGGGCAAAGAGAACCACGGGGGTGGAGAGACACGGGGGTGGAGAGACACGGGGGTCAAGAGAGACACAGGGGTGGAGAGACGGGGGGAAAGAGAGACACGAGGGGAAAGAGAGACACAGGGTGGAGAGACACGGGTGACTCGAGTATAAGCTGAGGGGGCCCCTTTCAGCCAAAAAAAAAGGTCTGAAAAACTCAGCTTATACTCAAGTATATACGGTAACCTTGGTTATAGATATACAAGAAGAGCAATGCTTGGAAGATGAAATTAAGAATCCCTTCTTGGCCAGGATCCTTTTGTAGGCCACGGATGGCATATGAAGTAGGTCTTATTTTTTTGTTTTTGTAAAGAAAACAAAAGGGAAAGGTAGACATAAAGCAAAGGGAGGAAAAAAAAGGTGAAAAAAAGCAAAGGAAGGAAAAAAAGGTGAAAGAGGTGAAGGGAATGTGAAGGGAAGGGTTTGAAGGTGAAGAAAAAATAAACAGGCGCCCACTGAGTACCCCAAGGTATCTTAGTGTGGGTCCAGGGTTAAATATTCCATCAATTACCTCCACGCTTTATTGAAAGTCTTGTCTGAATGAGAAAGTAAACAACTATTTGGCAACTTTGGAATGGCATCATTGGAAGTGGAAGATGGACATCATGTGTATTTTGAGTTTCAGCCACAGGTGTATTTTGAGTTTCAGCCACAGGTAAAGTCCCATTTAAGATGTGCAGCTATCCCTGGCCCCAGTAACAGAGTCCAATATGTATATTTTTATTTTTATTTGAATGAAATACTATTTATCTTCCGAAGCCCTTCAGACCAAGTCTCCCACACATTCTTGCCTAAAGCCTGCGTGAAGCATCCCAACACTTTTGGGGGTAATCAAATGAGTCAGGTGAATTCCTATACCCTGCAAATACTTGGAACTATTTTGAGGAGGATGAGCTGCTGTGAGCTGCACTTTATAATTTATCAGCATTTTTAGGGCTTATTATTTGGGAATTTTAGGGGTTAGGTATATTGGCTTCCAAATTGGGAAACATATATTTTGAATGTTTGGGGCCAAAGATAGATACTGCTGAATTATGCCATATTTACTATTTTGACTCTGGAAAGTTGGGCTTCTACATGAAGTAGGATTTACTTAATTGGGATGCCTGGTGGCCAATGCACTCAACATCTTTATAGACCAATGGACAGGTAACGTGATTTATCAACCATATCAGTATTTACCTATGGTGGCATTCTGCATGGTGAAATATTTTGGTGCCTGTTGAGGTGGGACCCTACACCCTGCTGTGAAGATCACTTGGGAGTGTCTGTTCTCTTGCCAGGAGACTCTCCAATTGTGTAGCCATTTGTCTAATCACTGCTGAGTTGGGGACAGTTCCACGTGTGCACAGTAGTGACATCTTGTGGCAATGACAGGGTACTGATTTTCCTTTGTGGTACTTGCAAATTGGTTCCCTCCACTGGGAAATATCTCCCCTAGACCACCCCAAGGAGAACAATCCCAAAGCCCCCATATCTATCCCACGTCTGCCCATACCCCCCCCCCCCCCCCCCCAGCAGCTGCTGTTCTCTTACTGGATGATCCTAATTGGGGAGGGGATTTTAAAAAGGTCCTCCCAGACACAGGGAAAATGTGATATGTTGTTCCCTGTATAAAGAAAGGGTTGTTCTTACTTGGAACACATAGAGAATGGTGTGTTTCATTTAAAGGGAAGGCTTTATTATTTTCCGGGGCTAAAGCACATGTACATGTTCCTGATCCGTTAACCGGATATCAAGCAGCCCATTCCTTCAACAAAGATCACCAATTCAGAGGGGAATTCCTGTGGCAATGGCAGGGATTGTCTGTAGCTAAATAGCCCCTTTTTGAGATCTTTACATATGCAATGTTTTTATTTGGGAATTGTTTATATACACAGCATGACCATGCAGTCTGACCAGTCTAGGTTCTGTACACTAAAGGCGCTATTATAATACATGCAGTATTTGGCACCGCCCATGTGAGTCCAATGGGGTAGCGGCAAGGAGTTTTTACCATCAATACCTCTGTGTGCAGCAGGAGCAGAGCCAATGACATCATTGGACAGTGGCGGCTAGTGACTTTCAACTTGGTTCAGCAGAAAACAGAGACCTGGCCCCTCCCCTTACATTGACTCCACCCAACAGTATAAACCCCTCCCCTTCAAAACATGTTACCACAACATGTATAGACCTTGCCTAGTGACACAGTCTCCACCCACAAAAGTGATCCCATAGAGAAAGACAGGGTCAGAGATAGAGAGGTGGATGGAGAGTTAAAGAAAGGGATAGAGAGAGAGAGAGAGAGAGAGGAATAGATAGAGAGGAAGAGAGAGAGAGAGAGAGGAAGGGATAGAGAGAGAGAGGGAGATAGATCACATGCTCTGCTTCTATTACTCTCTCTCCCTCTCTATTCATCTCTCCTCCTACCCCTATCCTCCCTCAATACCCCCCCCCCCCCCCCCATCTCCATACCTCTCTATCTATCACTCTGGGCCTAGGTCAGGTATCTTACGACTGAGCCAGTAATAATACAAGCAGATACTATGTTAGCAGCAAATATACTGAGAAAGTAAAACTGCATAAATAAATAATTTGTTAAATGAGCAAATAGAATAATTAAACAAACAGAGACTAAACAGCATGTGGGAGGAACATCTTCCACCTACAGAAGGACAGAACAACCAACAACAGACCAGAAAAATAATGTTGCACCCCAAGTTAGTCCTGCATGATTCAGTACTGTTTTGTTTCTCCCTCCATTTTAAACATTATTATCTTTAAAAAATACATTTGAATAAATCTATGTGTTTGTAAAAAATATAAAAAAGATATTTATTCAGTTTATAGGCTGCCTTTACTTAATATTAAGTTGAAAAAAAATATATTTGAGTGGTTAATTAGCATTCAGTGGGGGAAAAAAGTAATTGTACCCACGTTTCTCCACTGACAAAGAAATGATGAGTCTATAATTTTAATGGTAGGTGTATTTAAACAGTGAGAGACAGAATAACAACCCCCCCCCCCCCCCCCCCCCCCAAGAAAAACACATCAACAAAGTTATAAATTGATTTGCAGGTCAATAAAGGAAAAAAGTATCTGACCCCTTCATCCTAGTACTTGGTGGCAAAACTCCTGTTGGCAATCAGAGAGGTCAGACGTTTCTTGTAGTTGGCGACCAGGTTTGCACACATCTGAGGAGGGTTTTTTGTCCCACTCCTCTTTGCAGATCCTTTCTAAGTCATTAAAGTTTCAAGGCTGACGTTTGGCAACTCGAACCTTCAGCTCCCTCCACAGATTTTCTATGGGATTAGGGTCTGGAGACTGGCTAGGCCACTCGAGGACCTTAATGTGCTTCTTTTTCAGCCACTCCTTTGTTGCCTTGGCTGTGTGTTTTGGGTCATTGTCATGCTGGAATACCCATCCACAACCCATTTTCAATTCCCTGGCTGAAGGAAGGAGGTTCTCACCCAAGATTTGATGGTACATGGGCCTGTCCATCGTCCCTTTGATGCGGTGCAGTTGTCCTGTCCCCTTAGCAGAAAACAGCATAATGTTTCCACCTCTATGTTTGACGTGGGGATGGTGTTCTTGGGGCATTCAGTTGAGTTGATGCCAAAGAGCTCGATTTTGGTCTCATTTGACCACAACACTTTCACCCAGTTCTTCTCCGAAACATTCAGATGTTCATTGGCAAACTTCAGACGAGCCTGTAGATTTGATTTCTTGAGCAGGGGGACCTTGGGGGTGCTGCAGGATCTCAGTCCTTTATGCAGTAGTGTGTTACCAATTGTTTTCTTGGTGACTATGGTCCCAGCTGCCTTGAGATCATTAACAAGATCCTCCTGTGTAGTATTGGGCTGATTCCTCACCGTTCTCATGAGCATTGAAACTCCACGAGGTGAGATCTTGCATGGAGCATCAGACCGAGGGAGACTGGCAGTTATTTTGTGTTTCTTCCATTTGCGAATAATCGCATCAACTGTTGTCACCTTCTCACCAAGCTGCTTGGTAATGGTCTTGTAGCCCATTCCAGCCTTCTTTAGGTCTACAATCTTGTCCCTGACATCCTTGGACAGCTCTTTGGTCTTGGCCATGGTGGAGAGTTTGGAATCTGATTGATTGATTGCTTCTGTGGACAGGTGTCTTTTATACAGGTAATGAGCCGAGATTAGGAGCACTACCTTTAAGAGAGTGCTCCTAATCTCAGCTCGTTACCTGTATAAAAGACACCCGGGAGCCAGAAATCTTGCTGATTGATATGGGATCAAATACTTATTTCCCTCACTGACCTGCAAATCAATTTATAACTTTGCTGGCATGCGTATTTCTTGGGAAGTTTTTTGTTATTCTGTCTCTCACTGTTAAAATACACCCACCTGATAATTTCTTTGTCAGTGGACAAACGCTCAAAATCAGCAGGGGATCAAATACTTTTTTCCCCCACTGTATATTTCTAATTCTGCTCACACACACATATATATATATATATATATATATATATATATATATATATACACACACATATATGTAAATATACACACACACATATATATATATATATATATATATATATATACACACACATATATGTACATATACACACACATATATATATATATATATATATATATACACAAACACACACATATATATATATATATACACACATTATATGTATATATATATATATATATATATATATATATATATATATATATCTTGCACATGCAGTAAGAGATCTCCCCCAAAAGTCAGTATACCCTCGCCTTATAAATACATATGGACATAGAGAGAGAGACTAAGACACATTGCTACCTTGTCATGGTGAAGGGTCTTGTTACCTCAATGAAGTTGTGAGCTATATCATGAAGGTTCACCCAAGATGGGAAGGTCATTATAGAGAGGTCTGACAAAATGCAGTCCACTCGAGTAGGAATTGGCAACCCACTCCAGTATATTTGACATGAAAACCATATGGATAAGCACAACCAGAAACACAGATGTACCTGGTGTCCTGCATCCATGTGGTTGCTGAGAGTCAGACACGACCGAAGGATAGAACAACAACAGCAAGACACAGAGAGTGATATGGACTCACCTGAGCTCTGCAGCTACTTCTGTCTGGTATTGGTCGGGTGGTAAAAGACAGATCACAAGCTTGAAGCAGGGTAGTCAGAATCAATAAGACCACCAGAGAGTATTTTTACCAGAGTAAAACTGAAGCTTTACGTGCAGCTCCCTCTATCTGCATTCACTGTGAGCTGGGAGTGTTTTTTTCAATAAACTTTATTGAGATTCACTTCCAGGGGCACTATGAGCTGCAGTCCCTGTATGATATGGGACTTTTCCTTCCTGGCCATTCTGATTGGATGATGCTAAGTTTAACAGACAGGTTAAGCTCTATCTGTTATAGCAGAGTTTGGGCAGAGACCCAAACAGGTTGACAAGTCACCAGCAGGGGACTAGATATGATAAGTCAGTGTGTTTAACTGCAACACAGAGGGTTTTGAAACTTAAAGTGACAGCAGCAGCTTTTAAAAAAACTGAATATTGAACATGATAAAACATTTTTTTATGTTTGTATTATATAAATTATACAATTAAGTAAGTGATGGGGGGATTAAGTCAGTGCATTCATTTTAGGAGGGTGGTTGCCCAATTGCCCTTATGCAGCAGCCGCCCCTGGAGAAAGGATTGAAGAAAATATGTTTATGACAGTTAATAATATATTGCTGTAATATGTTTTTCATTTGTTGTTTTCTCAGTGTTTACCTTGTGGTGATATAATTTTCTTTTCTCACAATAAAAAGTCATAAAAAATATTAAAAAAAGACCGCAATACAATTTGAATCCTGGCAATGCTGTTTGCCACACAATGCACTAACTTGCAGGCCTCGCGATGAGAGCCTTTGCAGTAAATATCTAGAATCCATATTGTTCCATGGATACATTATCATTTAAAACTATAACATATCCATAAAGTAACAAGTATTTTATCAACTGATTATTATTAAAAAATAATTGCATTTTCATACAGTATTCTTACATTAAAGTTTGTACTTTTTACCTGTCATTCAGTCTTTCTGATCCACCTGTGCTATCAGCAGAGTAATGGTATCTAATCATTTTTACAATATATATATATATATATATATATATATATATATATATATATATATATATATATAAAAACCTCACTAAAGTCACCAATGACCTGCTTATTGCCAAGTCAAAAGGTCACTTTTCTATTCTCCTTCTTCTAGATCTCTCTGCTGCCTTTGACACTGTTGACCATCCACTTCTACTCCATATCCTCTCCTCCCTCGGTATTCGAGACACTGCTCTCTCGTGGTTCTCATCATACCTACAAAATCGATCATTCAGTATCTCCTTCTCTGACACCTCTTCTTCTACCTACCCCCTGTCTGTTGGCGTACCACAAGGATCTGTACTAGGCCCGCTCCTCTTCTCCATCTACACTTCCTCACTTGGTACCCTTATAAACTCTTTTGGGCTGCAATATCATCTCTACGCAGATGACACCCAAATCTACCTCTCAGCACCAGATCTATCCCCCTTTCTTCTAACACATGTCTCCAACTGCCTCTCTAGTATATCCTCTTGGATGTCCACCCACCATCTCAAACTCAACATGTCTAAAACTGAACTCCTAATCTTCCCTCCCTCTCCCACAGCTTCAATTACTCACATCTCTCTTACTGTCAACAATGACATCAACACCCCCTCCTCCCAAGCCCGTTGTCTTGTGGTTCTTTTGGACCCCGCCCTGTCCTTCATCCCTCACATACAATCACTAACTAAATCTTGTCTTCTCCATCTAAAAAACATCTCCAGAATTCGCCACTTTCTTACACAAGACACAACTAAAATCCTTATACACTCTCTCATCATCTCTCGACTGGACTACTGCAACTCGCTTCTTGCTGGCCTCCCCACCACCCGACTATCTCCACTTCAATCCATTATGAATGCCTCTGCTAGAGTCGTCTTCCGTACACAACGATCAGTGTCGGCATCACCTCTCTGTCAATCTCTCCACTGGCTTCCCATAGCCTCCAGAATAAAATTTAAAATCCTGACCCTTACTTTCAAAGCCCTCAACAAGTGCACTCCCCCATACCTTTCTGGTCTCATCTCCAAATACTCCCCCACACGCCCTCTTCGCTCTGCTAATGACCTTCTTCTTTCCACAACTCTTGTCACCTCTTCTCACTCTCGCCTTCAGGACTTTTCTTGTGCTGCCCCTATTCTCTGGAACTCCTTGCCTCGCTCCACCAGACTATCCTCCAACCTCAAATCATTCAAATCCTCTCTAAAAACACATCTCTTTAAAGAAGCGTATCACCTCCCACCCTAACACACTCTCAAATCTCTCTCCCTCCTTTTCCTCACACAATACCTTTAGGATGTAAGTCTGCGAGTTTCAATCCCACAAGGTGTTTTAGGGAAAGCACCATGGACACTGGATTCCAAACTCAAAGACAGGGCCCTCCTTGTTTTACTTTGTGTTAATTTGTATGTATCTTTGTCTTGAACTTATCTTATGTACAGCGCTACGGAATATGTTGGCGCGTTATAAATAAACGATAATAAATAATAATAATAATAATAAAATTAAGAGGAGAGAAAGAAAAGAGGGCAACTATGACTCGGATCAGATACAAATATATCAATATTATTAACATGTGGTGGTGGAGAGGATGAATAGGACACAAATGACCTTACTCTAATGCATTAAGGGACATAGTCCAATTGGGATTTGGAGTCCACTCATAGAATGGCCTATGGAATATGCAAATAGCAAAACCAAATGGCCAAACCATTCAAATCATGGCAGGCTTCCAAAAAGTGGCAATTAGATCAAATAGGATAAAAACGATGATGCTTTATTCTAAAATAACCCGAAAAAAAGGGAAAGGAAGGAAAAGAAAAACAAAAGTACTAGAAAAGTATGGTGGCATAAAGGAGCCTGATCAACTCAACTCAGATATATGGTAAGGTTTAATGTTTTTAAAACCTTGCATATATATTAATGATGCTGCTATAGTTCTGCCAATTTGTCTTGGGCTGCTACTGAAGGCACCAAAAGTACAGATAAATTGCTTGCCCAGGGTCTACCTTGAAGAAATATCTGTACTGAATAATATCTGTTACCTGTGTATGACTGTTGAGAGTGTGGGTCGAGTGATTGTGATTTCTTAGATATTGTGGTCAAGGACATACATGTGTACGTGCAGCAGGCTTCAGGGACGGATTGGGTAGTGTCCGAATAACACTATAGCCCTGAAATGGCCGTACGTACAAACATGCATATATATATGTACTCTGGGGATCGGTGTCATTTGACAATTCCTAGGGGGGGTCTATGCATGTTGGATAGCCGAGTATCTCTTGGGGGTCATTATGTTCGTGCCTTGGTAACGTGATGAACCTGGGAGATATCTATCACACACATTAAGGTGTAAGGGCATGTATGTGGGATGCAGACTTCAGGGACGGATTTATTGTGTCCGAATAGCACAATATCTCTGAAGGCGTCAATTTTAGCACACGACGGTGTGAGATTTTGAACTGCAATATTTTAAGAGTCAGAAATGTTCTGCAGAAATTGATAAATATTACTGTGATCTGTAATTGCTGGTTGTGATGCATATTTTAATGAGAAATGTAGTTTAGAATTTCTCTCCCTGTACACTGAAGTTGAAAGCTGTGTGCTGTGCAGCTGTGTGTGACAATCAAGGTCAAAAGACACAGGCTGCGAAAAGGAGAAATTCCTCACCCCCTCCCATCTCGTTAATTCTTTTAAGGACGTATCTTAGTTAAGAGAATTCTTTCTATGCTAATGCTTAAGGTCGTATGAATTTTTACAGTACGTGAAGTAAATGTTTGTGTGAAAGTAGGTGTATCCTGGGAGGAGATTGATTTAAAAAGTAAATAGTTCAAGATATATACACGGAATTAGACTTTGAGACCGCACCTCGAATAGGTATCTCAAAGGAAACAGTACCTTAGGATTTTAAACAAACAGTATATATATGACGCAGACTGAGAATTGGTTATGTAACAAACACAACAATGTAACAATCATCAGAGGTGTCAATGAAAACACCTTATACAGGTGTGTTGGGTTTTCGGATTATTGAACCAAGAAATACATTTCCATAAGATCTGCAATATAGTGGGAGATTATTTTGTTTCAATGCATTACATGTAACAGTTTGCATATTTCTGTGTGTTTGTGAGTATATATATATATGTATATATGTATGTATATGCGTGTATTCTTTTGAAATATTTTGTCTGAAGTTTCTGTGTGTTTGTAACTTTACTTGATACTTTACTCTTTGGAGGGGGAGGTGATTGGTCTGCATTTTGAGAAGACGTGTTAGGGGTTTGGCCAACCCCTCACAGTTAAGCATAGCAGACCACTCCCCTTCCTCCTCCCACCTTCTCTGTGTGTGTGTTAGTTTTTATGTGAAAATATGTCTGTCTGTATCATTGAGGGGAAATGAGAAGAAGGGAGGTTGCAGGCAGAAGAATGGTGGCTGGTTCTGGGTGGGAACCAAAGGTTGATACAAGATAGTGGTTTGTGGAACAAAAACATGACATGCCCCTATACCCCATCTTAAAGGTAAACAGCACCTACTATACCACTACTGCTGGAGTCTGTGCCCTGTATCCACTACTCCTTGGCAATATTAATCTTTATTAAAAGGAAGACATGAGACATTCAATGTTTCATTAAGCTTTACTATGGAACAAGAAGTATATGAAAGAAAAAGTAAACGCAACGTTACTTTAGAATGTTTTTACTCTGAGACAATTTCTGTCTCATACACTGTTATTTTTAGATTCTCTGTGAGCGGCTCCCCTGCTAATCTCCGCTTCTGTAGTTAACTCCTACATGCCTGTCTGCAACGCTGATATAGAATTCTGTGAGTTATTAATAGCATGCGCTCCGGATGAAATAGCAAATCAGGTTATTAATTTGTCAGATATTACACAGGATAAAGCAGTCAGTGGTAATATATCATTCCAGACTCGAGTCTCAGATGCTAGGAGCAGCCTATGTGGAGGGATTGAAGAGAATCCATCAGGAAAGATTTATTAACATCTCGTCCTGAAGACAAGGTGTTGCCATTAGAGACTTTGTTATTAGTAGCAAAAAGGGATTGAGTTCTCACAAGGTAATAAGGAGACTACACACATTATGGTGTCTTCTGAGCAGGAGGAGACAGAGCCAACAAGAATAAGAAAGTGTTTTAATTGTAACAAAGTTGGACACCTTAGGGTTTCACCAGTTATGGTGAAGGTAAAACCAGTAGCTGAAATAGCACCAAAAAAAAGAAACTGGTATCTCATGGCCAGAAAGTCTCCCTATAGCACTGTTAAGTGTGGGGTACACCCCTGGAGGGAAGTTTTCCCTGTCCCCTCACGAGATCCTATTTGGGTCTGCTCCTAGATTAGGGTGTTATTATCCTCAGCAATTGAAATTTAAATCTGATGTATTTGTTGATTATGTGATTGCTTTATCTCAAGCACTGACTAAAATACATGCACAAGTGTTTTCTTCTATTCCAGATCCGGAAGTAGACACTGGTACTCATCAACTACTTCCTGGAGATTGGGGCCTGGTCAAGAGATTTGTGAGACAGAATCCTCTGGAATCCAGATATGATGGTCCCTTTCAAGTTCTTCTAATTGCTGCTCCGTCCGTTAAACTTGAAGGACGGCCTACTTGGATCCACGCATCTCATTGCAAAAAAAAAGTTTCAGCACCAGACCCATAGCAACCAACATTATGATGATCATAACACATATCCTTTCCTGTCTGTTCTTAACTAAAGTAGAACCTTCTGCATTCATTAGTGAGAAGAAAGATGGTATTACATTTTGGTACAATTCATCTAAAACACATATGATCACATTCTCCTTTGATTATTGTCATGTTGTATGTTGCCAACAGCTAAGCGTGACTCAACAATGTAACTTGTACGAAGACCCTCACAGCACATCTATATACATATGTGTTACAGACCAGACTTGGGGAAAAGATTGTAGTCATTGGGAAGCTGTAGGATGGAACACTGGGACAGCTTGGGACTACAGACCACAGAGTGCCTCAGATAGAACAGATTTGAGTGGAAGACCTTTACTTGAACGTATGACTCTAATAAAGCCAGGCAAATGCTCGCCAAATGGCAAGACTGGAGCTAACATGCGACTTACTCTGACTATCAAGAACCCCAGACCCACAGACGCAGGTACATACCTAATGGGTGGCTGGGTTAGAGAAGGAGCAAAAGGGCGGATTGGTAAATTTATGCTCAGAAATCTAAATGCACCACTCATATCAGAGGACTAATGCAAGTACAACACACTCAGGCATTACCCCAAACGACTGATATCAGTGAACCTACGTACGGAGGAACCCTAGCAAATGAAACTGGGTTCACAGACCTCAACTTATGGCTAGAATGGATGAAATATAACATAGAGTCACATAATAAGACTAATTGTTGTGTTTGTGCAGGTGCCAGACCTCACCTACGCACTGTTCCACTTGTGGTGGCTGTGGAGGAGGAAAGGTGTTTCTTGAGTCTTTGTGGAACTACCCAGACTAGGGGATCTGGGTTGTGACCAATGGGAGAACAGGTATCCCATTATAGCTGACAATCTACATCCAGGTGAAGGTATACCCATATACCCAGGTAATTACACATGCTATACAAGGAGTACATCTCAAGGGAGAAACCTAAAGAGGTTTAAGTAAGGGTTCTGCATTATATATTGTACAGAGCAGACACAAGCTCTGGGAGACATACATTGGATATGTGGGGACATGAAGCTCAGATCAAGACTAGAGGGTATCTGGTATGGTGGGTGTACCCTGATAAAGGTTATAATGCCAGTGCACATATTGCCCATCCAAACTGATACCTCACCACACACTGTACTGACAACATCTAGACACAAAAGAAAGGTCTCTTCCCCACAAGGTAGCTTTGACCCCCATGTGTGCATAGACTCTATTAGAGTCCCAAGGGGGGTGCCTGATGAGTTTAAGGCCCGAAACCAGATAACAGCAGGAATTGAATCACTGATACCAATGATTGGTGTAAATAAAAATGTTGCTTGAATCAATTATATATATTATAACCAAAAAAGGTTTGTGGATTACACAAGAGACGCTCTGCAAGGAGTTGCAAAACAATTGAAGGCCACATCACACACGGCCTTCCAGAATAGAATGGCACTAGACATGATCCTTGCTAAAAAGGGGGGGGGGTGTACAATGCTCCCCGACACTGGCAACTGCTGCACCTACATACCTGATAATATGGGTCCAAACGGTAAAATTACTTTAGCCATTAAAGAACTAAACAACTTGGCACAAGAATTGAAGGAGAGTTCCTGGAACCACAGACTATTGGGATAAATGGTTTGGGTGAATGAACAACTGGCAGAAGGTATTGTCACAGGTTGGAATTGTCTTTCTTTCAATACTGAGAATTCTTGCATTTGTTACCTGCTGTATTATCCCCTGTGTCCGAATATATATATATTTAAAGAAGTCAGTTACTGGAGTCACACCAACCTTTGTGCACCAAGAAATTTATGATGATGACTGTGAGGAGTCACATAGAGCATTACAGTCTATTGTGTCTAGAAATGAAAGTTCTACATAAACCCCTTGTCCCACATGTTCCTGAAACAAGGTGTCAGGGATAGCATCTGACTCGCCTATGACAGTGGCAAGAGGGGTCATGGACAAGACATGGCAACTCTAACGTACAAAGAAGAACGGCGTTCATTGGTGCAGATGTGCTAGGGCTTTCTTACATTCATACATCTCATCCACAGGGACAGTTGTACACATAGTCTCTAGGGGGGACTGTTAATATTTATATGCTGTTTATATGACTTTATACCTTAATTAATATGTTTTACTAAGAAAAACCTATATCTTTACACAGACATTTTATGTAGTACTCTCTAGAAGAGGAAGATATAATACATCTAACCTGGTCATATCTACAAGAATAGAATATAAGTGTAGTATTTAACATAATATAACATTTTAGGGGGGACTGTTGTGGACGAAATTCATGAAAATTTATATTATGTCCATGCTGCATTCCTTTCCTTACAATATATCATAAGATAAGGCACTAATTACTTTTATTGTTTATCCTGAGAGTCCTAAGATGGCTACTGAGCTGTATTCTGAGAGTCCTAAGATGGCTACTGAACTGTATCCTGAGAGTCCTAAGATGGCTACTGAATCATATCCTGGGAGTCCTAAGATGACATTCATATCCGTGACCAAATAAGGATATGAGCCCCGCCACCTTCCAGAGCCAATCAGAAGCTTCACATAAACTAACCATAATGACATCAACATCCGAGACCAAATATGGAAGGACCCTTCCTACCTTGTCTAACAATGAGTCGTATGATTGTTATATCTGATCAACTTATATTATAAATGTTCCTATGTTGTATTTGGGGGGGTTCGTTCGTTGGGAAGAATACAAGAAGTTTTATACCAGAACTTTTGGGTCTGTGTAAATTCTTGTCTCTGTGTTCACACATGGCCAACAGACGGATGATTTGGACAGGAACAGATATTACATAATGGGATTATTTTTATCCATCCAAAACACTAGCAGAATAAAGGGCTATGGTTGGCTCAAAGGGCAATGTGTTATATTAATATATATGGTAAATGCTCACTAAGTGGCATCCTATTATATGCTCACCAAGTGGACAGGTGCTATAATGTTAGAGCGTCTGTGATGTCAGACGCCGAGTGAGTGATTTCATGTGAGTATCGGGTCTGATGAGAGGAAGGCTGATAAGTAGGTAAGTCCTGCGTTTGTGGCTGTGGTATAGTAGCAGCCTCCTTTGTGATTATCCATCTGCCAGATGAGTAATAATACGTTTTTTTCCTTATTATTAAGGTATCAATATAGAGTTACATGTACATCTATGCCATCATAGTGGCTAGTCAGTATTAGACTTCTCTGCATTAGCATATCCATGCATAATGTTAAGTCTGTGTTACATTATAGCACCTGTCCACTTGGTGAGCATATAATAGGATGCCACTTAGTGAGCATTTACCATATATATTAATATAACACATTGCCCTTTGAGCCAACCATAGCCCTTTTTTTCTGCTAGGACTAATCTCATCAATTATTTGTGTATCATCATTCCATACAGACAGGGTCTCTCTTTTTCCTGGACCTTAGTCTGTGTGTAGATATCACTGTTCAAACTTAGCGCCCCTTCTTCTCAGGATATCCATAGCGTATCTTTGAAGGAACTCCATTTATGGGGACTACTATAATCAATTATTTGAGCCCATTTATAAATTGGTGGGGGATATTCGGGACATTTGTTCCCTATATCAGCCTGATACTCACATGAGAAATCATTTAACCGTCTCTAGCACCTTATATTTTTGTATTACTTTTCTAGTACTTTTGTTTTTCTTTTCCTTCCTTTCCCTTTTTTTCGGGTTATTTTAGAATAAAGCATCATCGTTTTTATCCTATTTGATCTAATTGCCACTTTTTGGAAGCCTGCCATGATTTGAATGGTTTGGCCATTTGGTTTTGCTATTTGCATATTCCATAGGCCATTCTATGAGTGGACTCCAAATCCCAATTGGACTATGTCCCTTAATGCATTAGAGTCCTTTGTGTCCTATTCATCCTCTCCACCACCACATGTTAATAATATTGATATATTTGCATCTGATCCGAGTCATAGTTGCCCTCTTTTCTTTCTCTCCTCTTAATTTTGTATTATTACAGCAACTAACGGATCTTCTCTACCCATGACTTAGAGTATATGTGCTTCCCTATCACCCCTTCTTTTTCTCCTGATATATATATATATATATATATATATATATATATATATATATATATATATATATATATATATATATGTCTAGCATATGTCTTAAATCTGTATATGTAACTAATTTGCTTGGAGTGAAATAGGATTTTTAAAGGGACTTTCCCACCGCTAAATCAAGTTGTTTTGTTTAAGCTCTTCTTAAAAATTTTATTTAATGAGATAATCAGCATGGTTTCTGTTGTATTCTTATGCAAATGAACGACTTGGAGGTGGAGCAGCGGCGCAGTACTCAGGCTGTAATGAGCACCGAAAAAAAAAAAAAACATGTACAAAAAATTATAACACACTCACACACAGCACAGGGGGAGACACAGGAAGTCTGGGAGTGAGGTTGCAAGCGAATTACACCCATATTTGTTTTTTTTCATCACTCCAAAATCGTGAAGAAAAAAATAGCGAAAAACGCAAAAGTTCAGAAACAGCATGAAAACGAGGCTCTGCAACACCAGGCTTGCAAAACTTACAAAACACACAACGCTTAAGACCGTAACACCAACAACGCCAGGCACCTGCGACATTGAAAACAAAACCAACGCCAGTCACCGCGCGCCACACAAACATTCACCACACACACAGAGGAGAAAGACACAGGGAAGGGACAGGGGGAGATGCTGCAAAGAGACACATGGGCTCATGAGGGGGAAAATGCACTTATAGGACCCAAAGCCTTGCATTGTGTGGCAAACAGCATTGCCAGCCTTACAATTTTACTCCCGTCATTTTTGACAGGCAATTTCGCCCGAAGGTGCTCATTGTGAGCCTCATGATGAGCGCCGAAGGTGCGCAAAGGACCAAAACCAATGCCAGCCTTACAATTTAATACTTGTCATTGTTGACGGGCAAGTTACTAGTAATAATATAATATAGAATGCCATTTTGCATCAAAACACTCCAATAAAATAATAGTCCCATAAAGAAACATATTCTATTCTGTGTATCACCATTTCTATAATAATATGAACGTTTGTGGTAGAAATGTTACAATATTCAAAGATATGTCTGTAATAATTGGTATAACAATAGAAGCTTTCACTTAATGACACACACAAGGTTTAGCAACTTTCAAGGCTAATAATGGGAACACAATGTAATGCTTGTGTGTAAGAACTTATAAGAATGTTTTATCATCAATATGAGAACTTTCCAAGTATGTAGGAAGCTTGTCTGTCTGGAGGATTCCCTGTTTTAATATTAAAATAAACGACCTAAGTTTATTTGCAAAGTTACACATCTATTAACAAGTGCATAAAGCTCAGTTTTTACTCACTGAAACCTTCCAAACAAAGGTCTGCCCCTGTAGCTCATGTATAGAATGTGTCTATGATACTAGAGGTTCAAGCATGCTGCTGAAATCTTGTGGAGACACAGCCTGATATTGGCTAGTACATCTACATGGTCCAGTCACATAATTATGACCACAAGCTAATATCCCGAATAACTGCCGTATGCAGGAGGGACAGCATCTAGACGGCGTGGTAGTGAGTGAATAAGATGCTGGAAGGTTGGCAAGGGTATCTGGAACCGTGCAGACTGCAGTGCATCCGACAGATGCTGAAGAGTGTGTGGTGGAGGATCCATATTGCAAACAAGGTGGTCCCACAGGTGCTCGATGGGGTTCAAGTCCGGGAGATTTGGAGGCCAGGGAAGAATTTGGAAGTCTTTGTCGTGCTCCCCTACCCACAATTCTGGCCATATGACATGTTGCATTATGATGCTGGAAGGTACCATCCACTTCAGGGAAGAGACAGTCAACATGTATGAGTGTACTTGATCTGCAAAGATGGATAGATAACCCAATCAGTGGAGAGAGAGGTATGAGTGGACCCAGACAATGCCAAGAAAACATTCCCCAGACCATAACGCTGCCGCCACCAGCTTGTTTTCTTCCAACAATGGTTGCAGAGTGTTTGTTCTCGGAGGTTTCGCACCTAACATGCCGTCCGTCTCGATGGAGCAGAAATCGTGACTCATCAGAGAAGGCAACACTTTGCCAATCAGAAGAGGCCCAGTTTCGGCACTGTTGGGCAAATTGAAGCAGTTTCTGAAGATGAACTCTCATCAGCATGGATGCAGTGACCCAGCCGTTTGCTTCAGAGCCCCATACGCAACAGGGTTCACTGTACTGTCATTTTGAACACACATCTGTGAGCTCCGGGTTCATTTGGATGGTGAGTTGATCATCGGTAGCGTGTCGGTTGGCCCTCACAAACCTTCGCAGCCGACAATCACCTCTGATATTAATGGCGCGAGATCTTTAATTCAATATTCCGTAAAATCAATGGCAATCTACTAAGCCTACCAGGCTACTGAGAAGGCAGTTACATAAAATGCAATGGCTGACCACAGTAAATAATTATTGCATGTAACAAATAATTAATTAAAGGTTGCATACCTTTTTTACTTACAAAAATATGTTGGTCAATAGTTTAGTTCAAATATGTGTGATGTGAACAAGGGGCAACAGGTCAACATTGGGTCTTTAAAGGGCCGTGAAGCGTTAAAAGATTACAATTATCTACTTTGTACTCATTTGTAGAATAAGAAATCCTGGTCTGTAGCATCAATAAAGGACCATTACCATTGTTTTTTTTTATTGTCTTAAAATAACTAAATTTGATAATGGACAACATATTTTAGAAAGCAAAACAATAACATAAAGTTTAAAATAAATAAATAAAATTAAAAAGTAATTCTTCTTTATGGCAGGGTTCCATTTTCTTTTCTGACCTGATCTTGTCAAGAGCTGTGTCTTTGTAAACAAATGAGCTTTCCAGTGTTCCTGTTGAAAGCACAGGCAGTTAACACTGCCACATTCCTACTGCATTCAAAGTTTCCTCCCGATTCATTAGAAGACACCAAAATGTAAGATTTCCCAGTACCATAATTGCATATCAAATTAGTCTATTTGATTATATTTTACATTCAAATTTTTTTTTCAGATGCAGCTACAGAACCATAGAGGTCCATTAATACCACACAGAATTGCTGACTATGGTTTGGCAAATTCTATCTACAATCTTTTGCTAGTAAGGCATTGCTGGCCTCTCCACAGGTGAAAGGGTTAAATTAATTAAGAGAAGAGGGCTTGTGAATATACATTAATGGCCACAGGAAATGAACTCCCATTACAGAGTAGTTAATTATTCATTTTGCTAATGGCTCTGGCTATTTTTGGAACCATTAAAGAGCTATTTTTACCACTCGGCTAAAAACAAACTTTCTAAATTTGGAAAAAGGGTGTTAATGTGATGCTATTTGCATGGGGTCACGATTCCTTTGCTGGAGGATTTTAACTGGAGTTTGACAATACCTAACCTCGGGTCCTTTCCATGGCATTAAAAATTGAATTACAAATCATATGTTTTTTCCACAATTTGCTCATTAATTCTATGTTTGATTCTTGTGCCCAAGCAAGCTAAAATCATGTAAATGGCATTTAACAAGAAAAACACGGCTAGCTAGGGGCAAAGTGACACAAGTAAGTATGAAGAAAAACAGCTATGTCCAGTAAAGTGACACAGAAAAGGTCACAGTTATTGAAAAAAGTAAGTATGTAAATTTTTAAGGAATAGTGCTAGATCCTTACCCTAATGGAGGTTGCTAAGATTTTCTGGTCTACGCCACAACCACCAAAAGTTATGATGACAAAGAAAATAAATGTGCCACATGTCTTGAGCCGAAATGTACCTTAATTCAGACCGTGAAGGTGAAACACAATCAGTGAAGGAGCTAGAGAATGGAGGGCCCTGTTGCATAGAAAAATGTTGGGTCGCCCTGGTACCAACTCATGCTGTGCCCCTCCCCAAGTCCCCTTACCATAATAGCTCTCCCCATGCTGCTCCCCTTCCCTTACCTCCTGCCTGGGTGAAGTTACAAATAGGGTAACACGCTTCTACATACGCACTACTGATGGTCTACGAGAGGAAAAGTTGGTTTGCTAGAGAGGTGTAAATTCCACTACACTACAGGAATATATACATATAATATATCTACATAGCAGCCAGCCCCTCTCAACATCCACTTCCACACAGCACCCATCCCTATTAGCTTCCATCCCTACATAGCACCCAGTCGTTGTCAGCAGCCATCCTGTGTCAGCACCCACTCCCATACAGCGCCCAACCCCTCTCATCACCCACATCACATAGCACCCCTCCCTATATTCTTTGCTCCCTCCTCACATAACCTATCCCCCTCTCTCAACTCTTCCCTGATAGATATCCCCAGCATGCTGAACTGCTGCTCCACACTCCCATATAGCACCCAGCCCCTCTCAGCACCCACCTCACATAGCACGCATCTCTATATCGTTTGCTCCATCCTCACATAACCCATCCTCCTCTCTCACCTCTTCCCTGATACACATGCCCAGCATGCTGAACTGCTCCATGCTGCCACCTATGTATTTTTTTCTCATTAAAAATTAGCTTATTGATTAACTATGTTCTTAGTCAAGCTTTTCAAACATATATTTGTTTTTTTCATTTTATACTGGTCCTTTAATTTCAATCAAGTGCCATTAAATTAATTTTACTCCTGAGGAATCCAACTTTGTTGAAACGCATTGAGGCAAGCCAGTCAGGGACCATCTCTCAGCCGCATGTTATCTTGATCCCTGATAGGCTAGGACACTACACTGCACATCCATGCCTAGAGTCTGTGTCTGCATACACTGCAGTGGACAGACCCACACAAGGACTATTTGTTTGATTTCAGGCAGTAAAAATAGAGCTTTAAATTGCTTTTTAATAAAATAACGTACAGTATCTCACACCCCTCACATTTTTGTAAATATTTTATTATATCCTCTCCTTATTACAACACTGAAGAAATGACACTCTGCTACAATGTAAAGTAGTAAGTGTACAGCCTGTATAACAGTGTAAATTTGCTGTCCCCTCAAAATAACTCAACAAACAGCCATTAATGTTTTGGCAACAAAAGTGAGTATACCCCTAAGTGGAAATGTCCAAATTGTCCCAAAGTGTCAATATTTCGTGTGGTCACCATTATTTTCCATTACTGCCTTAACCCTATTGGGCATGGAGTTCCCCAGAGCTTCACAGGTTGCCACTGGAGTCCTCTTCCACTCCTCCATGATGGCATCACAGAGCTGGTGGATGTTAAGAGACCTTGCACTCCCCCACCTTCCGTTTGAGGATGCCCCACGGGTGCTCAATAGGGTTTAGGTCTGGAAACATGCTTGGCCAGTCACTTTTACCTTCAGCTTCTTTTGCAAGGCAGTGGTCATCTTGGAGGTGTGTTTTGTTTGGGGTTGTTATCATGTTGGAATACTGCCCTGCAGCCAAGTCTCTGAAGGGAGGGGATCATGCTCTGCTTCAATATGTCACAGTACATGTTGGCATACATGGTTCCCTCAATGAACAGTAGCTCCCCAGTGCCGGCAGCACTCATGCAGGCCCAGACCATGACACTCCCATCACCATGCTTGACTGTAGGCAAGACACACTTGCCTTTGTACTCCTCACCCGGTTGCCTCCACACACACTTGACACCATCTGAACCAAATAAGTTCATCTTGGTCTCATCGGACCACAGGACATGGTTACAGTAATTCATGCCCTCAGTCTGTTTGTCTTCAGCAAACTGTTTGTGGGCTTTCTTGTGCATCATCTGTAGAAGAGGCTCCTTTCGGGACGACAGCCATGCAGACCAATTTGATGCAGTTTGCAGCGTATGGTCTGAGCACTGACAGGCTGACCCCCCACCCCTTCAACCACTGTAGCAATGCTGCCAGTACTCATAGGACTATTTCCCAAAGACAACCTCTGGAAATGACACTGAACATGTGCACTCAACTTCTTTGGTTGACCATGGCGAGACCTGTTCTGAGCGGTACATGTCCTGTGAAACTGCTGTATGGTCTTGCCCACCATGCTGCAGCTTCAGGGCCTTGGCAACCTTCTCATAGCCTAGGCCATTTTTATGTATATACGTATATATATACGTATGTTATATATCTAGTAAAATCCAGAAACAAGTGTAAGGGTGCTATTCCTGCTTTTTTAATATAATATAGATTTAGTTGAGATTTTAGATCATTGTGGGGTTTCTTTCTGTTTATTGTGATGACTGCAAGGTAAAACCTGTGGAAGAGAATATGCATAATTCCAAATTAAAGGGCCGCTTCAGTTTACATTTTATAGTCTGCTTGTGATGATCTGTGAGTAGGGGCTATACAAGCCCAGAGCTAGCTGCTATAGACTACAAGTTATCTACCCACAAGCACTGTTTGGTTCTTTGAAATCTCAGCACCAGCACCCTGATATCTGGCTTCTGTATCAGTCAGAGTCTCTCCATCAGGAGTCAGAGTTTCCAGGAGTTCCAGTAACCTTCCTGTGGTAGTAAACAGGACAGGTTACTTGTAGGGTGGAGATAGGTTCAGTATTGCAGCCACCAGGAACAGAATCAGAGATACACGATTTCTATGAATCTCCAAGTGAACTGATTTATTTTTGAAAATCACAGCAAAGGGGGTGTACACAGCACAACAATAGAAGAGGGGGGGGGGGTGGCAGACAATTACAGGAGATGACTCCCCATAGGGTCTGGCAGTAGCTTCCTGAGATCAATAGGATTAGCCTTCAATCCACATCCTGCCGTCTCAGCACATATTATATAGGATTAACTTAATCTGGCAGTCTGATGTCTGACCTTCACTCTTCTTGATGGGATTAGCTTAATATGACAAACAATGGAACAAAGCAGGTTAACAATAGGGGTCCATGCAGATAATCCATTGGTGCAGCCAAGAAGTCTGTGATGGGCTTAATGGGCCAACACCCAGGCTGAGGAAAATGGGTTTGTGACATTACACCCTCTTCCAGATAGCAGTTCTGGGGCTATGATCCTGATGGATGATAGGCTTGAACTGCAGCCCATAGCCAAAGAAGGGAAATGTTGGCCCAAATGGCCACTGCATAAATCCCAGTTCATGACCTCCTCCTGGAGAGGGTAGTAGATTTGCCCGGTCTAGGGGTGGTTGCCCATCATTCTGGAAAGTGTTCACAGTCTCTAACACCATTCCTTTCAACAACACACCGCAAATTGAAGGCATCAATCTTGGGGACACATCCAGGGTCTTGGAAACTAGGATCTTATCCAGGAGCATACTGCTACCCCCTTAGCCACAGGCAGGTAGTGGCTGTGGGGTAGCCCATCTAGGGATCAGCTAAGGAGGGGGTAGCAGACACACAGGGTAGCAGACTTCGCTGGGGTCGGTAGCTCCTCCGGGTGGGTATCCACAAGGGCTGGTAAGGTTGGGATCACCTCTGAAACTAGGGTACGCTGTGTCAGGTCATCTGGTACAGTGGGCCGCTTGGCTATATTCTTTAACTCTGGGGCTGTCAGGACTAAATTGATCCCTGTCAGGCCTGCTAGCAACTCAGCTGGGTTTGGGAGTGGAGCCTCAACTTGCTCCTTCTTCATGGTCTCGGGGCCAGTGCACTCACAGGAACTCCCACACTTATCTGCATCCACCTGATTGATCCATGCTGGACAAGATGTTCAGGGTCTGAGGGGATGCCCATACCCTGATAGCCTCATGCCCAAATCTGGCATGACACTCTCCCTGACTGTCAGCCTTGGTGCCTGAACATCAGCGGTCTGTGGTTAAGGACAGGTGACAATCCCTGGGTAGGTGGGCAGCTTCTCAGGGCTTGCACCTTTCTCTGCCAACAGTTCAGTCTCCAGCTCCTCGCCCTTGGTTAGCGGCTGGAACTTTTCTGGTTGTTGGTCATCTCCCAGTGGCTGGTGCTGCTTTACACTGCTCCCTGGTCTTGCATCTACCAGGATCTGGACTGTTCTCCCGACCTCCCTATCCTGGTGAGTTCCCAGCAGTCCCCCTGACCTCGCCTGTTAGGTAGCGGTCAGATTTCCAGGTACCTTCTGGTTTCCTTCCTCCACCTTGTAGGGGTGTAGCCAATAGTCCATTTCCTCTTGCAGTGTATCCTCTGCTAGCTTAGCTGGGGAAGCATGGGGTAGCTCCAAGTACTTGAGCCAGGTCCCACCTGGGCCAACCTCCTCAAGCAGTTCCTCGTACTCTTTTTCTAACTCCATTTCTTTATGGATCAATGGTTTGAGCAATTTTTCCTATTCTGTCCCTGGGTCTATTTCCACGTCCTTTTTGCGCTGTGCAAATAGGATTTCTCAGCGTTCCGCAGTTCCAAGGCCACACTTTGGATCTCCCTGCAGCACATCCGGGAGCCCTTCCACCAGTCCAAGACTGTAGAAGGAGGGCCCTTGTGATGCAGTATTTGGAAGCATTAGGTTCACATTCTCATGTTCCAAGTCAAGCTCCAACCACACCAGGTGCTCAAGCCGTTCTGCTAGCTTTTCACCCAGCTGGAGCCCAAGGGAATAGCTGTCCACTATCCTCGTCTGTGGCAATCTGTTGCCTTCGCCGCTCCAGCATACTGGTGATGAGGCTCCTTTTCTCCCTGATCACTTCTGCTCTGCAGGCCTCTATGTGGTCCCTGAACCCCTCTATCCAGGGCTGGTCTTCTTTGGACTTGGGCCTGGATTTGAAGGTTTGGATAAATCGCTGAGTGGTTTCTGCTTCCCTGCCAAGCCGCGAAAGTACTGGTCTTCAAAACTGCAGAGATCACCATATTCCATCCTTGCTGCTGGTTCTTGCATCGAGATTCCACCACTGCTGACCAGTTGTTATGATCCATGAGTAGGGCCTATACAATCCCAGAGCCACCTGCTATGGACTACATGTTATCTACCCACAAGTACCGTTTGGTTCTTTGAAATCTCAGCACCAGCACCCTGATATCTGGCTTCTGTATCAGTCAGAGTCTCTCCATCAGGAGTCAGCTTTTCCAGGAGTTCCAGTAACCTCCCTGTGGTAGTGACCAGGACAGGTTACTTGTAGGGTGGAGATAGATTCAATATCGCAGCCACCAGGAACAAAATCAAAGATACATGATTCTATGTATCTTCAAGTGAACTGATTTATTTTTGAAAATCACAGCAGTATTTAGAGGGGATAGATACAGAGGGGGTGTACACAGCACAACAATAGAAGGGGGGGGGTGGCAGAAAATTACAGGAGATGAATCTACATTGGGTCTAGCAGTAGCTTCCTGAGATCATTAGGATTAGCCGTCAATCCACATCCTGCCGTCTCTAGCACATATCAGATGGGATTAACTTAATCTGGTAGTCTGATGTCTGACCTCCTCTCTTCCTGATGGGATTAGCTTAATATGGCAAACAATGGAACAAAGCAGGTTTACAATAGGGGTCCATGAAAAGGGATTCATGACATTACTCCCCCCTTTCAGACAGCAGTTCTGGGGCTATGATCCTGATGGATGATAGGCTTGAACTGCAGCCCATAGCCAAGTCCAAGTCCCCATCCAAGGAAGGAAAAATGTTGGCCCAAATGGCCCCTGCATAAATCCCAGTTCATGACCTCCTTTTGTAGGGGGCAGTAGGTTTGCCCGGTCTGGGGTGCTTGGTTGCCCATCAATCTGGAAAGTGTCCACAGTCTCTAACTGCATTCCTTTCAAAAACCCACCCCAAATTGAAGGCATCAGTCTTGGGGATACATCCAGGGTCTCGGAAACTGGGAACCCATCCAGGAGCATACTGCTACCCCCGTGGCCACAGGCAAGTGGCTCTGGGGTAGCCCATCTAGGGATCAGCTCAGGTGGGGGTAAACAGCCCTTCCACAATGGAACACGGGGTAGCAGACTTTGCTGGGGTCGGTAGCTCCTCCGGGCAGGGAGTTCATTAGTGAGGTTGAAAGCTAATTTGCTATTCAATTGGCGTCTTTTGGCGGCCTCCCAACGGCTGCCGAATTACAACCTTGAAAAAAAATGGCAGAGTTAATCTTGTAACATTTTTTTCAAGCCGGAAAGGCTGATGATTCAAGCCTTGGGGGTTTAAAAAAAAGTTACAGCAAAGCTGCTCATTGCGAGGCCCTTGTAAGCGCAAAAGGCGTTCATCGTGCGGCACGTAATGTAGAGGGGGAAGAGGCTTGCAATGAATGCCAAAGGTGCTCATTGCGAAGCCTGCAAGTTGTGGGTTTCCCGAGGGCCTGCAATGAGGGGCGAAACAGCTGCAATGAGTGCAAGGACTGTAAAGTAGACGGGGGGAGAGGCTTGCAATGAGTGCCAAAGGCGCTCATCACGAGTTAGAGGGAGGAGAGAGCCTTGCATGGTGTGGCAAACAGCATTGCCAGCCTTCAAATTTTATTGGTGTATTTTTTTTTAATGATTTTTTATTGTGAGAAAGAAAATGATATCACCACAAGGAAAACATTGAGAAAACAACAGATGAAAAACATTTTACAGTGATATATTATTAACTTTAAAAAACATATTTTCTTCAATCCTTTCTCCAGAAGCGGCTGGTGCATAGGGGCAAATGGGCAACTGCCCTCCCAAAATTAATGGGGATTTATATAATACAGAAAAAAAAATGTTTTATCATGTTCAATAGTCTGGGGGGGGGGTTTAAGTTGCTGCTGTCACTTTAAATTTCAAAACCCTCTGTGCTGCAGTTAAACACATCACACCTAGTCCCCTGCTGGTGAATTGCCTACACTGTTTGGGTCTCTGCCCAAACTCTGCTATAACAGATAGAGCTGAACCCGTCTGTCAAACACAGCATCATCCAATCAGAATGGCCGGGAGGGAAAAGTCCTGTATTATACAGGGATTGCAGCTCTCATAGTACCCCTAAAAGTGAATACATTGGTGTAATCCCAATAAAGTTTATTGGAAAAAAAACAACTCCCAGCTCACAGTGCATTGTGCTTATCCATATGGTTTTCATGGCAAAGATACTGGAGTCGGTTGCCAGTTCCTACTCGAGTTGACTGCATTTCGTCTGACCTCTCTAAAATGACCTGCCCATCTTGGGTGACCCTTCATGATATATCGCACAGCTTCACCATGACAAGATAGCGATCCGGAAGGGGCCCTGTGTCTTAGTTTCTCTCTCTATCTCCAAATATACGCTAATTAACCACTAAAAAAAATTTTTTGCAACTTAATATTAATTATGTAAAGGCAGCTTATAAAACTGAATAAATATTTTTTTTAATATTTTTTACAAACACATAGATTTATTCAAATTTATTGTTTAAAGATAATAATGTTTAAAATGGAGGGAGAAACAAAACAGTACTGAGTCATGCAGAACCAACTTGGGGTGCAACATTCTGGTTGTGGTCTATTGTTGGTGAATTATCACCCTGTCCTTCTGTAGGTGCAAGATGTTCCTCCCACGTGCTGCTTAGTCTCTGTTTGTTTAATTAAGCTATTTTCTCATTTAACAAATTATTTATTTATGCAGTTTTACTCTATCAGTATATTTGCTGCTATCATAGAATCTGCTTGTATCATTATTGGCTCGGTCATTAAATACCTGACCTAGACTCAGCGTGAAAGATAGAGAGGTATGGAGATGGGGGGTGGGGGAGAGGGAAAGAAGAAGAGGCATAGAATCTATCTCTAAGTTTCTATCTCCCTCTCTCTCTATCCCTCTCTTTAACTCTCTATCCACCTCTCTCTCACTACCCCCCCCCCCCCCCCTCTCTATCTCTATCCCTGTTTTTCTCTATGGGATCCCTTTTGTGGGTGGAGACTGTGTCACTAGGCAGGGTCTATACATGTTGTGGTAACATGTTGTGAAGGGGAGGGGTTTATGCTGTTGGGTGGAGTCAATGTAAGTGGAGGGGCCAGGTCTCTGTTTTCCGCTGAACCAGGTTGGAAAGTCATCAGCCGCCACTGTCCAATGATGTCATTGGCTCTGCTCCTGCTGCACACAGAGGTATTGATGGTAAAACCTCCTTGCAGCTGCCCCATTGGACTCACATGGGCGGTGCCAATTACTGCATGTATTATCATAGCGCCTTTAGTGTACAGAACCTAGACTGGTCAGACTGCATAGTCATGCTGTGTATATATACAATTCCCAAATAAAAACATTGCAGGTTGTAGGGTCCTACCTCAACAGGCACCAAAATATTTCACCATGCAGAAGCCCACCATAGGTAAATACTGATATGGATGATAGACCACGTTACCTGTCCATTGGTCTAAAAAAGATGCTGGGTGCAAGCCTATCTTATTAGACACCAGGCATCCCAATGAAGTAAATCCTACTTCATGCATCCTTGTTTAGAGAGTTTAAGATGCCATACCTTTTTCTCCTATTTCTGGAATATTAGGCATTTTTCGCCATATTTGTGGTAACAACCTTCCCGATAGGAGGAATCTATTTAGGATTTGTTGGGTTCTGGGAATCCCTCTAGGATCACAGGAATTGTGTTAGCTGCTGTATGGATTTTTTTTTATTCAGCATCTCCATTTGTTTTATTGCTATACAAGCATTTATGATTCAAACTGAGTACAATACTACTCCATGAGTTTCCTTGTTTGGAGAGTTTAAGATGCCATACCTTTCTCCTCTCTCTGGTATATTAGGCACTTTTAGCCATATTTGGGTATTTGTAGAGTTTAAGATGCCATACCTTTCTCCGCTATCTGATACATTAGGGACTTCCTCAAGCATCACAGGGTTCTTCCACCTTTTCTAATCATTTGTGACTGGTCAACAATCACAGTTTTCCTGTCTTATTATAACTCTCCATGTTAACGAAACTCAGCTTATAAATCACTTCATTTTTCATAAAGCAGCTCATTTTCAAAATTTGATGTATGTAGTGAGCAGATAAAGATTTTAAATCTTTTCAATATTGTTTTAAAATCAGAAATATGGCCATTAGGTTACCACCTACACCCTGCTTTTAAAGTCAATGTAATAAAAAAACAGTGACAGACTGCAAACAGTGACAGACTGCAGCCTTATTACTTATGCAGATTCTTATGGGAGAGCTTCAAGGGCTAAACCAAAATGACAATATCAAAGTCAATTCTTGACCTATTTTAAAAATATAAATATTTTCCACAGGATTTCCACCCTCTGATTGTGCAGAGTACATATGGTGACTTACCCCCTTCCTTCTCATTATATGGTGGAAATTTTCCCTGGTCAGTTCTTTTGTTGCGGGATGATCTCTTTCCAGTAGGGCATCACTCATCAGATGGACAAACTTTTAGATCATTTTAGTGGGACCGACACACTGCAAATCACTCTCTTTATCAGTCAACCTTGATCTTCAGATGTCCCTGTGAAATGAATGAGAAGAGCTTCAGTCTGGGTTTTTATAGGCAGCTTCCACTGTTATGTCATCACACTATGACCTCATTCCTGCACCTCACAATAGAGGTGCCCAGAGTGCTGGCCAGCAATGTTATGGCTGACCCTCTGGCTTGTCAATATTTTGGTTATACTAGAGAATATCATAACACAACTACCAGATATTTGCTATGTAGAGCAGTATCACTGTGTAGACAAAATATCCAGTTACAATTTCTGACCCATACAAAATATATGAAACTATTAACATATAAAGGTCTATGTATTTCTTGTTCTAAAACAACTAAATAGATGTATGTATATAAGCGGAAAAAGTAAATTTTTAGCTTCCATTCTGCATATCACTATTCATTATACAGTTTATGATTATATTGCTGAACTTATGTACAAGTGTTGCCACTTTGTCACTTTGCCGAGAAAACTTTTTATGTAATTACCCAAAACATTGGATCCATATAAATAAAATATAAGAGATAAGACTGGAATTACCATATTACCTAAAGATGACTAACCCCACTGAATGTGGACAGTACTAAAAATACAGTATAGACACAAGTCTGCAGTTTAAAGTCAGTTCCTCTATCAAGAATCTAGTGCTAGACTAATTATTTGTCATTTTATTTTTATAAATTGTTTAATCATTTCCTATGTACATATAGAAAAAACCTATGTATTGTATAACAAGTTAAATATAACAAGTTAAATGTTTACGTGATACGTTTCTGGTATTAAATACCGCATCAAATATGAAAAAAAAAAACTTAATTTTTTTCTACACATTACAATGTTAATCAGATATTAGTAAATTTAGGGAAGCATATTTTAATCAGCTGAGAAGGTCATTATTATGATTACTCAGGGGGCGGCTGGTGCATAGGGGAAAATGGGCAACCTCCCTTCCAAAATGAATGCACTGACTTAATCCCCCCATCACTTACTTAATTGTATAATTTATATAATAAAAAAATGTTTTATCATGTTCAATATTCTGTTTTTTTAATAGCTGCTGCTTTCACTTTAAATTTCAAAACCGTTTCACTTATCACATCTATCCTCTGCTGGTGACTTGCATAGTAATACAGATCAGGGTACATGTGAGAATAAAAAAAAAAAAGTCACATTGTCTATTCCCAAGCTGTGCTGTAACAGATAGAACTGAGCCTCTCTGTCAAATGCAGCATCACCCATTTAGAATGGTCGGGAGGGAAATATTCCATATCATACAGGGATTGCACCTCTCAGAATCCCCCCGGAAGTGAATACATTGGTGCAATCTCAATAAAGTTTATTGAAAAAAACAACTCCCAGCTCACGGTGCATGCAGATAGAGGGAGCTGCGTGTAGAGCTTCAGTTTTCTCAATACTCTGGTGGTCTTATTGATTTTGACTACCCTGCTCCACACATCAAGCTTGTGACCTGTCACCACTCTGGCATATACCAGACAGAAACAGCTGCAGAGCTCAGGTGAGTCCATATCCCTCTCTGTGTCTTGCTGCTGTTGTTCTGTCCTTCAGTCGTGTCTGACTCTCAGTGACCTCATGGATGCAGCACACCAGCTACATCTGTCTATGTTTCTGGTTGTACTTATCCATATGGTTTGCATGGCAAAGATACTGGAGTAGGCTGGTAGTTCCAACTCCAGTGGACTGCATTTTGTCTGACCTCTCTAAAATGACCTGCCCATCTTGGTTGACCCGTCATGATATAGCTCACAGCTTCATTGAGGTAACAAGCCCCTTCACAAGGCTACGAGTTAGCGATCCAGAAGGGGTCCTGTGTCTTAGTCTCTCTCTATGTCCATATGTATTTGTAAGTAGAGGGTATACTGACTTTTGGAGGAGATCTCTTATTGTATGTGTAAGATAAATATAATGTGTGTGTATATATATATATATATATATATATATATATATATATATATATATATGTGTGTGTATATCACATATTTAGTTGTCGGACTGCGAGTTGTCGTCAAGCTTTGCAAGCCTCGCGAAGCGAGTCGATCCGTCAACCGCGAGCCTTGCAAAGCGAGGCGAATAGTTAAGGCACGCGGGACTTAGGCTGCAATGAGCACCAAAAGCTCTCATTGCACTGCGATCCTCGCAAAGCAGTTGAGGTACGCAGGTCTTAGGCTGCAATGAGCGCCAAAGGCGCTCATTGCAGGGGTGGAGACACACGGGACTTAGCTGACGCTAGCTGGACTTAGCGATGGATGCAAAATTACAGCCCATATGACTTAGTAGCCGATGCACGTAGATGGACTGTGGGGCTCGCAAAAATAGGACTTTAACGGCCGAACCACCGAACTGGAAAAACCTACAAAAACACACAAATATGCCTCAAGATAACTTACAAACTCACAGCACAGGTGGAGAGCCAAAGAGCCTGTGAGTGAGGTTGTAAGTTAATTTGAGGCATATTTTATCTTTTTTACTAATCGAAATTCGCCGAAGCGGGAAACAAATGGCTGCCGAAAAAACGTAAACAAGATAAAACCGAGGCCGAAGGACGTAAAACGAGGCCGAAGGACGTAAATATGAGCCATAAGCACTAAGACTTAACTTAAACCAGTAACACTTAATACAAGGCAGTAACATTTAACTAAAGCCAGTAACACTTAAACTAAGGCAGTAACACTTAACCCAAGGCAATAACAATTAACCCAAGTCAGTAGTCCCCTAAACTACACAGGCCTATAAAGTACACATGGGGAGAGGCTGAAGGCGCTCATCGTGGGGGTCGCAATGCGCGCCGAAGGGGATCATTGCAAAGCAGGAAAGGTGCGGCTTGTCAAAAATGGCAAAGAGCGGCAAAGCGGCTCATTGCAGGGATTGCCATGAGCGCCGGAGGCGCTCATCGTGGGGCCTGTAAAGTAGTTGGGGGAAAAGGCTCGCAATGAGCGCCGCCAAAGGCGCTCAGCGCGAGGCTCACAATGAGCACCGAAGGTGCTCAGAGGGGTTATATCCTCGCATTTTGTGGCAAACAGCATTGCCAGGATTGCAAGCCTTTCCTCCCACCTACTGTACTGGCCGCTCATTGCAGGGTTTGTTAACCTGCAAGTTTTGTGCTTGGGAATGCCATGTGTGTCTTTCCACCATCCCCCCACCCTGTCCCTTCCCTGTGTGTTTCTCTTCTGTGTGTCTGCTGAATGCCGTTTGTTTTATTTTCAAAGTCCCGTGTGCCTGGCGTTGTTGGTATAAGTGTTACTGTCTTTGCGGTTGTGAGTTTTCTAAGTCACGCATGCCTGGCTTTGCTGAGCCTCGTTTTCATCCTGTTTCAGATTTTTTTACTTTTTTCGTCTGACATTTTTTTCCTCGCTTAGCCGATTTTTGATTGGCAACTACGGCTCAAAATCGCTTGCAACCTCACTATCAGGCTTCCTGCCCCCCCCCCCCCCCTGTGCTGTGTGTGAGTGTGTTATTATGTTTTTTAATTATTTTGCTTGTTTTTCAGGTTTTTCGATTTACCCACTGGAACTAAGTTTGATTGTTAATTCAGCAAACTGCGTTCCTTGCGGTTCCTTCCTTGCAAAGTGCTACGTGCTACAGCTGCTTGCCTCGCTTCGCAAGGAACACAGTGCAATGAGATTATTTTGAATCTCATTGTAGCCTAAGTCCCGCATGCTTCAACTGCTCGCCTCGGTTCGCGAGACTCGCAGTGCACATTTGCAAACTCTAGGGTAAGTTTATTAATGTTTATTTTGGAATTTTTCTCATACAAAAATGTTTCCATACACTACTGATTCCCCTCTATCAGATTCATTCATAACCATCTGAATATGGGTTCCTTTTCACAGGATTCATTTTTCTCTTCCTCTTCTCTCACTGTCTGCTCCTCTCTCTCCTCTTCTCTCTCTCTCAATTCTTATTCTATTTTCTATTATTCATTTCTCTCCCTCTTTCCTCATTTTCTCTCCTCTCTTATCTTTCTCCATCTTCTCTCATTCCTATTTTCTTCTTAAATATTCTTCATTCTTTCTTTCCCAAGATTCTTCAATTTCTAACTCTTTTCTCTCGTACTCCTTCTACTATCTTACCCTTCTATTTTCACTGAAGGCTGCTTGATGGAGTCTCACAACAATGAGGGCAGATCAACTTTATTACCTTTAGTGACATCACAATGTTTTGAGATAATATTTTTCTTGTGTACTTTCAAATAATCTTGGTTCAAATGTGATGCTTCTCAGATGACATGAAAAATAAAATCTGCTGTGCAAAGCAAAGTTACAGCAGACCTTAGGTAGTCCATGCAATTGGTAATTAGTAGCTGCAGCTCTTTGTTTTCACTGTGCTTCCAGATAACATGGCATAGTAATATCATGAAGTTGTTTTTAATGTTACCAAGAAAACATGGTAGCAGCAATTACTGTGACAATGTCTCTACGCGTTTCACACACTATGGGCTTCTTCTGGAGTTTTTAATGTCATCTTAGAAGCATTAAAACTAATCCAAACAACATCACCTTTTAATATAAGATTCATTGAATATAAAGGCTGCAGTTAACTTGTGCCTAACTCAGTGTTACTATCTATTATACAAGCAATACTAATGTAAGTATTCAAGAAGCAGAAATAGTTCTGTGCATTATTATGATATTAGTGAATTCTGGTAATTATTAAATTAATTGTATTAACTCTTTAAACATATAATTTTATGCATTTATTAAAGGACCACTGTAGCTTGGGGAAAAAGCTTCACATTTGTGAAGTGTGTAAAAAATAAGGGGCTTGTGTACCTCAATGAACCTGTGAGTTATACCATGTAGGATCACCCAAGATGGGCAGGTCATAGCACTGGAGAAGGAACTGGCAACCCACTCCAGTCTCTTTGCAAAAACAACATAAGAATAAGCACAACCAGAAACACAGACACATTTTTCTCATGTTTTCTGGTAAGGTGTTTCTGTATGACTTATACCGATTCTTATGCATTTATTAAAGGACCACTAAAGTTTGGGAAAAGCTTTGCATTTATGGAGTCTGTAAAAAATGAACAGCAATTAGCAGTGTTAACAGTAAATCTTAATGTTAAAAGACTGCTTGGGGGCTTCCATATCGGAAGAGCACTGCTTGCTGATGTAACACCTGTTGTAAAATGTGATTCTATTGCAAGTTACACTTCCATTTAATCCTATTGCTAAGCACAACACTGTTGTAGCCTTTCAAAAAAACTGAATAGAGATATTAAGGTGCCTCCCAGGTAACTAATACAGTTAGAAAATGTATTTCCAAGTAAAGCAACCCTTAAAATGCATCTGGCCGTTATAAAGTCACATTCATAAAAAAACATACTATAAATAGTACACTTTCGTGTTCCTTTATAACTTATTTTCCCATAGACCAACTGATGTTATTTTCCATACAAAGTGCAAATATGTCTTTGAAAGTATTAAACATCAGCCATAAGTCAGCCCTAACACCTGAAAGTGCAATAAATATTCTAATGCCCACGCTAATAGCTTGTAGTCTGCATCCCATTGGTTGTGTAAATAATGCATTCCAATAATATTTAACTTCTCTCCCGACCAGCCTTATTATTAGTGCAGCCTAACAATGTGAATTTGGCAGTGAAACACCACAAGACGAGGAGGAGGAGGTGATAACTGAAGCTGCACAAAGAACAACAAGAATAACAAGAGAACATGGTCAGCCTGACAGTTCAGTTACTTGGTTTCACGGTGGCATTGTTTGGGTTTATTGGAACCATTATTGCCACTGTACTACCACACTGGTGGAGGACTGCTCATGTAGGCACCAATATCATCACTGCAGTTGAATACATGAAGGGGCTATGGATGGAGTGTGTTTGGCACAGTACTGGTATTTACCAGTGCCAGGTTCACCAGTCCCAGCTGGCACTTCCACAAAACCTTCAAATTGCTCGTGCAATGATGGTGGTGTCTTGCGTATTATCAGTATTGGCATGTGTGGTATCAGTCTGTGGCATGAAGTGCACTCAATGTGCAAAGGGTTCCCGGGCCAAGAAGTTGATAGCCGTCCTTGGTGGAATCTTCTTTCTGCTGGCTGGGATCATTTGCTTAATTCCTGTTTCATGGACAACCAATGATGTTGTCCAAGCCTTTTACAATCCTGGTCTCCCCTATGGCATGAAATATGAAATTGGGCAAGCTCTCTATATTGGCTTTGTCTCTGGTGGATTGACTATCATTGGAGGAGTTATGCTACTTCTCACATCTTGTCTTGGAGACATTGATCATGTACCATATACCCATCAACCATACAACACAAGAAGACCCCCAGTAAGAAGACCACCACCAGTCCACAAAAGCAACCACATTCCTTCTTGGTCCTCTGCATCTCGCAATGGATACCAACTCAATGACTTTGTTTAGGATCAACGGAATCGTGTTATGAGTCATAAATGTGCAATAACTCTGACAAAGTGACGCTTCATAGGACTTTATTTATGGAAATGTGATAAAACAATGTTTACTATGTTTTTACAAGGAATCCAAAAAATAAAGACTTGGTAATATGACACAACTGGACTTTTGGACTTTACAATTCCCTGCTGGACTAATGTCTAGAATTAGATAATAATTTTCATATCTTATGAGAAAAGTATGTCTGGTATTATGTGCCAATAAATTGTATATTTCTATGTGATATTCAGTAGTACAGTTTAATAAATAATTTTCATTATTAGCATTCTTTAATTAACCCTAATTTACATTGGATGATGTCCTAACATGGGTATATAGGAACTGGGGGGGGATAAGGGGGACAAATCCCCCCAGTCCCGTCAGATTTTTTACAGTGTGTATTTCAGTGTAGAGAAGCGGTTGTGTGGTATTTGTATAGTATATGCAGTACCATTTGGCTCCTACTCCCATGCTTCCTAGTGCAAAACTGAAAACAGATTTTTTTTCTCTTGAACTACACATCACTACTGAGAGGAGGAGGATAAATGTGGAGTAAATTTAAAAAAAACCCTCTCCATTCCTATGCCATTATATAGGGCATATATACAATGATTTGACATAGCCAAGAGTTCTCCAACACTTCTCCCATTAGTACATATGACCCAGGATATCAGAATAGCTCTATTTACTAAGAGAGTTGTCTAATTAGCAAGAGAAACAAGTCTCCCAATTATTTCTCACTAGTGAGAGAAAAAAATATTTCCTAATTTCTATGCTATTCCAGGAAGCATCTTTTTTCATGTTAGTGTTGTTTTACTTAGTTTAGTGGTTGGGCTCCACAGAATAACATGAGCAAGCTCTCACCATAGTGAATATAGCCACAACTGCCCATTGTTAGTAACTGATTGTCTGGGTGCATAAACATAAGCAATATGCAAAAAAGGTCTATATAGGTATATAAACCCCTTCTGGATTGCTACCTTGTCGTGATGAAGGGGCTTGTGTACCTCAATGAAGCTGTGAGCTATAGCATGTATGGGCAGCCAAGATGGGCACGTCATAGCAGAGAGGTCAGGCAAGCCACTGGAGAAGGAACTGGCAACCTACTCCAGTATACTTGCCAAGAAAACCATATGGATAAGCACAATCAGAAACACAGATGTGCCTGGCATACTGTGATCCATATGGTCAACAACAAAAGGTATATAAAGATATATAATTCTGCGAACATGCTGCTAAAATAACCAAGTGTTAATATATTGCAGAATTAGTGATATGAAGGAATTAAGTTACTTGATAGAATTCATTAGTGCTATGTAAGTGTTTAAATAACAGTTAAATCTCTTTCAACAACATTGAAATATTTATGTTTCAAAATTCACCAAAGTAATTTAATATATATTGGATTCAGTGACAAGTAACTATGTGATCCCCATCTGGATCGCTACCTTGTCGTGGTGAAGGGGCTTGTGTACCTCAATGAAGCTGTGAGCTATGCCATGTAATCATTTGGGGATTGATAATTTTACTAATATTTTTTTTATAATCTTTTACAATAAAAGTTAGGCTTTATCCTTAATAATCCTAGATATACAGCCACATTAAATTCCAACCCCTTAGAGGCACCGGTACACCCGCTAAGCCTGCGGGCTTGAAATCTGCCGTTATTACATTCAACCATGACACGACCAACGGGCCAGAGACGCAAGCCTGTAAACCATTCTTGCGCACGTTACATGTGCGGCCATGAACATGATCAATTAGTCAAACCCGTAGTTACGGGTTTAGACGGAGCCAATGGTAAAAGAGATCGTCATCATTACGTCACTGAGAAATGGAGGTTAGATTTCAAAGCCTTACGGGTTTCAATTATGAGTTTCGATCAGAACCACATTCCAGAAATAATGCAATATTAATAAATCAGTAACTATGATATTCTAGTCCATGCGAGTTCCATTGATTGCCGGGATCGATTTAACACGGAAATGACACATTTAAAAAAATTATTTTATATTGCAGATTTGCGAGCTTGAGAATGTTGTGCTATTAATTTTAATACCTAACATCACTTTCCCTTTAATTATAAGTACAGTAGTGTGTGTATATTTGCATTTACAGTGCTGCGGATTGGACTTTAACTCCCCTGGCGGGTCCTCTCTAGTACCCATAGGCTTTTTGGCTCCATTTGTGGCTTACGGGTTTAAACGCCAGTGGATTTGTAGCAATTTAATAGCGATTTGCGAATGTAACATTTACGGGCTTGGCAGATCAGAGGATTTGCAGCAATGGAGTTCAGATTTCAACAGCCAGTAGGGTTTTTCCACATTTAGCCCGCACAATGCCAATTTATAAGGCCAATTTATTAGCCTAAAGTCTAGTGGGCTCCATTACGGGCTACGGGATAACACGCTGAGGGTATTTAATAGGGCTGATAGTGTACCGTAACTAAAGGGAGTGCCTAAAATGTATACTTTTTTTCTTTGTATGAAATAGTAGGAGATCTCTGCCAGAAAATGTGTAATACAAAATTGGGATCAGTGATACAGATTTATTACTTTGGTGCAAATAGTATCGTGTCGAATTGTAGACAATAATTTTCAAAACACGTGTAAGCAGCACACAGCACAAGGAATAGTATAACATATATATTAACTTTACTTAAATGTAAGGTGTGTTGGATGAAGGAAATACATATGTCATGATAGAATAGAATTGAGGCATATTAGAACAAGAAGTCATGATTTCATGTTGGCAGGAAGAAGATTAATGGGCATTTGCAAATGTTCTACTTTACAAAATAATAGTAATTATTTAGCCAGTTAAAAGATTGGGCTAATGAAACACAGATGTGATATGCCTAAGCCGACCCGGAGGGAAAACGTTGTGTCTATATAACAGTGCTTGTGTGCCAAGTTAAGCTTTATATGTAGATACAATGGGCATTATAGATGAGCCTATCTGCTGGCAAATCTATGTTTCTATACTTCAACGTGTGGGATGATGTATATAAATTCATGCTGTATAATACATATAGAGGTCCAATGGATAACACCCCCGGGTAACAGTGCATGTGTGCCATAGTTAATATGTGTTATTAGTTTTTGCCTCTGCAAAGAAAGTAAAAATAAGATTGTAAGTCCCTGCAGAACAAATATCCACATTAAGTGGAAAAACACAAGCGACTCCTTTGATAAGTTATATACAGTAGACTCTCAGTTAAACAAAACTCAAGCAAGAACTCTCAAGCAACCCAAAAAAAAAATGGAATACTGTACTTTAAATACAAATCTAAATTTACAGGGCTCAACAAATGTCAGGAGCCAGGTTGTAATGCCGCAAAATGATTACAGGCACCTAGATATCATCCACTGTACATCTCAATGTTACCTGGAGGCAGGCCGGCATGAGTGACTGGACCAGTACAGTGTTGGCGTTACATTCCCCGGGGTCAGCAACGCACCCTCCAGCTGAACGTACCTGTGTGTAAGTGAGGAGTGAAAGCTGCTGCTGCTAGAACATCACTCACTGACAAGTATACTTAGCAGAGCATCCTATGTGCAGCTAATCTAGGCCTATTTTACTAGTAACTATCAAGCAACCAGAATCTACATTTATCCAATCCCCATGGGTGTCGGAGTCTACTGTATATTCTAAATGCTTGCACTGCAAAACACAAAAACACACACATGTATCATACATATATATATTCTCAATATTTTTTTTTTTTTTCTATCCAGGAAACAATGTACCTTCCCATTCTCTTTCCCTGTCTTGATCTGTCTCTCTTGTCTATCTCTTCTCTTTCACATCTCTACTTTCTACTCCCCCTTTCTAACACCTCCCACCATTACTTAAGCATGTTATTTCCTCTACACACCTCTCTCCTCATTTATTCTTCTCTCTCTCTATCAGTACTACTATTTCCTTACTGCCCACTGGTGCCGCAGTAACTCAATTTAATCTAATTTCTCATTACCTAAATCATATGACCCTAGCTATGTGATCATATGACCCTAGCTATGTATCACCCTGTACTTACTAGATAGTGATCCGGTCCTCAGTGCTGTCCTTAGGCTCCCTCACCAGCTCTCCAACCATCCAATCGTGGTGCTGCAGATCTCTGGCTTGTGACGTCAGTCGTTAGCGATACCATGTGAAAAGATATCATATACAAATTGCAAGATCTAGCACATTGATGCCAATGAAGAGAGGCAAAAAGACTTTCCCTTTGATCTCAGATCATAATAGATTCCACTGGAAATGAGCACACTCTCTGCTGTGGCAGAGAGCTGCAACCTATGGCCCTAGAGATAACTAGTTAGTGCAGATGACCATATTATCCTTTTTTTATTTCCAAAAATGCAGAGGCAATGGTAGAGAGTAAGATACATTCAGTCTATAATGTGAACTCCATTTTCCTGGACAAAAAACAATCAACGTTGAATCAACCAAATGTCCTAGTAAACCAGATTACTCCTGTGAATTCAAATCAGTGTCCAATGAGCCAATGCAATGCTTTGATACTCTAGCATGCTACAGCATATAAACAACTTTTCTATATACCGTAAAACCCCCGTTATCCGGCACCCACGGGGACTCCCTATTCCCGGATAATTGTAGTTGCCGGTTAATAGGTAGTCCCCGAATTTAAGGGTCTAAACAACCCTTAAACCACCCAAAACCCCTCAAAATGCCTTTAAAAAGGCATTAGCCTAAACTGGGCCATTTAGGCCCAGATAAAATAATTAGAAAAAAGTTAGCATTTTTTTTTTGCAGTCTCAAACTGTCGGATAGTGCTGGTTATGCCAGTTTAGCGGTAATTTTTGGAAAATGAGGAATTGATGCCAGTGACGGTTGCTTGAGAGTCCCAGTTAGTTGGGTGCCGGATAACTGGAATTCGACTGTACTTTGTTTTTTATAAAATATAATTTTAGTGGAAATTTAACTTCTAAAATTGCATGTTACTACTTCAAATCAAAATTTTTAGCCCACCCCATCATATAAAACAGTGTATCAGTTGTATCGTAATTGTAAAATCTCTACCTAGGCTGAGAGGCATGTTATCAACAATTATTGTATTGCCCTGCCCTATAATTAATGCTCTTACGATTGCTAAATGTAGAGGCCACATGGGATTTGTTCTGGGCAATCTGAAGTAAAAATATGTTACTATAACATACAGTGAGGGAAAAAAGTATTTGATCCCCTGCTGATTTTGAACATTTATCCACTGACAAAGAAATGATCAGTCTATAATTATAATGGTGGGTGTATTTTAACAGTAAGAGACAGAATAACAAAAAAAACAAAGAAGAAAAACGCATATTAAAAAAGTTATAAATTGATTTGCAGGTCAATGAGGGGAAAAAGTATTTGATCCCCTATCAATCTACAAGATTTCTGGCTCCCAGGTGTCTTTTATACAGGTAACGAGCTGAGATTAGGATCACTCTCTTAAAGAGATCATCTTGTTACCTGTATAAAAGACAGCTGTCCACAAAAGCAATCAATTAATCAGATTCCAAACTCTCCACCATGGCCAACACCAAAGATCTGTCCAAGGATGTCAGGGACAAGATTGTAGACCTACACAAGGCTACAAGACCATTGCCAAGCAGTTTGGTGAGAAGGTGACAACAGTTGGTGCGATTATTCGCAAATGGAAGAAACACAAAATAACTGCCAGTCTCCCTCGCTCTGATGCTCCATGCAAGATCTCACCTCGTGGAGTTTCAATGATCATGAGAACTGTGAGGAATCAGCCCAGAACTACACAGGAGGATCTTGTTAATTATCTCAAGGCAGCTGGGACCATATTCACCAAGAAAACAATTGATAACACAATACGCCGTGAAGGACTGAAATCCTGTAGCGCCCGCAAGGTCCCCCTGCTCAAGAAAGCACATGTACAGGCCCGTCTGAAGTTTGCCAATGAACATCTGAATGATTCAGAGGAGAACTGGGTGAAAGTGTTGTGGTCAGATGAGACCAAAATCGAGCTCTTTGGCATCAACTCAACTTGCTGTGTTTGGAGGAGAAGGAATTCTGCCTATAACCCCAACAACACCATCCCCACCATCAAACATGCAGGTGGAAACATTTTGCATTGGGGCTGTTTTCTGCTAAGGGGACAGGACAACTGCACCACATCTAAGACACGATGGACAGGGTCATGTACCATCAAATCTTGAGTGAGAACATCCTTCCCTCAGCCAGGGCATTGAAAATGGGTCATGGATGGGTATCCCAGCATGACAATGACCCAAAACACACAGCCAAGGCAACAAATGAGTGGCTCAAGAAGAAGCACATTAAGGTCATGGAGTGGCCTAGCCAGTCTCCAGACCTTAATCCCATAGAAAATCTGTACAGGGAGCTGAGGGTTCGAGTTGCCAAACATCAGACTCAAAACCTTAATGACTTTGGACCTCATTCAATTGCGATTTGGCCAATCGAATAAGGCTCTAAATAAGCACATAGCATTTTTTTTAAAAATAAGTTTTTAGTTAGGGAAAACCTTGCTTTTGGATAGATATTTACCAACTAAAAACTTCTTTAAAAAAATATGACATGTGCTTATTTTTAGCCCTATTCAATTGGCCAAATTGCAATTGAATGAGGGCCTTGGAGAGGATCTGCAAAGAGGAGTGGGACAAAATCCCTCCTGAGATGTTTGCAAACCTGGTGGCCAACTACAAGAAAGGTCTGGCCTCTGTGATTGCCAACAGGGGTTTTGCCACCAAATTAAAGGGGTCAAATACTTATTTCCCTCATTGACCTGCAAATCAATTTATAACTTTTTTTTGACATTCCTTTTTTTTATACTTGTTTTTTTTGTTTGTTATTCTGTCTCTCACTGTTAAAATACACCTACCATTATAATTATAAACTGATAATTTATTTGTCAGTGGACAAGCGTTCAAAATCAGCAGGGGATCAAATACTTTTTCCACCCACTGTATGGTTTTGTGTTGGACTATTACAGTGGCTCCTTTAATGTGTATGTGCATTCAGTAACTTACATTATCCTCCCAATAAAAGTCAAACATTTTGGCAGTTTCTCAGGTCACTGTTTGATACAAGATGAAATACAACATAAAACCAGGGGTATCTCCTTGAAATGACTCTGTTGTTAGGTTATTCTTAAAGAGCATGAAAACGATCTATATTTTGCATTTCTAAAGTGACACATTCCCGAATGATGCAAGTGTATTTGTGCTGCATTTGTATGCAAAAAAAGCTGTTTCTGAATAATAATTAGCTTCTTTGATGTGCTAATTAGAATCACAACCTCCTTGTCCATCCCTGTGATGGCAAAATCAACACCCCCCAATGTTGTAATTCAGTTATAACCCCTCACCCACCCCAATTAAGCATTCTGAGATGCATATTAGCATATTCAAATACAATATTGTATTTCTGAAGAATAATTTATTGTAGAATTAATGAATTGAAAATTATAAGAGCCACTGCTCTAGATAACCATTTTTTTTTCAAGTTCGTCTGAACCAGATCTACAAAACCAAAGGTTTCTTTTTCGGTACTTCCCAGAACCAGATGTCTTACGTCAGTACTAAATAAAACCAGTGTTTATTCTTCAAGCATTCCAAGGAACCAAAAGCTTTATCTTCTAGGATTCTGTAGAACCAAAGACACTAAGGTCCTCATTCAATTGCGATGTGGGCAATTGAATAGGGCCCTATATAAGCACATAGCATATTTGTATTAAATAAGTTTTTAGTTAGTGAAAACCTTTCTTTTGGATAGATGCTTGCTAACTAAAAAGTTATTTAAAAAATATATGGTATGTGCTTATTTAGGTCCCTATTCAATTGGACAAATTGCAATTGAATGAGGGCCTAAGTAAATAAATATTTTTTTATTGGACAAATAATTGTATCTCATATAACAAGCATGATATTTAATATAACTATTGCACTGTATTGGTTTTGAAATGTAGGTACAATATACATTAAATGGAATTGTGTTTCTATAATCATAATGTGTTACAATATAAGTGATGTATCTCTTCTACATAGGTTCAGGATCCAATGTATATTAATATATTGTTTATATTTTATTACAATAATACTATTTATATGACCTGAAGCCAGACATCTTGGAGAGTGAAGGGAGATGGGCCATAGGATGTATTGCTGATAAAAAGGCTGCAAGAGTTGATGGAATCCCAGCTGAATTATTTTTAAAAAAGGCAGTGCCAAATAGAGATCCAGTTATTGAACAATTGCCAGCAAGGTAATGCTTAAAGGCATATCTATTTTTTCTGGATTATTACATTTCTGCAATCCTTGGGCAAAAAAAACATATTTGATAGATGCAGCACATTTCACAAAACATTTTATTTTTATTAATATTTAAAAATCCCTCTAATGATTACCTTGATGCCCCCACGGGGTGCCTACAAAGGCACCTGATACCACCCAATCAGCATGGAACATTTGTGAACCAATTTAACTATTTACTAACATGCTCTGGCTTCCTCAGCCAATAGGAGAGCACGTATGTCAGCTGCAAAGTCACTGCTGGGATGTGACCTGCCCGTCTACTTCCTAATACAGTCAGATGCAGCACATTTAAAAAAACATTTTATTTTTATTAATATCTAAAAATCCCTCTAATTATTACCTTGATGCCCCCCAGGGGTGCCTACAAAGGCACCTGATACCACCCAATCACATGGAACATTTGGGAACCAATTAAACTACTTACTAACGTGCTCTGGCTTCCTCAGCCAATAGGAGAGCACTTATGTCAGCTGCAAAGTAACTGCTGGGATGTGACCTGCCCGACTGCTTCCTTATGCAGTCTCTGCTGTGCACACGTCCACACCAGAGATCAGCACAGACAGAGCTGCTGTGTGTGTGAGAGCCTAACCACTGGACCACCAGGGAACCTCTGCTTCATAGACTATTCTAAAGCCTTTGACTGTATGGATTACAACAAAACGTTTCATGTCCTTAAAAAGATGCGAGTACCAGATCATCTCATCCGACTTCTGAGGAATCTGTATGTGAACCAAGAAGCCCCAAAATGGTTTAACATTTGGAAAGGAGTATATTGGCAACTTACTTATTTATTTAACTTATACGCAGAATACATCATGTGTAAGCCAGAATGGACAAAACCAAAGCAGGAATCAATATTGCTGGGAGAAATATCAACAACCTCAGATATGCAGATGATACTACTTTGATGGCTGAAAGTGAGGAAGAACTAAAAGACCTATTGATGAGGGTGATAGAAGAGAGTGCAAATGTGACCTGCTGCTCAATGCTGAAAAGACGAAGATCAGGGTAAACAACAATTTCAGTTCCTGGCAAATGGGGAAGAAGTGGAGGCGGTGAAATATTTTATTTTCCTGGGCTCCAAGATCTTTGCAGATGGTGAATGTGGTCATGAACTAAAATATGTTTGCTTCTAGGGAGGAAAGCTATGGCAAGTCTGGACAAGCTCATAAAAAGCAAAAATATTAAATTATCAACAACGTTTTGCATAGTAGCAACATACGGATGTGAGAGCTGGATCATAAAAAAGCCTGAACTGTGTAGATTTGACACCTTTGAATTGTGGTGTTGGAGAAAACAGCATAGAGTCCCTTGAACTGCACAGAAAAAAAAAACAATCAATACTACACAAAATCAAGCCAAACTGTTTTCTGGAAGGTATAATCAAGCAGACATAGATAAATAAGGTAATTGGAGCAATGAGCATGAGCTTATGCATTTTAGAAGTGGCCCATAAGGTCAGGGAAAGACATGACGGAAGGACTAAAAAACAATAAATATTGATTTTAAATGTATCAGCTCCCTTTTTGAGTTATCTTTTAGTGTTAGTCACTCTCAGATCTTAATATGTCAATATCTTTTTGTAATTAGTACTTAATAAAACCAACATTTATTCTTCTAGCATTCTAAGCAACCAAAGGTTTTTTTCTTCTAGCCTTCCACAGAACCAAAGCTTCATCTTCTAGGATTGCACAGAACCACTTCATCAATGAACATTTTATATTGGTCAAACTTGTCCCATTTGCCAAACATAGCATTTTATATAACTATTGCACTATGTTTGGTTTTTGAAATCTATGCGCAATATACATAAAATGGCTGTAGTGATCTATTACTAGACAATTAATCCCCAACTATCTCTATTAACTGTACATATAGTGCTCAAATATTTAATATGACAAAAAGCTGAGGTGCATGAATATGTTTTCGTCACCATTAGTGGATGCCTTTGGTAATGAATACAAAATGAATGCAATATCCCATTGCATGCACCATTAACCCAGGTTAATGGAGCAGTGAAATCTGGCAACTGCAGTTGATATGGATTTCAGATAAGGGTTTGCATGAACTCTTGAGCCATATTAAAAAACGATTTACTTGGGTGGGAAAAAGGATTGTTTTTCTCTTAAGTGTATATGGTGGATGCATGTGACTTTAAGATGTTGCACCATAGAAGATTAAGAGCTTTCTGAAGAATATTATTATAAGCCAATACTGTTAGCATGAAATTAAGCGTTTCACACAGCGTTCTACGTTATTAAACATTAAACGTTTTGATCTCACTCCATGGAGGCAGGTTTTAAAGGATTTTTACCATGTGGTATAAATCATTGTGTAAAAAATTTAAAATATATTTTATTCCGGTTCTGAATTTGAAAAAGAATTCCAAGTTCCCTTCTTCATACACTAGACACCAACAGACTACACACATTAAAATACTCTTGGATAGACATGACAAAAAAAAAAGAAGGAAAAAGGACACATAAAAAGAATTTATTAAAAATAATTATACAAATAAAACAGAATAAAAAAAATATTTTATTATTTTGGGTTTTGCATGTCAGATCGCATATCGGACATGTAACCTCCATGTTTTACTGACCTAATGATGACAGTCTCATTTTCTATTGGCTCTTTCTAAATGGGTAGTTACGGCCTTGCTTAATTGATCATGTTCCCCCTCGGAACTGCTACGTACGTGCTACGGCTTTCGGCCCGTAACTTGCGGGCTGGTTCAATTGAACAGCACCGGAATTGTAGCAGACTGCGAGCCCACAGCACACCCGCAGACATACGGCCTGTATCCCGTGAGATGCGGGCTTCGTATTGTATGAGGCTCTAAGTCATTACACTAATGAGACATTTCAGTCATATTGAAAACACTGTCATTTTAAGAGATCACATTTTTATTGTAGGATATGGGAACTTCCTTTTCAATGTCTCATCCCACTTACAGAAGCAGATCAACAATTAAAAAAAGGGTAGTTTCCATCTACAACTCAATTGTGTATAAAATATAATAAACTAAAGACTTTATAAGTTATGTTAACAAGTGTAATACAAAAAGATTATTCAGCATTTTAATTCATTAATACAATATAGGGTTGTTTATTTCCTTTAAAAATGTAAATATTTAAAAGAGCACAAATGTAAGGTTTCATTGTTCCTTTAAAGGGTCACTTTATATATATATATATATATATATATATATATATATATATATATATATATATATATATATATAGGCTTTTTTTTATGTTCAGTTTGAATTAAAATAAAGAGCACACTAGTTTCTTATTATTACAGTACAGGGTCTTATTATTATTGCAGTATTACACTATTATTATTACCATATATGAGCCATTATAGTATTGTTATTATTATTCATCAAGGATTCAAGGTATATACCAATCTGACCTAAAGACGTTGAATGTGCCTACGGTTGATAATTCACAAAAGGATTTTAAACAGTAAAAATATACTTATTTAATTAATCACAGTGGTCTATTAACCCGTTCACTAAATTAACTGTCTGTTTCCCACTGCTGGTACTAAGAATGTGCTGCTTCCATTTAAATGCTGGATTTCTCCAAAAACTGCAATTGTACCCCAGATTTACTAATGATCAGCACAATATCTTTATCTCTCAGCAATTGCTGGGATGAGAGAGCCATAACTCACATCCTTTAGAGGCTGTGGGAACGAGAGTCTGGGAACTTACGGAAGAAGAATTACCTGCTAATTGACGACAGTGACAACTGATATGCCCAAGTGACTCGGCAGGTATTAAATGGCGACAAAATTTAAATGTAGCCTTTGTGAAATTATAACTTTTCCAGCTGACTAATTATACGATCCCTAATGACTTATAGTATTTCCAGCACTGCTTTCCTTTTTTTAAAAGTTATAGTCTGAAGCTGAAATGGGTATTAACAACCTCCTGTGTCTGGGAGCGTCTAGAAAATAGCAGAAGTGTATATTGTGTTATTCTCATGAAAACTAAGAGCAACTTCTGAACATGAACAGGGTTAATGCCTCTATAAAGCTGCTTTCCCATCTGTTCAGGCTATGCCTACCAGCCAAGGCAAACATGGCTAGAGACTCCAGAGGACCAAGGCTGGGAACCATGGCCCGGTGAGCTTTGTGGCAAGGCCTAGTCCAGGAAGGCCATAATGTTCTCCCTGCTCAGGTACAATGTTATGGCAGTATTGTAAATGATTTAAAGGCCAGGTAATTTTCCTAATTACAACTATATAGAGTCAGAGGTGGCTTAGACAGGGAGCAGAGATGTTTAATGACTTTGTGGATATTTCAGCCAATGTTTGTGCCGCCATCTTTGAAGTCATATCCTCTGAACCCTGGAAGCACCTGGGCTGAATATATGATAGTATAAATTATTTTTCCTTTTCTTTTCTAAGACTCTTAAAAGTGTGGGAACTTTGTACTGAGTTTGTAAGCAGACCTTAACTGAGTTTGTAAGCAGACCTTAACTCTTTCACTGACAGAGGGACCAGCAATGGCCCCTCTGTTAGTAAAAGGGTTAAAACACTATTTTCTTGTTAGAAAGCAAACAAAATATTAGAATTTACTATGGTGTTTGTGACAATCCAGGGTTAGGGGCTATTACGGCCCAGGGCCACCTGCTATAGACTACAGGTTAACTACCCACAAGGACCATTGGGTTCTTGGAAATCTCGGCACCAGCACCCTGATATCTGTATTCTGTATCAGTCAGGGTCTCTCCATCAGGAATCAGCACTTCCAGGGGCCTCAGTAAACTCCCTGTGGTAGTGACCAGGACAAGTTACTTACAGCCACCAGGAGCAAATAAGAGAACATACCGTTTCTATATGTCTCAGCAGTGAACTGATTTATTTTTGGAAAGTCAACAATATTGATAGGGGTTAGATACAGAGGGGGTGGCAGACAAACACAGGAGATTGGCTACACATGGGGTCTAATAGTCTGACATCTTGTCTGGTACCTGTCAACAATAGGCCAACCTCCAAATACACATAATGCTGTCTCCATGTCTAGTGGTCCATACCTCAAATAGAGAGGTTGGGTGCTGTGCAGGGATGTATGTTGAGAGAAGATGGATACTAAGAGGGGTAGGTGCTGTGTGGGGGTGATGTTTTTATATGTATTATTATATGTGTCTGAGAATATAGGAACATAACAAGAAATCTCTAACATGTCAAGATAAACTGAACAAAGACTTAACACCTACATAGACAACAGACATTATTTTTTTAAGCGCTTTTTTAACTTATATTTGGCAGTTACAAAATAAGCAACTAAATGTGCTAACCAATGCCGGTCCAGGGCCCATTTAAACAGTTCTAAAGTCCAGTGGTCCTCATGGTCTTAAAAGAGATCCATTGTATTAATCCCATATACAATTGTATAGTCCTAGTTGAATTCAGCTCTGTCTATGGGGGCTTTTGCCCGGGCATGGCTGGTGAAAGTGTAGTCCAAAAGGGTGCCCTTTGACCCCAAGAGCCCGGTCGTAACAACGGGATATTAAGCTCGCACACCAGAATCGCCTGAGCATTTTAAACATTTTAATGATTAAACTGCAATATTAGATAATGTAGTATAGAGGTGTAGTGTTCAGTATAAAAATAACTTGATGTGCCATGTATCTGTGCCAGTGTAACGGGACAGTGTATTTATATCTTATTCACACATTATAAATTAAACATGAAACCTTACATGACATGAGGCTTGCTTTAATGCTTTAATCCATAGATATGAGGATAGGGTTATATATCTTTCTACTACATCTACAAATTAGTAGGATAAGCTGCTGTTAAACCATCATCAGTTACTAACACAACAGTCATGTTATATTAGCATGTTAATGGTGGACTGTTTACATAACCTTAAAGGGGCTCTCTCACCCCAGAATCAAGTATTTTTAAGGTATTATTAAAGGACATAAATAACCGACACACTATTTTTTGTATCAAATTGTATTTGACAGTTTATCTTCAAAAACTCAGAGCTATTGCACTTTAATGGTACTAGGGGCCTCATTCTATTAATGGCCGTAGGAGTTGCGTGGCAGCAAGGGATGGCCGCATGCTACTCAGCTATTCTATTACCTTGCGGCCGGCGCCCTGTTATCCCTTGCGGCCACCCCCGACGCTGGGAAAGCCTTTGATCCCACTCGGCCGCGTGGAACCACCTATCCCTATTCAAATGCTCGGGCCAGCCGTCCGCCAAGCCTTCAAAAGGGCCGCAGCTTACTTGTATCCCGGAGCAGTGTCATGAGTGTCCTGGAGGACCCTCATAACACTTATGGGGTTAATTATAGGGTTCTCATTGTCCTATGAGGGTCTTCATAGACCGTTATTGGACTGATTGGGTTAAATAGGGCTGTATAGACCCCCATAAGTGATGGGTTAGATGGAGGTGTGCTGTGGCCCCTTTTCATTTGAATAGCAACATAGACGAGGGGCCGCAGCACGCTCGCAAGGAATCACAGCTTTGCAGCCATTTTACGGCCATTAATAGAATGAGTCTCTATGGGTAAGTCCATGTTTTGGTATTTAATATTATTAGGGAGGGGGTTAATGAGCAAAACTTCAATTTTATATTCTATTTTAATTTTATATAAAATTGAGGTTTGGCTCATAACCTCCACATTAATATTAACTACTAAACCATGTCCCAGAGAATCATTAGAGTGCAATAGCTCCGTCAAATTGTGTTGGTGGAGATAATTTAAACTGTAAGATTCTAATTGATACAAAGTATCTAAAAAAGATTCAATGCACGAGGGGGGTCTTGTTAGATCTTAGAAAATTCTACTGTTTTTTGCAAGAAATATTTAATATAGTTTTAATGTAATGGGAACCGTCATATAGATGACATAATAGCTGGATTTTTATGTATAGTTGAAGTTTGTATACTTAAGGTGCTACAGAGTGCAAATTATATCACAGTCTCTTTTACTTTTTCTTCTTTGTTAAAAGATATTCAAACAACCAGAAATAAAAAGGAATTGTCTCTTTAAAGATACAGTACAAGTCTCATTTATCTCCTTGGTTGGCACATGAATGGCAGCGGGTTTTGTGCCAGTTCTGGCCTCCCTATGTGCTGCTCCTGAATACTTTGCCTTCCGTGAGGTTAATTATATCTCGCTGTGTTTAGGCTTCTTCAGATCCATTTCTTTAGCTCAGCAGATCATCTTTCCCCACAGAGCTCAGTACCAGCAGTTTCCTTGTATTATAGATGCTGTGGCTTATCTGACACTTGAGCCAGAGGAAATTCCCCCTCTAATACACATCTCTTATTAACGGGACATGGAAAGATCTGTGTTATGTGGAGAGTATGCGGTCTCTCTGCATGCTGTCTGTCTCTCTGTGTTATGTGGAGAGTATGCGGTCTCTCTGCATGCTGTCTGTCTCTCTGTGTTATGTGGAGAGTATGCGGTCTCTCTGCATGCTGTCTGTCTCTCTGTGTTATGTGGAGAGTATGCGGTCTCTCTGCATGCTGTCTGTCTCTCTGTGTTATGTGGAGAGTATGCGGTCTCTCTGCATGCTGTCTGTCTCTCTGTGTTATGTGGAGAGTATGCGGTCTCTCTGCATGCTGTCTGTCTCTCTGTGTTATGTGGAGAGTATGCGGTCTCTCTGCATGCTGTCTGTCTCTCTGTGTTATGTGGAGAGTATGCGGTCTCTCTGCATGCTGTCTGTCTCTCTGTGCTGTCTGTATATGGTCTGTCACTGTGATCTCTGTCTGTGCACTCTCACTTTCCTGTCTCTCTCCCTCTCTATCTCTCTGTCCTGTGTGTGCCCCTCTTTGTCCTGTGTGTGTCTCTCTCTCCCCTTGCCCTTTGTCTGTGCCTCTCTCTGTCCTGTGTGTCTCTCTCTGTCCTGTGTGTGCCCCTCTCTGTCCTGTGTGTGTCTCTCTCTCCCCTTGCCCTTTGTCTGTGCCTCTCTCTGTCCTGTGTGTGCCCCTCTCTGTCCTGTGTGTGTCTCTCTCTCCCCTTGCCCTTTGTCTGTGCCTCTCTCTGTCCTGTGTGTCTCTCTCTGTCCTGTGTGTGCCCCTCTCTGTCCTGTGTGTCTCGTTGTGCACTTTATCTGTTTGTCTCTCTCTTTCCCTTTCTCTCTCTCTGTCCTGTGTATGTTCCCCTCTCTGTCCTGTGTGTGTCTCTCTTTGTCCTGTGTGTGTGTATCTCTCTCTCCTGTCTCTCTCTTTGTGCACTTTATCTGTTTGTCTCTCTCTTTCCCGTTCTCTCTCTCTGGCCTGTGTCTGTGGCCCTCTCTGTCCTGTGTGTGTCTCTCTTTGTCCCGTGTGAGTCTCTCTTTGTCCTGTGTGTGTCTCTCTCTCTCCTGTCTCTCTCTTTGTGCACTTTATCTGTTTGTCTCTCTTTCCCTTTCTCTCTCTCTGGCCTGTGTCTGTGCCCCTCTCTGTCCTGTGTGTGTCTCTTTGTGCTGTGTGTGTCTCTTTGTCCTGTGTGTGTCTCTCTTTGTCCTGTGTGTGTCTCTCTTTGTCCTGTGTCTCTCTCTCTCTCTCTCCTGTCTCTCTCTTTGTGCACTTTATCTGTTTGTCTCTCTCTTTCCCCACTGATACTCGGGGCCCCAGTACAGACACGTACCTGATTGGTGCAAACCCTGCCAGCAGCGCAGCACTCACCGGCTATACCTGCGGCTCCCGTCCTGCGGCCGTAACTACTTTCATGGATCAATCTGCTCATGAGTGGATTGATCCAGGAAAAAAGTTCTGGCCGGAGGACGGGAGCCGCCAAGGCAAAGCCAGGGAAGGTGATGAAGAAAGAAGACACGAAGGTGAGGAAGAAAGAAGACACGAGGGGGACAGAAGACACAAGGGAGGGAAATAAGGGGGAGGGGAAGGAGACACAAGGGAGGGAGAGGAGGGAGAAAGGAGACACAAGGGAGAGAGAGGAGGGGAATGGAGACACAAGGGAGGGAGGGGGAAAGAAACACAGGGGAGGGAGAGGGGGAAGGAGACATGAGGGGGGGAGAGGGGGAAAGAAGATACGGGAGAAAGGAGGCACAGGAGAGGGAGAGAGGGGAAAGGGGGAAAGGAGGTACAGGGGAGTGAGAGGAGAAAAGGAGACACAAGGGAGGCAGAGGGGAGACTGGAGAGAGGGAAAGGAGGTACAGGAGAGTGAGAGGGAGGAAAGGAGACGCAGGGGAGGGAGAGGGGAAAAGGAGGCACAGGAGAGGGGGAAAGGGAGAGAGGGAAAGGAGGTACAGGGAAGAGAGTGGGTGGAGACCCAGGCGCGCAATGAGAGCCCAAGGTGCTCAGAGGGCCCATAGCTTTGCATTGTGTGGCAATCAGCATTGCCAGGCTTACAATTTTATTCCTGTCATTTTTGATGGGCAAGTTCCTAGTTGTATATAAAATGAACTGCATTAGAGACTGTATTTTATATTTTTAATTCAAAAAACATCTTCCTCAAAATATTTATACGCCTAGAGGCGTCCTTTAACCCTTTGAATGACAAGATAAATAATGACTCTGGTTACGCTGGTCTTTATTGTTCGGCTCAGGTAAACCTGTTCTCATTAGGTAAATAAAGAGCAAAAAGTAAAATTGTGTTATCTCTTCTATTTGTTCAATAATTTCACTATCCCGGGGTTTAACAACCTATTACTCAAGAGCTAAATGTGGCCCCGTACACATCCACTTTTGGCTCTTCTCTTATCCTCAATGTGGCTGCATCAATTCAAATCATTCATTGTTAGCTGAGAATTCAAATCAGTGTCAGTTTGCTTCTTTGATTAATGAAAGGTAACATATATACAAATCATAACATAATATGTTAAACCTATGTCACTGCGATATTCCTTATAAGAGTGTTTAAGTAATGCAGTACTGGCTCATCTTGGTCAGTTCCTTTATGGTTCGAAGTAGATTGGCTCTTTAATTATAACAGTTGGAGACCCCACACACTATTACTTTAATTCCTGGTTATTCCTCCTCTTGATTTCATTCCCCCCCCCCCCCCCCCCCCAGCCCCCGACTCTCATCCTTCATATTGGTCTAACTGAAAATGAAACAACTCCACCTGTACAGTTTGGTGTAAAATGTTTAATATTTATAAAGAATTGATAATAATGTAGAAATAATGTGTCATCACTCCATGCCTGCGCACCAGATTAAATTCTCCCCATACATTTGTATCCCCTTCTGGATCGCTACCTTATTGCGGTGAAGGGGCTGGTGTACCTCAATGAAGCTGTGAGCTATACATGCAGGATCACCCAAGACGGGCAGGTCATAGCAGAGAGGTCAGACAAATCATGGTCCACTGGAGAAGGAACTGCCAACCCACTACAGAATCTTTGCCAAGAAATACAAATGGATAGGCACAACCAGACACACAGACAGATGTCTCTGGCATGCTGCCTCCATATGGTCACTGAGAGTCAGATATGACTGAAGGACAGAACAACAACAACATACATTTGTATAGAAGGGAACAACTATTGGAATATGGACAAAAACCTAGAATCATTTATATGTTCATTACTAATAGTCCAATACTGTGCACTGAGCAAATATTCTGCTGCTAACTCTAATCTAGCACTAACGTGAACCCCAAGCCCAATATCAAACCATAATAACAAACCTAACTAACCTATACCCCCTAACCGCAACCTATCAGTGGGCTGAGGGAGGCCGCAGAGGTCTGCAAGGTGCCACAGGAGGCTGAGGGGGAACACAGGGGGCTGAGGGAGGCTACATGGGGGCACAGGGGGCCACAGTGGTTCATAAGGGACCCACGGGAGGTCCGCGGGGGCCACTTGTGCCCCTCAGAGGGCGGGGGCTTTGGTGCCGTGTACCGTTTGCACCGGAGGTAGCTCCACCTCTGTACCCCAGTCTTTCAGTTCCCAGATGTCCCTCCGTTGAATGTAAATCCTAAATTTGAAAAGATAAATGTAACAATATTCCACTTTATTTCCCAGGATGCTTCTGTTCTCTTAATCCATAAGAAACACAAATCTGTGTAGAGTGTCTGCTCCTTACAGACACCATTATGTATGTCTGTGTGTAAAATACCACCTAATAATGCACATACATTTTTTTGGGAGGTATCAAATAAGGTGCATAAAGTGCTTAAAGGGACTTTTTAGGCAAAACATTTTATTTTACATAAAATGTTTTAACCAGTTTTGTTTAATTATTTTAATCCTCTGCAATGAAATTTTCGTCTAAAAATGTACACTTGTTGACTTGTAACCGATCCATGGAGTACCAGTTGTTCAGTTTCTGTAGACCTCTCGTCTGTTGGCTGCCATCTTCCTCACCCGTGACTTTAGATAAAGACTCTCCCCCAGGAGAAAGGATTCTCATCATCTATACGGGACACAGCAAAGTTCCCAATTATGAGAGAAATAAGGATATTTGCAACTGGTTATTACTAAGGAATTACCTGGATTTTGGTATTAAGGCAGAAATTGCTATTCAAAACCACCGTACCGAACAGACTGTTTGATCTGAGGTGATTAACTCACAAAGTGGCAGGTGATAAACAGGAAGAGACAACCGAAACAGACATAATGTTTATGTAAATGACTGGCCATCATTTATTTTCCCTGTGTACTGTGTGTGTGAGGATATTTGAGCTCAATCCCTGATTTTTTTGTCAAGCACCGGCATTTGCATCAGTCTACTGCCATCTTGCATCTGTCACTCCCCCGTATCACACCCCATCCTTACCTTCTAGATTGTAAACTGTTTGGATTAGGTGCCTTAATTCTGTTGCATCGCTCTGACCCATTAGTATCACGTTTGTATTATGTCGTCCTGTGCTTATAATTTGTTATTTTCATAAATAAAAAGTAGTAATCATAGTGTGAGGTCATCAGTACTATCATGGATGATGTCATCTTTCATATTATATGTGATATCATGAGTGATGTCATAGCTGATATTATTTCTATTATGTCATGAATGATGTCACCTTATGTCATAGATGATGTCATGAATTATGTGATCAGGAAGGCCTTTGCAGAGGGAGGAATGTTAAAATTGTGCGCTTTTAACTTCCCAATTTCCTGTGTTTTTCCAGCCTTAATTTGACCCATTGTGCGCTGCAACCATAACTATACTTTACTGCAGTTTTTACAAATATATCACCGTTATTATAAATTATGATTTTGCATGTGGCCAATACACCATTTTAAGAATCTGTTTAGTGTACCTTTAAAGTGCTGACATCATTTTGTGATTCTTGCTTAGTCGTTCAGTCGAGTCCGACTCCTTATGACCCTATGGACCGCAGCACTCCAGGCACATCTTGTGTCTGATTGTGCCTATCAATAAGGTTTTCATGGCAACTTACTGGAGTGGGTTGCCAGTTTTGTCTCTGCAATTTCTCTGACCTCTCTGCTATGACCTGCCCATCGTGGGTGACTCTACATGGTATGGCTCACAGCTTCATTGAAGTACACAAGCCCCTTCACCACGGCATTGTAGCGATCCAGAAGGGGGCTGACATCATTTACCAAACCGAATTCTGCTCATTATTATGTGTGACATCAGCGGCCTCCAGTGGTCATCATGTATATTGCACTAATGGGCAACCTTAGAGTTTAAATGAAGGTCATTTGTGGAAAACTAGAGCCTCATTCAATTGAGAAATTATAGCTTACGGGGAACCCGTAATGTAGCCCATAATCTAAATTGCTGTTCAATTGGCGTCTTTTTGCGGGCTACAAATGGTTTACATGTTACGGGCTTGAAAGCCTTGCGGTTGTTACAACCGAAACTGAAATTTATACTCCATGTAAGACTTTGATATTTCACGTCCGCAAGAGTTACAATCGCTAAAATCGCAAATCGCTATTCAATTGCTACAATTCATCAAGCCCACAAATATTTTCACACTTGTAAATGGCAAATGTAGAAGAAAATCCGGCGTTACCAGATAGGACCCGCTAGGGAGTTAAACACCTGGTCGTAGCACTGTAAATGCAAATTAAAAATCACTACTGCACTGTAAATAACGGGGAAAGTGATGACAGACGTTAGAATTAATTGTCTCAAGCCTGCAAATCGGCAATCAAAAATATTTTTTTGTGTCATATCAATCTCGGGAATCAAGGAGTTAATACAAATCAGGCCACCCACATGGACTAGAACATTTCCTTCATTCATTTTTATTTGTGAGTCTGATCGCATATCAGACCCCTAAATGCTCATTGATTGACGTGTAACCTCCATGTTTTACTGACGTCATGATGACAGTCTCATTTCCTATTGGCTGTTTCTAATTTGGGAGTTACGGCCTTGATTAATTGATCATGATCAGGCTCTGAAATGCATGGTTTACGGTTTAGGCTTTCGGGACATAACTTGTGGCCTTGATCAATTGAATAGCACCGTAATTATAGCAGAATGCGAGCCCGCAGACATATGGCCTGTATACTGAGAGTTGCAGGCTTCTAATTGAAGCAGGATCTTAGAGCTTTAATTGACATTCAGACAACTAATCTGACATCTTTGAGGGTCCTGCCCTGGTGAGTTTATAATCTAGTGGGAAACTTTAGCAGAAAATGTGCCTTAGAAAAATGAGGTAAGGGAGCAGTATGCGCCATATGTCCACGTGGTCGTACTTGTTGTCTGTGTCACTTTGGAGAAATTAACTGGAAAGTTGCCAAAATCTTTTCGAAAGTTAAAAAAGTAGCACCTAAACTTTAATTATAAAATTAAATTTTGAAGACATCTTTCAAATCAACAAATTGGAAAAGACCGTTCATCTGCACTCAAGAAATGGTTTCTATCTTGTGAGATGACGCTTAACAGAAGTGAATACAGATATTTATCAGGTGGTCCTCCCAGATTTCTATTCCTAGTATAAACAGACAAAAATTCATCATTAAAGCAAAAATATAATAAAACTGTTACAAATTTAAGGCTGTAATTAATTATTTTAACCTGTGTAAATATATTTTGTATGTTATCAAGTCCTTCAAATAAGCAGCAGATACTTATTACACTTCTGTGATCCTTTAAGTATACTCTCTGTATTTTAGTTTTGAGGAAGTTTGAACAGGTTTTACTTAAAGGCATATCCAAGTTTCTTGGATTAATACATTTCTGCACTCTTTAGGCAAAAAGCATCCTTCATATATGCAGCACATTTCATAAAACATTTTGTTTTTATTAATATCTAAAAATCCATGGGAAGTCTACACTGGCACCTAATCACTCCCAATCTGCATGGAGCATTTAGGAATCAATTTCAACTCTACCAAGATGCTCTGTCTTCCTCAGCCAATAGGAGAGCAGCAATGTCAGCCCGCCTGCTTCCTGCTGCAGTGTCTGCTCTCTGCTCTGTTACTGGACTCCGCCCACACAAGAGATCAGCACAGAGCTGCTGGCACAGATCTGCCCTTACAACCTAAATTCTTGTACTGAAGCAACTAAGGTGAAGATTTTAACCCATCATTCACCTGCTGTGTCTTCCTCAGCCAATAGGAGAGCACTGATGTCAGTCCCCAGGTCACTGCTGGAATATGACCCTCCCTGCTGCTTCCTGTTTCTGCTGTGTGCTGTCATAGCAACTTCTAACATGGACCACACTACATATCCCAGGCTGCTTTGCAGCACAAATAGAAATCCCAGAGTTTGATCCAGATGTCTCAGCTGCCTGTGCTTCCCCCTGATTGTCCATAAACATGCTTTTAAATAAGTTAAATATGAGCTGTGTCCCATATCTTTTTTTGAATCTTCAGTATTCAATTTTCTTTTTACATTAGTAATTGAATACAATTTAAATCCATTACCTACAGTATTACTACATAATACAGTAGACTCTCAGTTATGCGACGCCCATGTGGATTGGTAGATGCTGGATAAATGTAGCTTCTGGTTGCTTGAGGGTTACATATAAAAGAGGCCTAAATTAGTTGCACATAGGATGCTCTGCTAAGTATATTAGTCAGTGAGGTCTGTTCTAGCAGCAGCAGCTTTCACTCCTCACTTACATACAGGTACGTTGGGCTGGAGGGTGAGGTGCTGGCATCGGGGGAATGTAACGCCAACACTGCACTGGCTCAGTCACTGAAGCCTGTCTGCTTCCAGGTAAAACTGAATTACAGAGACATCCAGTGGATGAGATCTAGGTGCCTGTAAGCATTTTGTGGCATGACAACCCGGCTCCTGGCATTTGTTGAGCACTAGAATTTTTTTTTTTTTTTTTAAGTACAATATTCAATTTTTTTGCTAGTTGCTTGAGATCTGGTTAACTGAGAGTCTACTGTATCTCTGTATATTTGTATATATATAACTTCAGTGTCCCTTTAAGTAAAGTAGAACCAACACAATTGCTCAATTACGGAGTATTTGGTAAAAATAGAGATAATCTCCCAGTACAATTGGTTTCTATGAATATTTACTTATCATTTACCCACTTGCTCCTTGGTATTTTCCAAGTATCCTTTATTCTCATTCCATGTGCTGTAGACGTGTTTCTCTCTCCTGCTCCAGGCTAATTAGTGCGTTGGTTCAAATTACACATTCAATTATTCTGCTTTGGGCCATTTCCCACCATTATGAATGGGGCAAGCTCGTTCATTCATTAACACCTCATTTGTGTATAGAGGTCAACAACATATGTAAGAAAACTGTCAGCAATATAACTGTGTGTGCAAGTAAGAATCAACAGAAGAAGTATGGAAAGATTTAAAGATTTAATAAAAGTAATTAAAATAAATATGGGAGGTTCACACTTCAGATTATCATAAGTACAGCTGTTCCATGTTACATGTTATAGCCAAACAAATATATGAAGCAGTTCCCTAGTGTGGTGGAAATATCCTCAAAATATGGAATTTGTACAATATTAGTAATTGTGATTTGTTTTGTATATATATATATATATATATATATATATATAGTAAATAAATAGTACATTTGTGTTTATATTTCAACATCTAAATCAAGTTAAACTGCATTCTGGGCAGGGACATGCAAATGTGCCGACAAAGGCTTTGCTTTTTAATCCAAATACCATTTCAAACATGGCTCCTTTTAAGTATACGCCTGCTGTATTACACCGCTTTAAGCAAAGCCCAATGCAAGCCATTAAAACTAGTTTAATAGAGCTGGTACATATTAATGTCTAACTGTACCATACATGAATAGGCATCATCTGTATCAACTCAGAAGTCGCCCATAACCAAGGAGAAAAAGTTGAAAGAATCTCATAAAATATGGCAAAATTAAACATATTGTTAACCTACTAACAATACAGCAGTGGTTCACAACCCTCTCCTCACACACAACATGTAAATACGAATGAGACAAATAAAGGTTCCACACCCTGTTGAGTATTTATAGTCTCGCTTGTATTCACAGTATTAAACCTAAATCTTGGTCTGTCTGGTGAGCTTTGAAAAGAGGTTTTGGAATCACCACTACAGAGAATGTACTAAAAATATATAAAATATGAACCACCATTATATCTATATTAGCTGTAAAGTTAATTCACTTACTTCAGCACAATTCGGACAACATCACTGTAAAGATATCCTAAAAGCATGTTGAAATGCTTTTTGAAATTTTAAATACATGCATTTTTCAATGAGAAATCAAATCAAATAAAATGTGTGTTTATATGTGAGAAAGACTGCCCACAGCCTGCCTCAGTGTGAGACAAGGGGGCTCGGACCTGCTTCGATACTTCAACCATTCGGGATGCAGGGGTGCCCCCTATTTAAGTCAATGGTAAGATTTATATTTCCAGCTGGGAACACTTAACTGGAGTTCATGCTTAGAACCCATGCAATAATCCAGGGGTAGGGGCTATTACTGCCCAGGACCACCTGCTATGGACTACAGGTTAACTACACACAAGAACCGTTGGGTTCTTGGAAATCTCTGCACCAGCACCCTGATATCTGGCTCCTGTATCAGCAGTCAGGGTCTCTCCATTAGGAATCAGCACTTCCAGGAGTCCCAGTAACCTTCCTGTGGTAGTGACCAGAACAGGTTTCTTGCAGGGTGGAGATCGATTCAGGATTGCAGCCACTAGCAGCAAATAAGAAACATACCATTTCTATATGTCTCAGAATTGACTGCCTTTATTTGCTTCCAAACACAACTAAAAAAACCCAGACAGAAACAGAACCAAAGCTGTTCTGCTACTCTTTCACACCAGTCAGTACCTCCTTTGAGAACATAAATTACATTCAGCACACCCTAGATTGCTCCGTGCACTCATCCCAATAAATATTTAACCCTTACCACATCTATCTGTGCAGACATGGAAGACTGGTACTCGCCTAAATCAGGAACATCTATGGGTTAACTGGTCAGTGCAGTGTAACCCGAGTCATAGGGCAAAGCTGTGCTATAAATCATAGTCTTCACAGTCTCTCAAATGCCATTTTGCTAATCACTAATGCAACAGCCAGTGGGCAGAATAGACTGCACGTAAACAAAGATTTAAAGGCTTTTTAGTAGTTATTAGTGTTAAAAATATATAGATAATTTTAACATACAATCTTTTCACACCATGAAAAGCATGGTGAGTTTAGTGGCCCTTTAAGAAATGTGAAACAATTAAGATTGTATGCTTATATGTTTTCTTAACTATGATGACTAAGAAAAATATTTGTAGCCATGTATATTTAACTAAACACGTTCATTTAGAAAAGTTCAAAAGTTAACAAGTAAACTATACAATTATAAATGCATTAAGCATCATCATAGGGGGTCTAGTGTGATGTCATCAATAAGTGTAATAAATATTTTTTCATATTATATGCAATGTCACAGCTGATGTTATTATTTAGATCAAATGTGATGTCACCAAATGTCATAGATGATGTCATGAATGAAGTTATCAGAAAAACCTTTGCAGGGGGAGGGAGGGATGTTATGGTTGTGTGCCATCCTGTGCTGCAAGCTTATAGTGCCTTGCAAAAGTATTCACCCCTTGACTTTTTAACTATTTTGTTACATTACAACCTTAAGTTCAATGTTTTGTTAATCTGAATTTTATGTGATGGATCACAACACAATAGTCTAAGTTGGTGAAGTGAAATGAGAAAAAATATATACATAAAGCTATTTTTTAGAAATAGAAAACAGAAAATTGGCATGTGCGTATGTATTCACCCCCTTTGTTATGAGGCCCATAAAAAGCTCTGGCACAACCAATTACCTTCAGAAGTTACATAATTAGTGAAATGATGTCCACCTGTGTGCAATCTAAGGGTTCACATGATCTGTCATTACATATACACACCTTTTTTGAAAGGCCCCAGACGCTGCAACACCTAAGCAAGAGGCACCACTAACCAAACACTGCCATGAAGACCAAGGAACTCTCCAAACAAGTAAGGGACAATGTTGTTGAGAAGTACAGGTCAGGGTTAGGTTATAAAAAATATCCAAATCTTTGATGATCCCCAGAAACACCATCAAATCTATCATAACCAAATGGAAAGAACATGGCACAACAGCAAACCTGCCAAGAGACGGCCGCCCACCAAAACTAACGGACTGGGCAAGGAGGGCATTAATCAGAGAGGCAGCACAGAGACCTAAGGTAACCCTAGAGGAGCTGCAGAGTTCCATAGCAGAGACTGGTGTATCTGTACATAGGAAGACAATAAGCTGTACGCTCCATAGAGTTCGGCTTTATGGCTGAGTGGCCAGAAGAAAGCCATTACTTTCAGCAAAAAACAAAATGGCACATTTTGAGTTTGCGAAAAGGCATGTGGGAGACTCCCAAAATGTATGGAGGAAGGTGCTCTGGTCTGATGAGACTAAAATTGAGCTTTCCAGCCATTAAAGAAAATGCTATGTCTGGTGCAAACCCAACACATCACATCACCCAAAGAACACCATCCCCACAGTGAAACATGGTGGTGGCAGCATCATGCTGTGGGGACTGGGAAACTGGTCATAGTTGAGGGAAAGATGGATGGTGCTAAATACAGGGATATTCTAGAGCAAAACCTGTACCACTCTGTGCGTGATTTGAGGCTAGGATGGAGGTTCACCTTCCAGCAGGACAATTACCCCAAACACACTGCTACTTTTGCAAGGCTTTATTCTCTTTTACAACAAGTTTTTAGTAATATATTATATTAAAGTCAAAAGAAAATATAAATCAAGTTTTCTTAAACAACTGACATCAACGTACATGTTTATAAGCCAAACATGAAGAATCAAAAATACAGACTGAGACACATAATCTAATTTGTATATAGGGGACTTGCCCTCTATACACTATTTATAAAATGATTTAAACTCTCATACATGAATAAAATAGTGAAAAAAGTAAAATTACAAGGAATGAAAATAAATAACCATACATTTTGTGAATAGTATTTATAATAATTGTCATAATCATCATGGTCGTGTAATGAAATAAATTGAAATAAAAATAAATAACTCGTGACTTCTAGTGCAATCATAATATTAATAAACTGTGTATTAAAGATTGATTATAATGAATATGTGTTGTGTGCTTATTGTAAATGATTTTATAATATAATGTGCTTATGTTTAATTAGAATAAAACATTAGACTAAGATGAAACTCTTCGTGAATATATTAAGTGGCTCATATATAAAGAGCAGTTTTATAGTGAATGTTAGGTCCTCTTTTTGGGATAAAATATTTAAGTTCATATTTTTATTAGGACATAATGTTGTAAAATACCCAATAATATATAATTACTTCCATGGACCTGTTAGGTATTATTGTTTGGATACAATGTCCAAGCTAATGTCTTTCTTAAAATATATAATTCTATTCCCAAACATATATCAAGGAATAGTCAATGAAATGCTCTATTTCACAAAGGCGTCTTTAAAGTCTTGGAGAAGATGTGATAATACTGGTCTCCTAAATACAACTATTCCAGAAGTTGTCATACATCATAAAAGAGGATACGAACTTCAAAAGGAAAAATAAGACTATTTACGTGTAATATTCAAACATTGTCGTCCCATAGGGAGATCTATATCTCATATTTACAGAGGCTCAATAACAAATAAAGGGTTTCAGGTTTCCCATTGATAGTTTATAATCAAGAATAAGGTTAGGGGAAAACACCAAAGTAGAACCCCTCATTTAGGGGCCTTCTGGTTTTTAGGCATATCATTTATAAATCTATGGTTTGCAAAGACTCAACAGTAGTTAAAAGGTTCTAAGTTTTCCATTGATGGTATACAGTCAAGATTAAAAATTTTGAGGAAAGCACTGAAACTAAAACCTTCATTTAAGCTTTCTGGTTTTTGGGCATGCCATTTATAGATCCATTGGCACTATTTTTTAGACGTGCCCTGTCAATATTGCCTTTTCTAGGGCCTAGGGTGGCACCACCAATAGCGTCGAATTTTATGAGGCTAGTATTTTTGTTGTGATAGATTTTCATATGCCTGGCCAGGAGAGTGTCAAGATCTTTTTCAGCGGTATACACATTCCCCTACTCTGCGTCTTAGCTGTCGGCTAGTTTTGCCGACATAGATTTTATTACAGACACATTGTACCACGTGTATCACTCCAGTTGTGCAACAATTGTAGAATCCTGTTATTGGAAAATTCTCTTGTTTTGGGATGTATATAGACTTTAGAAGGTCTTATAAATTTGCAAAACTTACATTTGCCACATTTATAACATCCATTTAGAGGTTGTAACCAGGTTTGTTTTGCATCTTTTTCTTTGAGGTGACTATGGACTAATCTGTTCCTTAGGTTTCTATCTCTCCGGTAGGTTATAATTACCTGAGGTGTAAGGGCATCTTTTAAATTTTTAATAAATTCCAATGTTTTGCGAGAATCTTTTTGATTTCTTCGTAATTTTGAGCATATGTGAGGATACATCTTAGACCTATCCTCATTATTCTCGTCTACCTTTTATTTTTGTGCACTGATCAATTCTGTCCTATCACGACTCAATGCCCATTTATAGGCGTTTTTAAACACCTATTCGGGTAGCCTCTGTTTTTGAATCTCATTCTAAGTTTCTCCGCTTCTATTCTAAATTCCTCTTCTGTACTGCATTTTCTCCTGACTCTTAGGTATTACCCTTTTGGGATCCCTCTTTTGGGGCTGAAAATGTTGTCTTGCGTGTAATAGATTAGTAGCCATACGTTTCCTGTATGTAGTTGTACTAATGATACCTTGTGGGTTCTTTTTGATAACCAGATCCAGAAATGTTATTTCATTCTGGTTCTATTCAAAAGTGAACTTTAATCCTAGGGTGTTATTGCTACCAAAAAAAGCTAAATGAAATGTGGAATTAGATTTAAAAAAAAACAAGAGGATAAAGATGAACAAAACAAGTTTATTTTGGATTTCATAAACCTTTTTATAATTTTTTTAAATCTTTGGTTTAGTTAAAAGCAGACTTTATCAAAATGACTTTGCAGAGAGGCAGGTGGTGTTTTTCCACTAATAGAACTTTTTGAAGCCTAAAAAAAGAGAACTAGGATTAATTTTCTGAAAATGTGTGTTAATGTTGTTTTTGTAATGTTTAAAGGCTAAACAGTGTCCTGTAGCAATATAACAGTAACAAACTAGTGTTAAAACACCTTCTAACTTTGCAGGCCAGCATTATACTTTTAAAGCATTCCCCCACTGGTGAGCATTCGCCATTACAGTCGATATATAACTATAAAACCACTTAAAACATCACATGACCATATCTGACCAATCAAAAAATGTAGAATATGACAGTAGGTCAACATGTTATGCACTGTCCAGTCAATTTCTTCAAAAAAGCATCAATTAAATATGCCAGGTCAGTAATGCGTTACTATTTATGGCAAATAATTTGCTATCAACAGATCCGAAAGCTGTCTGTAAGGTTTGCTGCCTGTTATGGCGCCTAAGAAATCTCAGTGAATACAGTGACGTTGCCTCTAGTGAAGGACCATAATCTTCACTATAGGGTGAATGAAAATAAATCATTTTATCCAGAAGAGAGCTACAGAATGAAGATCCCATATATAGTTGTGAGCATGCGAGTTGTTGCTAACGCTTGCGGGCTCGCACAGCGAGGGCAGTGGGCGAGGGCCTCAGTTGCTGGCATGGAGCGCCGAAGGCGCTCCGTGCCAGCAACTGCGACCCTCACAAACTTTACGTCGCAACGCAAACAACACGACACACCAATTACGATCCTCGCAAACAATGTACGACACATGTTAACACACATTACGACCTCGCAACACTCGGACGCAACTCGCGAACATTACAAAATTCAAAACACAATACATACACACAGCACGTACATTAAAAGCTTACCTACAGCAACAGGGAGCATCCAGGACCTCAAAAAAGAAACTTACACCTTGATTTCACTCAAAATAAACGAGTTTACACACTAAAAAATTTGATAAGCGACAGAAAAAATGGCCGCCGAGCAAAACGAAAACGAGGCTACACACGCAAACACGATACGAGACACGTTAGCACACATTACGACCTCGCAAAAATAGGACGCAACAAGCGAACATAAAAACATTTCAAACACAATAAATACACACAACACACACATAAAAAGCTTACCTACAGCAACAGGAACCATCCAGCACCTCAAAAAAACAAGTTACACCTTCATTTCAATAAAAATAAAAGAGTTTAGACACTAATAAAATCGCTAAGCGAGAGAACAAAATGGCAGACGAACAAAACGAAAACGAGGCTACAGCACTCTAAACACGGAAAACACCACAAGAAACTCTCAAAACACCACTAAGCACCTACGGATAATCCGCAAAGACGCATACCACAGATTACCCGCCATTTTACGCCAATGCGGAAGTACACAACTACGCTAAAGGTTTCGTCTCGCGCACGCACAGTATTACACTGCACACATTCACCACGCTTACACAGTAGCTCCACACCACTGATGCTGCAGCAACATCAAAACAGATTGCCAGCTCTTCAACACAATGCTTCAAAATAGGTAAAGTATATTCATTTATTAATGTATTATATATTTCATTATTACACCCCAAACAGCATTAGCTCACTTATAATTTCATTGCCGTCATTATTTGACGGGCAATTCGCTGGTAATAATAAAATACATATTAATTTACCTTATTAAGCAATATATGCATGTTCCTTTCACCCATACAAACTTAGATCCTATACTTACTTGGAGAATTCATGTTTTAAATTGATTCATAAATAGCCAAGGTTACATTACACAAAAAAAAAAAAAACATTAACCCTGTATTATATAAAAATGTGTCTTCATGTACCAGCAGGACAATCTGCTTGTTGTTTGGCTATATTGCTTCTCTTTGCATAGAACATGGGCCACCTATTTCAGTTGAAGGGACTCAGATGATGCCCCTCAGTCTGCACATGGCTTTACACATTTTACCCAAAGCATAATAGTAAAATTACTGTAGGAAATTAATTTGTTATAATATAGACGAAGTATTTAGCAGTTCAATTGAGTTTAATCTGCTATTTTTAGAGAATGAATGTGTATTGTTGAAGAGGGGCATATTCTTCCACTCAAGACCATGGGAAGTGCCCTGGACCACCTACTTGGCCACCACTGGCAGAGTGGTAAGACCTAGTTTATATGTCTGTTTGGATAATTACTTTGGACACCTTTAGATACATTGGTACCTGGGAAGTCAAACAATCTGTTCCGGACAGCAGGTTGAGTACCAAGGTAGCATTTTCCATAGAGATCAATGTAATTTGAAATAATTCGTTCCCCACCTCAGAATTTTCGCATTTTATTTTGAACTGATGGTGGTGTTCCTTGATACAAAACCTTAAAACTAAACACACAATAATTAGATCAAATAACATAGAATTTAACTTCACTTTAACTATACTAAGGAGGACTTGAGGGCCCAATGGGATGGTGGCGATGTAGAGGAGGAGAGAGGTTATTGCTTGGATCTTTGATTCTTGCAGGCACAGACTGCAGTATGCCACAGTACTGAACTTTATTTCAGTTCCTGAGAAACAGGATGCAAGGAGGCGCTAGCGCGTTGAATTCAGAGCAAATTTCAAGCTCTGAGCCAACTCAGATGCGTTTAATATCAAAAAGTTGGAGTTCTGAGGAAGTCGAGAACCAAGGGCCCAATGTATATCCTAGAGAAGTCTCTAGAATTGTTTAAACGATCAGTTTTGGTCAATAATCTTATGTAGAACTACTTTAAAAAGGCTTTTAGAATGTATACAAACTCTAATTTATTATTTCTATTTGCAATTTATGCAACTGTGAAATTACCCTTTAAATACACATGTATCTAACATATGAGCAAATCATAAATAAGAGCAATAATGTAGCGATGTGGAAATATATATACACACATATATATATATATATTATCCAGGCAAACCTATGTGTGTCGAAAGAATGTTCATAAAATATTAGCCTATGGTTCTTAACTATAAAATCTATATTACAGCCAATGAGATACATTAAAACAACATTACAGTGAAAGTAGTAACACTGTATTGTGTCTAAAATTATATATGCAAAGAAATGCTGCAAGCAATGGACATGTTAAGACTAAAATTAAGTGCACATCTGAAAGCGTATAAATCAATGCTTTAATCCTGAACTTAATTTTTGTACAGCATAAAAGGGGCATATAATCACAATTGAAATGAAACCGCAACCCAACTGAAACTTTTCAAACTAAGATCTGGATACTTTGTCATTTGAACTCCAGTTAACACAATCATATTTAATATACATATTAAATACAGATAAACTATTCTGACAACCAGTAAGTCACTCACTGACCAGCTGTATTTCAAGTGCTTAACAGACACATTTTCAAAAGAATATAAGATATGTGAGAGAGGCAGAACATTTTTACTGGACAAATTTAAAAGGTGCAGTCCTACAAAGGAATACTGTAAAACACAGCTGTAACAATGAAATATATACCGTTTATGCCATTAAAAAAAAAAAAAAATCATACTGTTATATTCTTGAATGCTATTTGAGAAAAGTATATGTTACCAGGATGTATTGGTATACGTATCTGGAGTTTTCAGGGACTATACAATATCCCATCCATTTTAGGATTTGAAATTCTGCATTTATACTTCAAGCAAATTCTAACCAATATCGTTTAGATCAAGAGTACATTAGAATATTAATATGCATAAACTCAATGACCAACAATGTAATTTGTTCATTAATATTTTTTTGTATTTTAAATTACCAACCTACACAAAAATACCTCATATCAAAGGTGAATTTATAACCAGGATATAAAGTATTAGGTCTAGAAAAGGACCTATTAGACATGAAATGCTTTGTTAAAAGATATATGTGAAATCAATGTAAGTTCATTATACACTTTCATCTTAAAAAAGGGACCACCCACTAATACTTGCGCAGAAGATATTGCACTGAAACAATGTGAATGTTATAATTCAGTATGGTACTATTTAGCAGATATTAAAGAAGGCACAGGCATTTGGAATAATTTCAAACTGTTCCAGCATAGCAGTGCTTTCCCAGAAAAAAAAAAAAAATTCTCTCAAAGGCAGTCTGGGATGTGATAGGAGAAACATGCATTGTTTTACCATAGTTCTGAAAAAGAATCAGCAACTTGCATGTGTCTAAGGCATCACGTAGTAATGAGCTGTTGAAACGTGACATCACAAAGTGGAAATGGTACTTTAAAGTCAAGCTTGTTTTGTCATACATAACATTTTTATCCATAAAGAAAACTACGAACAATTGCAAAGTCCAATAATAAAAGTTGTAAATGTCCATTTAGTCTTTGCTCGAAGAGTTACTGCTCTGATTTTCATCAGCGGGTAGACATGTTGGTTCTGTTCTTTTGCGTTTTGATTCTGGGGGTTTACAGGTGTCTTCAACTGGAGAAAGATTTTCTGCAATACAGACACAAAACAAGTTAACTAAAGGCAGAAGTATAACCCATATAAAAGGTGTTTTAAGCTGAAAAATAACAAGATCTGTATATATATTAGAAAAGAGGAGCAATAGTTTTGTTTAGAACAGGAGGCAAACAGTTAAGGAATACATATATAGTAGTCAGGAGCATAGAATACATAGGCCTGTGAGTTAAAGGGACAAGTGTCACCCAAGACTCTTCTTAAATGTGGAAATGAACATTTTTAAAACTGATATTTGACTCTTGCTAGAGCTTTAAAAAAAAAATCTAGTTCTTCAGCTGCCTGACTTTCTGAAGGCATCGTGGCTGCAGGTTCTGCAAGGGACCAAATATACAAGAACCCTCAAAATAGAAATAATATGCTTACTGTTGCAGTTAAAAAGACTATTTAATTCCTTTGAGTTCCTTAGACATTCTAATCGCAAAAGGGCAAAATATGTGGCATTTATGATTGTAGTAAAGACAAAGATGAGCATTTAGAGGTAGTTTGTAACTTATGGTCCATTCATGACATCATGGAATGTAATAAGTTAAATACACAGGAATTCAGAATGATTTTTTTGAATTGCACTTTCCAAGTTAGAGCTCCTGCAAATGGAGGGAAATATTTGAATCCAAAAATCACTGGTGTCACTATATAAAATAAGGTTACCCACTTATTTTTGGGATATTCAAATGAAATCACAAATGTATTATTCATTGTTTGTACTACTGTTCTCTTCATCCCACCATATGTGATATGATCCTGTAGTAAAGTACTCTCTACAGAAATCACGAAAACCAGGAACCCGCCCCACACTGATGAGCAGCAGTAACCACGAAAAAGTCCTGTCTGTCGGTAGGTCTCCTGGTTTGTGAATAACCCATCTGGTGCTGTGCTTAAAGCTGTGAAATACAGCTAACATATGCTTAAAAAAAGCTGTGTATATAGTGGTTTTGGATTAACAGAGTGTGCGTGCATTGTGGTCTCATTTGTTTGTACCACTGTACGGTGGAGAGCTTCAAACATACATATGCCAAAATAGTAGTTTTAACTTCATAAAAAATATTTTCTTTTCAGAAAACCTGCATAAAATATTCATTAAGGTGGAATATTCATCTTACCACTGGCAGGAGCATCAGGTGAAGGAGATGCAGATGTTGATGGACTAGGTTGTGCAGCGTTTGGTGAGTTTGTCTTCACAGGAATCAGGGTAATTCTCCTGATGGAATAAGATTTAAAAAGTTTGAAAGTCATCTAAAGTATTCTTTGCATCCACTATCACTTTGAAAAAGTAGTACAGTATTTGACCAATTACAAAAGCATTACATAACGCTGTTTTTTCCAAGAATCATTCACTGTAATATTTCAAGAATGTGAAATTTCACTACTAAACAAAGTAAACAACTTTTACATTCAATGATTAAAAACTTTGATTTCCCCATCTCAAATTAAAACATTATTATGCAACAACTTGCCAAAAATGTATTGAAGTTGTCAATAATTATTTAGCACTGCTCCTCATTTTTTGCTGTACAATACTAATTTGGTTACTTGATTTAAATAACAAAAACAAAAGAAAAACGTTTTTTGGTAAACCTGCATTTCCCAAGCAAGCTAAGAAACCTATCTTCCTACATCATTTCGGGATCTAGTACGAATATGTATATTAAAATCAACTAAATTACTTTAAAAAAAAAAAAAATAGAGACTGAAAAGCCACTACCTGAAATTATTTTTTTTAAATCAACAGCACACCCTTAAGAAAAAGCCCTACAGAAAAATAAACTTAAGATATAATATTAGTTCATAGGAACAAACCCAATGTCAGTATATACAGCTGCATCAAATCACTACCGTTCAACAGCACAATGATGCTGTGAGAATCGCTAATCCTCAAGGGAAATGATATGTATAGATGGGAAGAAATACAGATGCTGCAAATTGCCTACTTTTCTAATAAAAGGGGTTAGGTTTTAAATTCTTAAAGATGGAATGAACAAATCATCCCCCTCGCCATTGATCTATTGATTTTATGCACAAAAGCAGGGCCCTCCATTCTTTATAAGGTGTTAAGTTTGTTTTTTATGTACCCAATCCCTGTACAGCACTACGGAATATGTTGGCGCGATATAAATAAAAATAATAAGATGCGATTAAAATAAACACTGCATATTCTTTACCTAAACAGTATTTAAAAAAAAAAAAATCAGATCTTCTCAAAAGATGTTTTTATGTTCAAACACAACTTTGTTGTTGTTTGCCAATCAAGTGTAGGCTTATTAATAGGGCAATAGCCAGCTTGTGGGACACACCATAGCCCCTGAGTCAGGAGGTTTAAATACAGGGCCTCTAGGCATCCTTTGGAGCACACCTTGGTCCTTCAGTAAGGAGGTCTCTATAGTGAAACATGGGCATGGTTTGTTTCCACATAAGTTTAATTTTTGATCAGCGATTTTTATGGGAAGGTGTTTGTCCTTATATCTATTATTCTGACTATGGCACATTTAATGGATGTATAGGACTATTTGGGTCAATGTGAGCCTCAATTTTGTCCTTATTGTACTAATCCTTGAGGTCCTGTTATTTTTTTATCTGAAAATTGGCTATATAATTTATTACATAAGGCCAAACTAGCACATCTCAGTAACCTTTGATTTTCCTGGTAGATAAGCCTCTCTTGTTGAGTAACTAGACTTTAGAATTGATTCCAAAGAGGAAAATGATTATCTCCCCAACCAATCTTTTGGGTAAGGGTTGAGTTTAGAATAGACATTAGGAGTCTTTTTAAAAAGACCAACCAGCGTTTTCTTCTGGTTTTATAGTTGTAAATAAAGTTCCCTTTTCTTTATTTCAAGTTGCTAAACAACAATGGTGTAAAGCACTTGAAGATATTTAAAATCCTTGATACCACAGCTATGGAAAGCAATAAGACACTTCTCTTAATTTCCTGGTTCTTAATACATTTAGTTTGTTACCAAGGATGTTTTTAGAACAAATTCACAATTACATGATATCATATAATCTATATTGTTAAAGTATTCCTGAGTTTTAGCAAGCCATCAAGAGTTTTATTGCCTTGGAAGTAGTTTGGCTATAGCAAAGACCATTCTTACGAGTGGTAAAAATATTGTGTTCTTTGTGTGTATAGTCTAAATTTCAACTATCTTCTTGACCAGGAATTACAACCTACAGTACATGTACAACTGGGCTGGACTGGCAAAAAATATATATGGAAAAGCACATAAAAAAAGATCCAAAACCTTTTTTTTTGTTGTTGTTGTTGACAATTTCTTAATTTTAATTTACACTTCTTGAGTGTTCTATTATGAATCTTAGATTATTTCAATAGGGGAATAATGAGGCCTGTAGCATACTTTTGTGGAAAACTCATCTACCTGGCAGACAGTATAAAGTTTACATTTTTCATCTCACACTGAGTGGTTACCTTGGAGAGGGTGTGCTTGGTTTGCTCCAGGCTTCCAAAGTATTCAGAGTAATCCTCCTAGGCTGCCCTGCTTTGTTACTTTGTCCATTCTTCCTTTCCTCTGAAGTAGGAGTTGCAGGGACAACTTTAATGCCTATTGGTGTTGAAGGGGAATCCTTACTGATAGGTGCAGCAGTTTTACTATTCACGGGTGTGCAAGGACTGGACTGCTCAACAGGTTTGCTTGTTGGAGTCAACTCTACTGGTCTCGGTACTGGAGAGGACACCTTTCTTGCTTGAATTTTCTTTATCTTCTTTTCCATCGTGGAGGGAGTCTTTATTATCAACACTGGTTTTTCTTTCAGTGGGACACCAAGCTCACCTTTTTCAAAGCTTACAAAAGAACAGTACCCATCTGTGGAGGAGATTGCCAAGAAGGATCCATCACTTGACCTGTCAGATGAGGAACCAGAGATAATTAAATTACAAGAATTGGCATAGCAGCATAACTTTCAGCTCCAGCGTCTTCCTTGATATCAAAGAATATAATCACAGTCACATAAGACAATTAGACAGAAACACCCATTGGGCATAAATAAAACAAAGCCTGAAAATATGATGTACATTGAACTCGCCATAACAAGCTGCCAGTCTATGCTTTAAAATACTTTTTTTTCTGATATAAATAGCAATCCAGTAAAATTTGTGGCTCAAGAAGCATGGCAGCCACAATAACTGACCAACAGAAATATCCCATAAAACAAACAATATTGTGAAACTTGTGTCATTGTACTATAACTAGGATACTTCTAATCAAAATTAATATTGAAAGTTAGTGGTGAAAAACAAATGCCATAATTAAAAAAAGGTTATACATATATATGTATTTGACACCAAAGTACTTTGGACATCCAGAGAAAATGTTTTAAATTTCAATTTATATATTACATGGTATCAGTAACAATTTTTGTTAGCGAGTTTCAACATACATAATATAATACAGCATTGTACTACAATATAAGTGTCAGATAAGTTATATTGTCTTCTTCAATAAAGCTTATTAACTACTATGTATTTTCTTTTTAAATGTTTAATCATAAGTATAACCAACACTGTAGAGGAGAAATTACACAAATGTAAAGCCAGTCTAATGTTGGGTCTCAAAAACACATGATACACGATTTTCAAAAGTAGACTGAAAAAATGCCCATAAGAATTGTTACTAAACAGGTGCACAAGCAAACATTTATGTGACCTCCTGGATGCTCAAAGGTTTTTAAGCCCATGATGCATAAAAGATGATGTGTTAAAAGGCCATTTACCTCAATGTAAGTGCTGCTTATGGTGTGAATTAGTTCAAGATTGTATGTTAAAATCTTTTTTTTTCCATTTATTACACACACAACAGATACAAAATCTAAATGTTTAAGTCTGTTTACAAACCCACTTTGTGCCGCCTACTGGTGGTTTCATGATTAAGGACAGAGCTGCGGTGGGAGGTGAGGAAAGAGACTGATTGCATTCTTAAGTTCAGAGAAAACTGCTCTCAAAAGTTAACTCATACCTAACCTAGTTAGGTCTTTGCAACATTCCATGATCTGCACAGATTGATCTGTTGAGGGCTAACATAGTTTTCCATTTTTCTCACTACATGGAACAGGAGCTGCATGTCTGTCAGTCAGTGAAACATGTAAACATGGATTTTCCTTTATTGAATCCGCAAAGAAAAATGCATATATTTAAAAAATCCAAAATGTATTTCAACATGCTTTTAGGAGATCTTTACTGTGATGTGGTCCAAATTGTGCTGAATTAAGTGACCCTTGAAGATTGATTGTACCAGTTTCAAATAATAATGTTACTAAATGTTTTTTCTGCGCTAACATGCACGCAACAATTAAAAGGACCACAAAAGTTGCAATATGAGCTTTGCCCCATCAGTTAAGAGGGTGGAAATCATGTGGAAAATGTATTTAAATTTTTAAAATGTATCAAGCATTGACTTGGATATTGTCATTTCAGTTTAACCATTAAAGCCGTCCCCCAAACAAGACTCTGTAACGGTTATACATTGAATTATGGATTTATATTCACTTAATAAGTAGACTATGGTGGCGTAGTAGTAAGCAAACTGTTGTAAAAAAATTGATTGCTATTTTACCAAAAGTCAAAGAAGGTGGTGCTGACCAAAAGTACTCTATTTACTTAGATTTATTGTTACTCCAAAATAAAAACTTAACATTTATGAAGGCAATTAAAATGTCATGGGTAAATAAAAAAAAAACCAACCTCTTAGATACCCCTAAAAGGTGTGACCGCTTAAAATTACAGCTAGTACGGAATAAAATTGGTCCTGCCCTGTACTTACAGTGCTTCTAGTGAGGTAGACTTTTAGCAAACAAAAATATATAACTGGCCATAGTAAATTGTGCAATATTCCTAGCCCTGTATAAGTTAGATAGTATGTATCTTAACGGTATAGACATGCTACTGACACCTGTAGTAAAACTCTTTGCAGCAACTCATATGCAAATACTCGACAGTGACTAGGTAGTTATGTAGCACTTTTCAGGTGAGAAACACTGTATATTAAGTTATCTTCTAGTATTACCACAATGTAACATTGAATGTACCACCTCACTGGTAAATTAAAAGTCTGCAAGTTTTCAATCTAGCACGTTGCTTTGGGGAAAGCACTATAAACACCGGACTCTAAGCTCAAAGACAGGCCCCTCCAGACTTGAAATGAGTTAATATTGTTTTGCCTTTATTTCAACCTATGTATTGCGCTGTTAAACATAAACAATGATAATAATAATAATAATATAGGAGCGAACACAACTGAACTAGAATCTGCTGGATAGCAACGCTATATTTAAGTTGAAAAAAATCAGTGTTCTTTACACTTAATATCTGAAAGATATGAGGGCCTTCGCATGTCGCATAGAGCGCCTTAGTCCCGGGTGTCGCCTGGCAAAAATGTATCAGGTGTCAGAGCATAATAAAGTGATTTAAATGTTTAACTACTTTGAGTGTCCTATCCCTGTCAGCCAATGAGCATTATTCATAAAGTAAGGGCAGTGTAAAATATGAGATTTTTTTTTTGTAATAATTAATAAATTAATATAATTAATAAATGAATACACGTTTATTATTTGTACTTAATATCCAGCAAACAATATCCTGAAGCGCTCACAATCTGTTTGTGGTATTTTTTTTAAATGTACAGGGGGACTGTTGATCATTTGAGGAGAAAGTGTCAGCAATGTGCTAAGCGTGCAGTGTATATAGGCTGTGTGCACAAGGGCAAATTGTTTGTTTAGGAGGAAGAACCTCCATTTCAAAAGTGTAATGTGCAAGTTAGTGTTGTGAAATGGCAGCGTTACGTCTATGTTTTACACTGTTCGCATTTTCCGTCCTTCCTATTAGTGTATTTTTCAACCTCGTACGTCCCTGGCAAAGTCATACGCGGCTGGCAGTGTTTTGGGGGCTTCGGGCCGAGTAGCCTCTGTTTCATTTTATAACGCAATCTTTTTCAAACTGCTACGGGGCTTGCATTGTGGAGGGGCTTGCACCTGCGGTGCTCATTGCACAAAATGGGGGTTCGTAGGGATGAGCACCTTTCTCCATCAGCGCAATGAGCGCCTTTGGCGATCACTGCATAAGTCATGCGGGGTCGTAGGGATGAGCGGCTATGTCGCTCATCTCCACCAGCGCAATGAGCACTTTTGGCGCTCATTGCCTGCAACTGCAGCCCTCGCTTTACGAGGGCCGCAGTTGCGACGGGCTCGCTGTGCAAGCCCGCAAGCGTTGGCAACAACCTAACTATTTGTGATAGGAGGTCTAGGTAAATAAAATAAAAAAAGGGCCCTGTTGCTGCATAGCGTTTATTTAATCCAGATGTTATTAGTATGTCCATACATTTAGGATACATAATATATACAGGGTTAGGAATCTGGCACAATGACCAGTTAAGCAAACAAAAAAACTCTTAACATCTACCTTACGAGAAGCACTGTAACTGTACAGAGCAGGACCAATTTTAGTCTGTGCTAGCTGTAACTTTAAGCTATATCACACCTTTAGGAGGGTTTATTTTAAATTCCCCATGAAACTTTAATTATCTTAATAAATGTTAAGTTTTATTCTGGAGTAACAATAAATGTAAGTAAGTAGGGTACTTTTGGTTATAGAGGGGACATTTTATTTTCAGCACCACCTTCTTTGACTTTTGGTAATATACTTTTCCATTTCTATATAGATCTTCATTGGTTGCATTCCCTATAGTAATCATTGATAAAAAAAAAAACGGTAAAAAAAAAAGAAAGAAGAAAAACGTGTGAATATTATTATATATAAAACGTTTTTTTTTTTACATAAGTAGTTCACGTAATTCAATAATAAAAAAAAGACAAGTTAGCTAATTTTAATATGTAATTCTCTATTCTATAAACTAAACCATATTTTTTTTTTTTTTTTTATTATTCATAAAGAAGAAAAATTACTGGTAGGAATTGAACCCAGTAACATCTCCTCCAAAGACAGCAACACTAGCGGTGTGCCACAGGCTCAGCTATACAAAGTTACAAAAACTCAGCCACTACTTCATTCTACACCGGATTCTGATTAATTATTCATTGTTCCATGTGCTACAGAGCTCATTACTCATTCAGGCAGAGGCAACACAGTGAAATTGCCTGACTTCAATTGATCATGAACTCTGCATCAATTATTCAAAATTTAAAAAAAAAAAAAAAAAAAAAAAACTCTTTTAACAAGCTTTTTCACTTTCTATCAAATGGTGTAGAATACATAAAGGGATTTTTTGTGGTCCTGTAAGAATGGTGGTAAATTGCAATATTAACCCTTAATGGGCAAAATAAAAAAGACATGTAACATCGGCAATCAGAAGAAATTGCAGCTGGTGCAGTTAGGATGGCTCAAAATCACTGGGAGAATCCTGCATGAGCACATAGTGATCACTACTATCCACTAGACACTATGGGTGATATGAAAAATATATAGATATGTCTGATCACATGAGGGAGTGATAAAACAAAAGTTTTTTTGTCTTTCTTTTTTTTAAATATATGCCCCCGACCTTCCCCCACAAACGTGGTAAGGATGAGCTGAGCTCGTCCTTGCAAGATAAAAGTTTTTTTTTTGGTACTGGTTGAGCTCATCCTAGACACTTAGGCCCTCATTCAATTGCAATTTGGCCAATTGAATAGGGGTCTAAATAAGCACATGGCATATATTTTTTAGAGAAGTTTTTAGTTAGTAAGCATCTATCCAAAAGCAAGGTTTTCACCAACTATAAACTTCTTTAAAAAATATATGCCATGTGCTTATTTAGAGCCCTATTCAATTAGCCAAATCGCAATTGAATGAGGGCCTTAGACTATCTCTATACACTTAACCCTCTAACATAAAAGACAAAGATGCTCTTTTTAACTCACCATGAAATGTCACTCAGTGTATGATAGTGCACGTTAGACACATAACCAAATGGAAAGAGCTGCTGAGTGTCATAGAAAAGCACAGCATCTTCTGAGGCAACAGCAAATACCATGCGATAAGGTTGAGTAATGAGACCCTGAGGTGGAGTCTCCACTGTGTCATCTAAAAGACAGGAAAGAGAAAATCAAAACAATGTGTTTAATCTATACAGCATCTGCACCTCATGTATAAAATAGGAATTTATTACTGTCCATTAAATTTACATTTTTTTTTTCTCCGGGTCATATGAAAGCCCTTTTAAACTGAATTACAAATTTATATATATACTCACTGTTATCCGGCTCCTACGGGGACTCTATTGCCGGATAAGTGTAGTTTCCGGTTAAATCTGGAGTCCCGAATTTAAGTGTCTAAACGACCCTTAAACACCCCAAAACGACTCAAAATGCCTTTAAAAATGCATTAGCACTTTTTAAAAGGTTAGCATTTTCTTCTTTTTGCATTCTCGAACTCCAGATAGTGCCGGTTATGCCGGTTTAGCGGGAGTAAATTTAAAATTGGGAATTGATGCCGGTTGCTTGAGTGCATGTCTTATCAATCATTGGCATAGTGTGTTGTGTGTGTAAATACTTTCTCCATGGTGGATTTAGAAAATAATTACAGACTCTCTTACTGAATCTCTGTTCAATTCTAACATTGCAAGCACATTCACACGTTAAAACACAATACCTTTGACTTGGGGTCGAAGTTCAAAGTAGATTGGACAGCATCGTACAGCCAAAGTAGCCTTTGCAGGACAAGGAAGGTGAGCTATAGGCCTAATGTTGGGTACAAATAAGAAAAAAACATCTCTTAAGCACCATATATGAGACATTATTGAGGAAGAAAGACCCCAAAAAGGAGAAACAACCTTACCTTTTAAGATTCTTTCTTGAGAAGACATATGTTGTATTCATGACATTCTCCCCAGCCTCAACACATCCAGCTAAAAGCAAGGAAGTGATTTCATTAAGATATCTGAATATTTTTATACAGAACAGCAAATAGTTAAGTAAAGAAACAACACATGAGAACTAAAGTAGCTAATGATCCCATTCGATTTCAAGCCCATAACTGCCTGTAACCCGAAATTTTGGCTGTGGGTTAAGTTTTTTCTGAACATTTAAACACATTCAGTTGTCTAAATCGCAAATGCCCTCTCACAGCCTCCACACAGAGACCATGTACTCATAAGTAGGATTGCAGGGGGCATGATCATATGATCTGACAATATTTAAGCAAGCCTGTAATATACTACTTAAACAATATTTATAAAGTAAGTTTGACCTTTGTTTTAGAACTTTTGTACTCTAAGGTGTTAAGTTCTATGATATTTTCAAGATAGTGATAGTAAGAGAAAAACACTTAAAGAACAACTTTTTTGTGGAATTTAATATATTAGCCACAAACCAAACTTTAGAATTTAGCTTGTAAAAAGTGCATCAAGTGCTAAATATATCTGCTTAAAGTGCTCAAAAATTGTGCAACAAAATACTGCGATTGTAATTTAGAGACAACATTTGGCCTCTATACTTAAGTGCTTTAGTGATATTTTGTAACAAATTTCTTAAGTCTTTTACAATTGCACACATGTCCAGACCATTATTATTATACTAGCGACTTGCCCGTCAAAAAATGACGGCAATAGAATTGTAGGTCATGGAATGCTGTTTGGAACACAAAGTAAGTGTTTTGGTTGTGTGAGAATCTTCGGTGCTCATTGCGAGCCTCATGCTGAGCGCCTTCACAAGCACAAACCATCCAACTTGAAGGAGCTGAAGCAGTTTTGCAAGGAGGAATGGGCAAAAATCCCAGTTGTAAGATGTGGCAAGCTCATAGAGACTTATCCAAAGCGACTTGGAGCTGTGATTGCCTCAAAAGGTGGCTCTACAAAGTATTAACTTTATAGGGGTGAATAGTTATGCACATTGACTTTTTCTGTTATTTTTGTCCTATTTGTTGATTGCTTCACAATAAAAAAAAAAAATCTTTAAAGTTGCGGGCATGTTCTGTAAATTAAATGATGCAAATCCTCAAAGAATCCATGTTAATTGCAGGTTGAGGCAACAAAACATGAAATATGCCAAGGGCGGTGAATACTTTTGCATGGCACTGTATTTGTAATGAATACATGCAGCTACCAATATGGAGAGCTAACCATCTGTTTTGATGTTCCTGCAGCATACAATGTAGATTTTAAGTGTTGGTGAGCGGAGGTGTAAGTGTCAGCAAAATGTGCCGTTTGTAGTGTAAATAGGCTGCGTGCACGTGGGGAAACCGTTTGTGTAGCTGTGTAGTTCCGCATTTTGTAAGTCAGTGTTGTAAAATGGTGGTGATTGTGTATGTAGTACGAGGGTGTGGATGATTTTGCGTCCTTCCTAATAGTGTAGCTCGTACAGGGTTGTGTAAAAGTTGTATGTGCCTGGGGGTGTTTTGCGGGTTTAGGGGTCGTGTAGCCTTGTTTTCTTCGGCGGCAATTTTTTCTCTTGCTTAGGGGATTTTCGAGTGTCTAAACTCTTGAAATTGGACTTAAATTGAGGTGTAACCTCACTTCCAGACATCCTGGGTGATCCCCCTTGCTGTGTAAGATGTGTTTTTTTTTTGTATTTTCTGTGTTTCTCGGTGTGCGCAGTTCTGCTGTTAAGTTCGTATTTTATTTTTTTCTTCCTAAGTCCCGCTTTTCTTTTGTAAGTGTTACAGGCCGTATTTTTTTTTATGCCATTTTTTCAAAGTGCTACGGGTGTCGCACCAGCCTAAGTGCTATGGGGTCATAGGGATGAGCGCCTACGTTAGCAACAGATTTTGGCAAGCCCGCACTGCTCAGAACTATATATGTGACTAGAATATTGCCTGTCAAAAAATGACGGCAATGAAATTGTAAGTGAGCTAATGCTGTTTGGTGTATGGTAATCAAATAAATAATACATTAATAAAGGAATATACTTTACCTATTTGGAAGTAATATATGCAGGAAGCATTGTGTTGAAGAGCTGGCAATCTGTTTTCATGTTGCTGTATCATACAATGTGTGTTTTCACTGCTGTGGAGCTGCTGTGTAAGTGTCAGCAATGTGTGCAGTGTAAATAGTGTGGGTGAGCGAGGGAGCTCCTTCGGCGCTCCATGCCAGCGAGCCCGCACCGTTAGCAACGACTCGCTTGCTCACAACTATATATGTGATTGAAAATTTATATTGTGGAATTATTTTTAAAGAGACTTTGTCACTGTTACTCTTAATAAAAATTATTATAAGATTATACTTATAATTTTGCGGTGTCAGTTTGTATATAGTTACTTATTATAATTTTTGGTGGGTTATCCCACTCAGTTCTCCTATATATTGTTAGTAAAATATATGGTTCTTCATTCTGTCTCTCGCACTTTACCTTGTGACTGTTTTAAATGCCACTGCATATCACTCTTGCAAAGGCTTAATATTTGTGTTAGTGCTGCTGTGCATAGTGAAAGGTGTGCCTGCACTTCAATTTCAAAAGTGGTGCTGTCTATGTATAGAGATCCCCTTATTAGTTTAGTTCCTTGATGTTTGTACCTATAATCTTATATATTTTTGAGGCTATTAGAGCTAGCGTTTTATGCTTGCTGTTGTATAATCTGGCACAGCGTCTGACGCCCAGAAGCGACGTCACGAGGCTCCGACGTACGTTTTTGTGAGATCCTAAGTCTCACTTCATCAGGGGCTGTCCTACTCTGTCTCTGTGGAGACTTTATAGTGTTTGGGCTAATAAATTTTAACCTCTTGCGTGCCTGAATTGAATTGTACCAAATAAATGTATTAGTATATTACTTCTTAAGCACTTGCAATACTTCTTAGACACAGCCAATAGTAAAGGAGTCATCATGACATCAGGAAAACATGGAGTTTATACTACAATTAATTAGTGCCTAGAAGTAAAACTTGTGATCGGACTAGCAATCCATAAATGTAGAAATCAATAAAAGTCATTAAAGCAACTGTTCTAGTCCATGCGGGTTCCATATGTATTAACCCCTTGATCCATATAAACACAAATAAAAAAAAGTTACAAATCATTTTTTTAGCAGATTTGTGCAATTAATTCTAAATGTCTTTCATTGCTTTCCCAGTATTTTAAAAAAAAAAAGTAGAAAGGGTTTATTAGCTGCTGCAGTTGCCAGTACTAGCGTTTTACCCCCTTGCGAGTCCTATCTAATACTTACTTTATTCCTCCTTTGCTATTATGTGTAATACCTGTTAATGGACTACCGTGGTCATTTTTCTTTTAACTATATGGTGTTTTGAATAACTTGAGAATGAGCAAAATATTTTGCTCAAGGTATTAAAAAAAAATGCAGCCTTTACATCTTTAACTTTTACAATACTTTGTTCTTTTACTCCATTTTATTTGCAGATTCCCATTACTTCAGTTTAATGTACTGTCAGTTTTAGATACTACATTTCCATTGTGTAGATAAGCTTCCTGTGCAATCAAAGTTTCCTTCTACCTCATGAACTTGATCAGCAGAAACCAAAACGGTAGATCCCTCAGCAGCATTATTGCTTGTAACATGCATTATAGGAGGATGTATTTTATTTTCCATTCTAAAAACAGTTTGAATATTTTAAATTGTAGTCCTTTGCTGTTGTCATATATTTAAAATATACAGTTTTCAGTCTTTAAAGCACTCTCCACATTAAAAAATAAATATAAGAAAATAAAAATGGCCGACAGGATGCAGTTGGTTTAAAGCGCATACCTGGTGTGAGAAGCAGGGACCCATCAGGGGTGAAAGTAAGCCTTCTGAAGAAAGATTTCATACTGTCATCATGATACATCCGATATGTTTTCACCTACAGTACCAGAACACAAAGGGCAAACAATTGTTCACTGAATTATCAAAAAAATAAAAAAGCCCTCTACCTAATTGGAATATTTGTGGCCCAAAATCAATTTGATGCATTACATTTAAAACACTTAATATTTGTAGATGAAAATCACACAGCTGCAGCTGTTCTTGACCAGGTAAAACTGGATTCAATAAATAAATAAAAAAGTGGTTAAAGGACAACAACTGCATGAGATATTTTTAAGGACATACTGCCCATGTGCACAGTATGTCAAGTATGAATTGGGCATATCAAGATAATATATATATATATATATATATATATATATATATATATATATATATATATAATTATCCCTTGTGACTTAAATTTGCAGCTCTGATCAAACACTATATTCCTTCTTTGCAACAGATTCACTCTAGGAGGATTCTATTTGGGGGGGTTAGTGCACCCTGCCCCTCCAGGCTGTGTGAGTGAGCCCAGAAGCAGCTCTGAGTGTACACATGCCTCCATAATTTACACTTAATCCCTGTAGAGAGTCTTTGTAGCATTGTGGCTTGATCAGAGCTGCAAATAGAGTATCAGGGAATACAAATAATTGTGTATACACACACACACACACAACAAAACTATGCTCAATTCAGATTTATTTTTTTATACATACTGCCTACCACAGCAGTATGCATATTAAAACAAAAAAGCAGCTTTCATACAGTGGGCCTTTAATATATATTAAATAAAAACAAAAAAAAGTTACCTCTCCTTCTGCTCCAGTGCTAGATGTAGATGTCATCTTGCTAACATTATACGCTACCCTTTTGGTCTCTGTTCGATATACTCTCATAACTCTAAATGCAAACAAAAAATATGTTTTAAGATATAAAGCAAAGTCAGTATCTATATTAACAAAATGTATTTCATGCAGAAATAGACTTTGCTTCTACAGTGGGGCTCTATATTAATAAAGTAAAGTTTTCTCTAAAGGAAAATTGGTTCTCCACAATCCATACTTGTCTCAGTTTGTACAAAGTTCCTTACACTGTAAACGGACTGCTTTGTTGAACTCCGCAGGACAATCTAAGGGGATATCCCCTGTAAAGGGTTGTTGCATAATTATAACAAACCATCAAATTTTCAAACTTAGGAAACAAATATGCCCAAATTATTTCCAAGCTTCTTCCTCTACTTGTGAAATTACAATAAAAAAACCTAAAACCAAAATTCATACCTATCACAGCTTAAAGTCGCAATATACTGTCCTAGAGGATCCCAGGTTATCCCCTGCACATAACTTTTGTGTTCATTAAATATAGAGATCTTCTGACCTGGAAATAAAGAGAACAAAACACTACTGAACAGATATTTAGTAACATTTTCTTAGACAATTAGAGACGCAATAATTCTGAATATGTCTATATTTCCTATTTTATAACTTATCATTAACACATTTGGACAGCAACGAGAAATGAATGAACTCTAACTAGAAAAATATACTTGAAAGATTTACAGTTATGTGCGTTTCAAATTCTAAATATTGCATAATATAAAAAAAAATACATCCTTTGAATTTAATTATTGAATGCAATTTCGGTATAACCGAAACCCACATTTCTTATTTGTTCCTAACAGGATTGGACACATAGGATGAATAAGAGGAATTGTTGCTTCAGATTATATTTTAATTCAGTTTTGTTGAAAGACATTTTACATGGTCACTTTACATAAACATAAATAGAAGGAGTAAGCCACAGTAGGATAAACCCTTCACCTCAAGCTACATGTAGACTAGTAGTCCAAGATGGAATACCCCATGACACAAGCAGTAAGCAAAACAAATTGTTTTTCTAAAATGCTTTAATGTTCCTGGCTTACAAAGTTGCTATTAAAACTACATACTTCATGAGTGTGTGAAGACTTTCCCAAACTACAGTGGTTCTATAAAGGATTGCTGCAATGCCATAGCAAGAGAATCAAGCTTATAACACCAAAAGTTTGCTGCCAAGGGAAACCTATTTAATACAAGTCTCCAGCCAATAGAGATAATTATGTTGGTGGTAGTCATTGCACTTTATAAATTAACAGCTGCCTGCTAGACAAAGATGTTTTACCCCATTGACCTTACGGTTGGTAGATATCAGCAGCAGCGGAGTCTGAACTTTGACAGTTTAATTGTTATTATAAGTTTTATAAATCATTAAATATGCTAAATGCTTAAAGTATCTGTCTCTTGTTGTTAGGATATTACAGTTGTCCTTTAAGGACAGATAAAATGTCTTTAAAATAATGTATTACAGGCAACACAATGTTTCTCCAGTAGTTTGTGGAGTGTTTCCACAAAACAAAGTTTCCAGGAGTGGGAGAGGTGGAGGAGTGGGAGGTTTCCCTTTAAACATCTTTTTTTAAATTACTGATCTTCACATGATAAGCATGTACTGTTAATTTTGTGTAAATAAAGGGTTGTAATACTATTATAGCCAAAAGTGCAAGTTAAAATTAATTTTACTAAAATATAAAAAGGAATGTTATAACTTGCTTTTACCTTTATTGACATCCCACATAATCGCAGTGTTATCCACAGAAGCAGAGGCCATGAAGTTGCTATCAAGTGTCCAGCAGATATCATACACATCCTCCAAATGGCCCCTAGAATTGACACAATTTTGTTCCAAGATGATTGAACATTCACATGCAAGATTTTCTATAATTTATTTCAGGATCAATGCTATTAAGCAAACCAAAGAGTGAGGATCATTGAGTCTCATCAGAACTAAAAATATATTTAAAGGACATGCAGGGTAATATCTATAGTTTGCTCTTTTGAAGAACTTTACTTAATGGCTGACAATTTAAATTAAATAATAAATTACACCTTTTTAATGCAGTTTTGATTTAGTGATGACAGACATTTTGTCAGTTTGAAAAAGAATTAGAAACTTGGGAGGAGTGTGATGAACAATGAATGTCTTGGGAAGGTTTTTATGCTATTGTCTTGCCTACCTGCTAATTTTTTTTATTTTTTAGCAAACTACAGCGGTCCTTTAAATTTGTATTTTACAGTATTGCAGCATTAAGAATATTTTATGTGATACTTTAACTTATATATAATACATTTTAATGTTCCGATACTATGAATGTTATAGTTTTTTACATACAATGGATGGGGTCTTAACAGCTACATTTGACATTTATTGTTACATTACAATAGAACGTATACATGAGTTTACTGTTAAATCAAACCACCAAGCACTGGGGCAATAACCTTAACAGTTCTATATTATGGGAAAAAATAAATATATATACCCTTTTATATAAGGTCTGTTATATACTAAAGACAATGTATATATTTTGCATCAGTTATACTCTTCTAGATTGTGTCATTAGCCTGTGATATTTAAAGAAAGCAGAGTGTGTCCTCTATTCATTAGCAGATGAATACCTCAGAGTTTTAACCACAGTCCAATTTTCCTTGTTGAGCTCAGGCTCCTCTTCCTCCTGAAATGGTGTCTGTTCGGGTTCCTTGCTGTCATTTAGCTTCCACAATAATATAGCAGCATCTAAGGAGCAAAAATAGATACTTTAATGCCATGTTTTAGTACATGCAAGACATGTACAGGGAAGAAAACATTCTGATCACAGCCAACATAATCCTTAAATACAGGCCGATGCTTAGTATTCCATGGAAAACATTGCCTATCCATGCTCTACTATTTTATTAACCAATATGTCACAATGTTAACTAAAAATAATTAAAAATACAAAACCAAAACCCCAACAATTCAATTAGCAACAATATAACTAGCTGTAAGCACCGAAGCAACGCCTTATTCAGTATATGTATTGCAAGATTAATGGATACACCATGAAATAAATAAATAGCTTTCTGTATTACTGGGAAGTACTCTGGCTATCGCATATATTAGTTGTGGTAAATACGAATGTTGATCACACCATGTTAAATGTTACAGGCTTGCGCATGTGCCATGAGCACCAAAGGCCGAAGACGCTCATTGCGGGAGACGTACAACTTGGAAAAGGGGCAAAAAAAGGTTTTGAAAAAGGCTGGCAATAAGCGCCAAAGGCGCTTATTGCCAGACCCACGATGAGCTGCAAAAGGCGCTCATTGCGAGGCCCGCAAGACTTGGAAAAAGGTTGGCAATAAGCGCCAAAAGGCGCTCATTGCCAGGCCCCCGATGAGCGCGAGCCACAAAACACTTTAAAAAATCCAACTTTAACGGCTGCCATTTTTTCCAAGCCCATAACTCGGAAGCTGTCGGAAGACCGCCAAAATAAAGAGGCTCGCAATGACCACTGAAGGTGCCCGTTGCAAGGCATGAAAGTGGCGGGTTGGCTGAGGCCTGCAATGAGCAACAAAGGCGTTTATCGAGTGGCCCGTAAAATAGACGGCGGGAGAGGCTCGCAATGAGTGGCAAACTGCATTGCCAGCTTCCAAATATTATTGCAGTCATTTTTGACGGGCAATTCGCTAGTCAACAAATAAAAAGCAACAACAGTGCAGTACAACATAGGTTTATTTCATGTGTACTACAGCCGATGAAACATTTTCTAACACTCATCGTATGGGTAAACCCAGCTGCCATCCTGCATTTGTCACCCTCTTGTATCACTAAACCCTTTAGATTGTAAGTTTGAGAGTTTACAATCTTGTGTCAGTGCGTTGGAAACAAGCACTATGTACATTTGTTTTTAAGCTCAAAAACAGGGCCCTCCATTCTTTATAAGGTGTTAATTTTGTTTTTGACATGTACTTAACTCCTGTATAGCACTACGGAATATGTTGGCATGTTACAAATAAAGGTAATAATAATGTAATAACTTCAGAATTTATTTACCACTTATTCATATTATTTCTTACTTATTCTACTAACCATCTCCTCCAGAAGCCAGCATCTCGCCATGTGGGGAAAACCGAACAACATTGACAGCTTTGGTGTGGCGAACAAGGCTAGCTAAAAATTCCACAATAGCTTTTCCATCTGGCCCACGCTCTATTTTCCACATCTAAAAACAAAAATAATTATTTTTATTGTGAACTGAGCAGCATAATATATATATATTTTTTTTTTCCACAAACCAACAGGCACTGTAGGAAGAATTGATATGCCTCCAGTGGATACCTGCGCTGAACTTTATATAATAAATAAAATATTAAATAAAACCACAAATAAGCACTCATAGATCTTATAATTTACAAATTTTATTATTAAAAAAAAAAAGATGTGATTTTTACCACTTATGGATTGAATTCTTATATAATTTGGATGGGGCAACTAGGCATGAAGCATTGAAGGTGTTGCAAGTGCCATATTTTGAGAAACACTATATATAGTGTTTCTTAGTACCTGGAGAACACCCTAGTAAAAGGTGTAAAATACAGGTATTTACATATTTGCTTATTCTCACATAACAGTTTGATCTGGATCTCAGCAGTACTCAGTATAATATCTATTAAAGCATCATTAATACTCACCCTCACCGCAGTGTCCACTCCTGCAGAAGCCATTCGGTTTATCTTATCTACACCATGCTGGAAATCTACACTATAAACAGGCTCCTTGTTGTGCCAGGCAATCTCACATGTGATGACCTTCATTCTGTAAGAGAAGGATTCATATTATCTAGGTCAGTAATCGGGTATATTAAAATGATGACGCCCTCAAGAAAATCTTAGCTTTCCTGTTCATATTTTGCCCAAGTTTAAAATAATTTACGACCAATGCCATATTATTTATAATGAAAATTACAGAAACCCTATGTATTTCACACATAAACCACAGAAGACGCATAAGATCATTATAAAAATATGCCTTTTTTTTTTTTTAAACCGTAGACTCTCAGTTTTCCGGCACCCATGGGGACTGGTAGATGCCAGATAAATGTAGTTTCTTGTTGCTCAGGAGTTACTATTAAAAGAGGCCTAGATTAGCTGAACATAGGATGCTCTGCTAAGTATATTTGTCAGGGAGGGCTGTTCTAGCAGCAGCAGCTTTCACTCCTCACTTACACACAGGTACGAAGGCTGGAGGGTGCGTTGCTGACCCCGGGGGAACGTAACCCCAACACTGCCCTGGCTCAGTCACTGAAGCCTGTCTGCTTCCAGGTAACACTGAATTGCAGAGATATACAGTGGATGAAATCTAGGTGCCTGTAAGCATTTTGTGGCATGACAACCTGGCTCCTGACATTTGTTCAACCCGGAAAATTTTATTTAAAGTAGTTAAAACAAAATCTGGTTGCTTGAGAGTTCTGGTTAACTGAGTCTAATACACACAAATTTTTATATATATATATGTGCGTATGTGTAAAAAGGCTTTGAGCACATTCAGTAAAACAGTACCCTGAGAAATGAACTGAGAAAGCTGCCGCGCCAACAGGAAAGGTCCAAATATAGTGCCCGAAATATACACACAGGTATATTATATTCCTAGTTAAATCCAGAGACCTTCATGTTCTTTTATAAATGAACATAACACAAGATTTACAGTATTATATGTGATATTTGCCTCCCAAAGCCATCTCTAAATCCTATCCAGGTGTTCCCTGAGGGAATTTTTGGAAATGTCTACATAATATTTGCCCATCTACCTCAGCTGAGTAGCCATTCCACTTATCTACTACCTTTTTTTGTATATACACAATACAAGCTGAGAAACACTGTGTACATAAGGAAAAAAGCACAGACATCTCTGCCCGCCTCCTTCACTGAATAGTAATAGGTTTATTTTTTATTACACCACTGATTATCATAGTTATTTACACTGAAAACTTCACAACAAAAGACATAGAACACGAGCTGACAGCCTCCAGCCTCACCACAGAACAGAATACATGACATATTGTGGTGTAGAACAGGCGCCAATGGATTTGAACTAGAATATATCTGCTTGTATGTGTGAAATCCGACATTTTCGCGCTCTCGCTGTATATTTCACACATACAAGCTGATATTTATCTTGTATTTCGCTATAAATTATAAATTTCCCTCTATATCAGTATTTTTCTCACACATTACCTCACAGCCGGTGTCGGTGCTGCCGCTTTCTATTCTGTTTGATTACACTTTGGTTTTCCCGCCCGCGCCAGAGCTGCACAGTCCTGAGAAACAGCGACACCTGTAGACAGGGAAGAGGCAGCGCAGACACAGGTCAGATGAGAGAGTGGCAAAAAACAAAAACAAACGGTCACTCATTGTGCCACAGCGCCACCTATAAACAGGGATGATTCAGCGCACGTAGGGAAAGGTGAGGGCAGATCAACGAGTCACAGCGCCAGCTTTAGGAAAGGATGAGGCCGCACACTCGGCTCCGGCGAAATAGTGGAATCGACCAAACAGTCATCGCTCATAGTACATATAAGAATTTGTTATACAACGCAGCGCCCCCTGCAGCCAAGGAAGAGGCAGCATACACATAGTACATGTGAGAAAGTAAGACACAACCAAACCTCAGCCACAGTGAGTCACAGTACCACCTACAGCTAGGGAGGAAGCAGTGCACCTGATGGATTAGTAAACAATGCGTGGGAAAGAAAACATTCCCTCATAGGGCCTTATTCTATTAGCTACTTGCAAATGCCTTGAACTCATAAATTTGGCTTCAAGTGTTTTTTTTTATTATTAAATGTTTATATGCATTCTATTGATTTAAGGATTCATTAGTGCCAATCATTTATATAGTTGTGAGCATGCGAGTTGTTGCTAACGCTTGCGGGCTCGCGTAGCTGTTGCTGGCAAGGAGCGCCAAAAAAATGGCCGCCGAACAAAACGAAAACGAGGCTACAGGACTCTAAACACGCAAAACACCTACAAGACACGTTAACACCCATTACGACATCGCAAAAATCGTCTGCAACCCGCGGACATGAAAAAATAAAAAACACAATAAGCACACACAGTACATACATAAAAAGCTTACCTGCAGCAAGAGGGAGCATCCAGGACCTCAAAAAATGAAGTTACACTTAAATTTAACTCAAAATAAAACAGTTTAGACACTAAAAAATTCTCTAAGCGAGAGAAAAAATGGCCGCCGAACAAAACGAAAACGAGGCTACAGCACTTTAAACACGCAAAACACCACCAGAAACACGCAAAACACCCCAAGAAACACGCAAAACACCACAAAAGACCTACGGATATTCCGCCACAGACACATACCACACATAGCCGCCATTTTAGAACAACGCGGAACTACACAACTACGCTAACGCTAACGGACCTTGAAAATTGAAGTTACACCTCAATTTCACTCGAGAGAATAAAGACACCCGAAAATCTCCTAAGCGAGAGAAAAAATAGCCGCCGAAAAAAACGAAAACGAGGCTAGAGGACTCTAAAGACGCAAAACACCACCAAACACCCACGGATTTTCCGAAAAAGACGGACGCGGTCCAAGAAAAAGGACGACAAATCAGCCACAGAGGCGTAACACACATTAGGCGCCATTTTACAACACTAACTTACACAATGCAGAAGTACAAAGCTACCCTAATGGATTTGGCTTGCGCACGCACACTATTTACACTACACACTGCACACATTGCTGACACTTACACAGCAGCTCCACAGCACTGAAAACACACATTGTATGCTGCAGCAACATGCAAACAGATTGTCAGCTCTTCTGCACAATGCTTCCTGCATATATTACTTCAAAATAGGTAAAGTATATTGATGTATTATTTTATTCATTATTTCATTAGCATTAGCAAAAAAAAACAATGCTCATAGCACACAAACAACCAACAACCTTGCAATGAGAGCCAAAGGCGCTCATTGCAGGCCACGCGATGAGCGCAGGAGGCGCTCAGCGTGAGGCTCACAATGAGCGCCGAAGCATCTTAGAACACCAACAAAATGTACTGCCGTTACAATCTTATTGCTGTCATTTTTTGAGGGGCAAGTCGCTAGTAAGTAATATATGCCGAATATGTAGCAATATTAAGAGGGATTTTAAGTATGTATAAATTTACGAATTGGGCAATTAAATCAGGCCCAGGAACTGAATACGGATACCTAGCGACAGAGAAATAGCAAAGCACCCAGACATGGCCCCTATTCAATTCTAATCCAGTTACCATCATACCGGCCGTAAGTCTGCGGGCTTAAAAGAGATTAAATTGAACAAGCCCGCAGCTACCTGGCCGAAAGTCAAAACTGTAAACCATGCAACGGTAAGTAGCATTTCAGAGCGTGATCATGATCAATTAAGCAATCTATTTAGAAACAGCCAATAGTAACTGAGACCGTCATCAAACATGGAGGTTAAACGTCAATCAATTAGCGTTTAGAGGTTCTGATATGCAATCAGACTCGCAATCCAGCAATGTACAAAATAATAAATATTAATGATGATACTGTTCTAGTCCATGTGGGTGGCCTGATATGTATTAATTCCTTTATTCCCGAGATTGATATAACACGGAAATGAAACATGAAAGAAAAAAAATTGTTACTGCAGATTTGTGAGCTTGAGGCTGTTGCACAATTAATTCTAATGTCTTTCATGGCTTTCCCCATCTTTTAAAGTGCAGTATTGATTTTATAGTTGCATTTACAGTGCTACGATCAGGTGTTTAATCCCCTTGCGAGTCCTATCTGGTACTCGTAGAATTTACTTCGACATTTGCCATTTACGGGTGTGAAAACAATTGCGGGCTGGGGGAATTGTAGCAATTGAATAGCGATTTGCAATTGTAACATTTACAGGCTTGAAAGATCAAAGGCTTAGCTTGGTCGGAGTTACAATTTTGACAACCGCAGTGATTTTCAGCCTGTAACCCTCAAATCATTTGCGGCTTGCTAAAAGACGCCAATTGAATAGCAAATTAGTTTATGGGCTACATTACGGGCTTCAGTACAATAGCTCAGTTAAATAGGGCCCATAGTATTGTATATTCTGTGTTAAACTACTCTTGTGCTGTTAGTGTTTAAATAAATATTAGCTGATGCTCCTATGTTACGTCACAGATTATATTAAAGGAGCTTCATTCTGAAGATACATAGGGCCTCATTCTATTATCGGCCGTAAATCGTCCGTAAGGCTGCGATTCCTTGCGGGGGTTCCGTTACCTCGCAATTCTATTATACAGCCCCGCAAGGATCTCCCCTTACGGCCGGCCGCATATCTTGCAACCGGCCGTAAGCTCCAAAATTTTTAAAGTAAAAATAAATTCAAGACGGCACTGTAAAGCTCTGTAAATGCTAGGGATCATATTAGGGGACATGAGGATTAATAGTAACCCCTCTCAAGCTTGCACATCAGCCCAAATCCGAGTTTACATTAACTGTTTATTTTCCGGCCGCAGCGTGGGCGGGTCTGAGGTGCTCCAAGCCCTCGGGACTTTTTACATGCATATTTGACATATATAATAAAAAATGTTTTTTACGGATTTGAGTGTAGGGGAATGTTGTGCTATTTTTGCTAACACCTACAATCTCTTTATAGTCTCCTCAAAGTGCAGGATGGCTTTATTTGGGCTATATTATGTGCTTAATTGGTGCTAGCGGGACCTGTTTGCTGCAAGTAAGCTGCGGCTCGCTTTTAGCCTTGCAGAGAGGGTTCCCGGAGCAATAGAATAGCAACCGGGCTTTTCTTACGGCCGAAACTCTTGCGGCCAATTTAGATCAAAGGCTTTCCTCCGGCGAGAGCGGCCGCAAGGGATAGCAAGGCGCCGGCCGCAAACCTGCCGGAATCCCCGGCCGGAGGGGAATAGAATAGCCGAATAGCTTGCGGCCGGTCCTTGCGGCCCTGCAGCGCCTACGGCCGCTAATAGAATGAGGCCCTTAATATTTATTATTTTACTAGTAGCTTGTCTGTCATAAGTGAAGTATCATATAATAGTATCTTCAATTGTCTGTGCTGTCTCTCTGCGCTCTCTCTGTGCCCTCTCTCTCTCTCTGTGTCCTCTCTATGCACTCTCTCTCTGTGCTCTCTCTGTCTTAGTTTGTGTGTACACTCTCCCTCTCTGCGTGCGCTCTCTCTCTATCTCACTGTGCGCTCTGCCTCTGTGTGCTCTATGCTAATGTGCATGTCCCGGCCGGCAATTCGGCGATACCACAGGTTATTGACAATTTCTGATGCTTGCGCAGTAAGTACTGCACAGACGTTACAGACACCTGTCAATTATTACAGTGGATTATATATATACATACATACATATTAGCTTCTATTTTAAAATACTAGAGCAGTGCTTCCCAAATTTGGTTCCATGGGACTACTAGGGCCCCATAATAGGTGGACTGGTGTTCAATAATTACATTATCACAAAAGATTTCTCTATGAGGTCTTGTGGCATTAGTTCTTAGATATTGCACATTTCTAATATTTTTTTGTTTATATTTGTGTGTTTTTATATGCAATTATACTATACAGTTTCCAGTGATCTGCTTCCTGAGGAGGGAGGAAGTTTTCATACTCCAATTTTAATGGAAAATTATGGCTAACTTATTTATATGACAGCTATGGTCTGTGACAGCCCTCTCTCTCTCTCTCTGTGTGCTCTCTTTGTGAGCCCTTTGTCTCTCTGTGCGCCGTCTCTCTCTGTGCTCCCTCTCTCTCTCTGTGATGGGGTGAAAAGACACAGGGAAGGAAGATGGGGGAAGAGACATAGGAGAGGAAGAAAAGAGACACAGGGGAGGGAGAGGGGGAGAGACACATGTAATATTATACCGTCATTTATGACGGCTAAACAACTAGGTAAAATAAGTTCAAATGTAAAACAAAATACAAGAAATAATGTACAAGGAGAAAGTTTGTTATATGGAAGTAAATATGCAAAATGTATGTTGTTTATCTATCTTGTATTTTAATTTAAAAAAAATATATATATATATATATATAAAATAAAATAAAAAACGGACCTGAATGCAGTGTTTCTACTGGTAGATACCAGGTGTAAGCAACTCTGGGTATGTAGAAAAAGTTTTTTTTTTAAATTAAAATACATTTTTATGTGTATAGAATGAATCAATATAATGTGACTTTTCTGATATAAACTTGGACTTGTGCTTAGGGTCATTGTCATGCTGGAAAGTCCAAGAGCGTCCCATGTGCAGCTTCGTGCTGAAGAATGCAAATTGTCTGCCAGTATTTTCTGATAACATGCTGCATTCATCTTAGCTTCAATTTTCACAAGATTCCCTGTGCCTTTAGAGCTCACACATTCCCAAAACATCAGCGAGCCACCACCATGCTTCACAGTGGGGATGGTATGCTTTTCACTATAGGCCTTGTGGACCCCTCTCCAAACATAATGCTTAGGGTTGTGACCATAAAGCTCTATTTTGGTCGCGTCACTCCAAATTACAGTGTGCCAGAAGCTGTGAGACGTGTCAAGGTGTTGTCGGGCATATTGTAACCAGGCTTTTTTGTGGCATTGGCTCAGTAAAGGCTTCTTTCTGGTAACTTGACCATGTAGCTAATTTTTTTTCAAGTATTGTTGTATTGTGCTCCTTGAAACAACCACACCGTCTTTTTCCAGAGCAGCCTGTATTTCTCCTGTGGGTTTTTCTTTGTATTCTGAACAATTCTTCTGGCAGTTGTGGCTGAAATCTTTCTTGGACTACCTGACATTGGCTTGGTATCAAGAGATTCCTGAATTTTCCACTTCGTAATAAGTGATTGAACAGTACTAACTGACATTTTCAAGGCTTTGGATATCTTTTTATATCCTTTTCCATCTTTATAAAGTTCTGTTACCTTGTTACGCAGGTCTTTTGACAGTTCCTTTCTGCTCCTCTTGGCTCAGTATCTAGCCTGCTCAGTGCTTCCACGTGAGAGCTAACAAACTCATTGACCATTTATACACAGACACTAATTTCATTTTAAAAAACAACAGATGTGGGAAATTAACCTTTAATTTGCATTTAACCCTGTGTGTGTCACCTTGTGTGTCTGTAACAAGGCCAAATATTCAAGGTTATGTAAACTTTTGATCAGGGCCATTTGGGTGATTTCTGTTATCATTACAATTGAAAAAGGAGCCAAACAACTATGTGATAATAAATGGCTTCATATGATCACTATCCTTCAATAAAATACTTTTTTTGGCATGATCAGTCATATTTTCAAAATAAATGCCAACATTTCACAATTTCTGACAGGGTATGCAAATTTGTGAGCACAACACAACACACAACACAAGCTTTGATCCTGCTCCACGCTTGATAGCCAGTAAGCTTGAAACAGCTGTTCGTGAATAGGATTCCCAGCTTGTGTATAATTCAACCTTGGCTTTGCATAAAAGCCGTGTAATACAGCAGGCGTAAGCTTAAAGGAAGCCATGTTTAAAATGGGCTATGGATTGACGAGCAAGGTATTTGTGGGCACATTTGCATGTCCCTGCTCAGTTTTTCTCTGAATTTTGATCCGAAAACAGGTTTTTTAACTTGTTTTAGACATTCAAATGTGAACACAGATGTACTATTTATTTACTATATATATATATATATATATATATATATATATATATATATATATATGTATTTTTTTTTTATATTTTGTAAATTTATATATATATATATATATATAAGAATATAAATAAAAAAAAATTAAAAAAAGATATATATATATATATATATATATATGTACAGCAGTACACCAGGCACATATATCGTTATTTCTCTGGTTGTGCCCATCCATAAGGTTTTCTTGGCAAAGATACTGGAGTGGGTTTCCAGTTCCTTCTCCAGTGGACCGTGATTTGTCTGACCTCTCTGCTATGACCTGACCATCTTGGGTGACCCAGCATCGTATAGCTTACAGCTTTACTGAGAAACACAAGCCCCTTCACCACAACAAGGTAGCAATCCAGAGGTGGATTTATACTGTACACATTATTATTTCTCTAACCCAGTCATAATCCAAGTACATTCATCCCAGTCTTCAAGCTGTCAGTCCCTCCAGGCTCCAGTGATGCAGCTAAATAAAGTCCTGTCTGAACCTAGTGGCAGCACTATGTCACCCGGTCTTTAACTGCTTGGAGTCCTGGCCCACCAGCTGCTTCATCTTCCAGTGCGGGGCCAAAAACACATCCACTTCTTCCGGTGTATCAATGTGATGGGAAGTTTACCACAAACTCCCACACTCAATGTACCTTGGTCAGTGGGTGCCTTGGTGAAACAACACAAAAGTAAATAATCATATAACGATGTTTATAATACTTAGCTTTGGCTGTTCAAATCAAACAAGGCTGGGGGACCCCACTGAATCGATCGGCTCAGCAGAATAGCAGTAGAGAGAGACAGAGAGCTCAGAGCAGGAATCTGTTCAAGGATGAAGTCTACGCAGTTTGATAAGGTCTGCATATTTATCGCAAATTATAAACCATGCTATAGGGCCCTTTACATTCAGCTGTTAAGTTCAGCAAGATGCTGTTTTGCATACTTCTGTTCTACTGTTTGGCCAAATTAAACACATACATATTAATGTACTTTAAAGGGACTCCAAGGCAGGCTCATTCGGAAATCATAGTAAGTTACCATGTTAATAAAAGCCTTTGAATATCATTTGGTTAAATTTCAGCTTAATTGCTTACATTTTTACTATGTTTCTGCTCTACCATAGGTATCCATGTTTGGATCTTGGACCTTTTCCTTCCCCTTCCTCTGGGCAGTGCTGTTTGCTCTTGTTTCCTGAAGTATCCATATTCTAAAGTAAATAATGCACAAGGCAAAGCATGTCTCTGTGGGTAAGTATTATGCAGTGTGGTACAGCTGGGTAATGTCCTTCCTCTAAAATAAACAATGTAGGGAGCCAGTGAACCTGCACTGTGGATGAGAGAGGAGTAAGTGAAAGAGAAAGTTAGGAAAAAATGCTTCTTATAGGTCTCAGCCAGGAAAGAAAGCCGAAACCAACAAAATCAAGCTTGGAGAGCAAAACCTATATAAACATTATATGCAGTGGTCTGATCTCTTTATTAATTGCATATTATAGTTTTCATTAGCAGGCAGGGTTACATTTACGCACATGTATACATAGGGTTGGCTCTTAGGACTAATGGCAAGGAATAGTGAAGACATATTTGTGAAGATCCCAAAAAGGGAGTCTATTTAGCTACAGCCAATCCCTGCCGTTGGCCACAGGAATTCCCCTCTAAATAGGCGATCTTCTTTGAAAGAATGGGCTACTCGGTATCTGGCTAACGGATCAGGAACATGTACATGTGCTTTAGCTCAAGAAAAATATAAAAGCCTTCCCGTTAAATGAAACACACCATCCTCTATGCGTTCCAAGTAACAACCTTTATCTCTTACAGCAATCTCTATATCACATATTTCATGTGGGTGGTAGGACCAGTTCAACCCCTCCACCGAGCAGGATCATCCAATAAGAGAATGGCAACTGGAGGGGTTGTGGTCCTTGACCACCGTAAAAAGACATCCATATACATAGGGTTGGAGCTTTTTGAGGGCCCACACTACCGCCAAGCACTCTTTCTCGATAGCTGTGTAGGCTACTTCCCGGTCGACCAATTTACGGCTCAAGTAAGCAATGGGATGCTCCTCCCCTTGCTGATTGACCTGGCTGAGGACAGCCCCCAGTCCGTAGGTCGAAGCGTCAGTGTGAACTAAAAAGGGTTGGGTGTAATCCAGTATAGCAAGTACTGGTGCTCGCACCAAGACATCCTGCAGCTGGCAGAAAGCAGTTTCACATGCCAGGGTCAAGTTCTCCATGCTAGGCACCCTTTTGTTGGTTAGGTCTGTCAGGGGCTTTGCGATCGTGCTGTAAGGAGGGACACATTTACAGTAATACACTGCCATGCCCAGGAAAGCCATTGCCTGCTTCTTAGTTTGATGGGTGGGCCAGGTAGCTATCTCTTCAATTTTAGCTGGCTCCCGTCGGATCTTGCCACCTGTACCCAGTGTCCCAGGTACTGCACCTTAGCCCTAGGCCACTGACACTTCTCTGGCTGAATGGTAAGCCCGGCATCCCTAATCTGGTCTAAAACCTGCTCGATGTGGGGAAGATGTTTGCCCCAGGAAGAGCTAAAGATGGCTATGTTGTCTAGGTACGCCTGGGCATAGGTATGACACCCCTGTAATAGCTGGTCGACCAACCTCTGGAAGATAGAAGGGGCGTTTTTCATCCCGAAGGACATTACCATGAACAGGTAGAGCCCGAATGGGGTGATAAATGCCGACTTTTCCCTGGCTGAGTCCGCAAAAGGGGTCAAGGGTAGTGAGGTATTTGGCTGACCCCAAACTATCTAAGAGCTCATGCATCCTAGGGATTGGATAGGCATCAGTCTTAGTTTTCTCATTTAATTTATGGCAGTCCACACAGAACCGTGTAGTACTCTCTTTCTTAGGGACCAGTGCTACAGGAGAGGCACAGGGACTGCTAGAGGGTTCAATAACTTTCATCTGGAGCATCTCCACTAACTCATTATGAATGGTCTCCCGGACCGCCTCTGGAACTCGATAGGGGGGCGGTCTTAGAGGGGGGCAGTCGGCGGTAAGCACGTCATGTTTGGCTAAATGTGTGCATCATGGGGCTTTAGTAAATAATCTTTGGTAGCTGGTGATAAGATTTGTTAGCTGACCCGGCTGATCTTCAGTTAAATTTTGGGACGCCCTAACAACGTCAGTAACGGGAATCGGAGTGATATCCTCCATGAGGTGAGACAGCAGCCCTTCCTTGGGATCACTACTGGTAGCAGCACAGACAGCCATGACCATAGCGGCCCGTTCCAAGTAAGCTTTTGACCTATTGATATGGGCGGTTCTGTGGATGTGACGATCATGGTCTACCTCTATTCTATAGGTAGCTTCCCCAATCTTCCTTACTACCTTATAGGGCCCTTCCCAGGAGGCTTGCAACTTATTCTGGGGATTGGGGACGAGAAGAAGGATGGTCTGACCATCCACAAACTCCCTATAGTGGGTGCCTTGGTCATGCCGCTGCTTCTGCTTCCTTTGGGCTACTCGTAAGTGATCCTGATCTATCCCAGCAAGGGTTGCTAGTCACTGATGGAAAACTAACACATAGGGGACTACTGGTACCTCACTGTGTTCATACTCCCCTTCCCATGCCTCCTGGATGAACTCTAAGGGACCTCTCACTTTTTGTCCATACAGGAGTTCTAAGGGTGAGAACCCTGTGAACTCCTGAGGGACCTCCCTATAAGTGAAGAGGAGGTGGGGCAGCAATTTCTCCCACTCCCGTTCTACAAAGGCTCTAAGTATTCATTTGAGAGTCCCATGGAACCGTTCACATAGGCCATTGGATTGGGGATGGTAAGGGGATGAACACAGATGCTTTATACAACAAACCTGCCACAATTGCTGGGTTAGTTCGGCCATAAACGGAGTCCCTTAGTCAGATAATATCTCCCTCGGGAACCCCATCCTCGAGAAGATTCCTACAGGGCTTCTGTTACAATAGTAGCAGTTATTTTACCCAAGGCTACAGCTTTACGGTACTGGGTAGTATAATCCACTACAGTTAGAATATACCATTTCCCTGAGAGTCTGGGGTGGGCCAGGTGACAACTATATGGATAGCAACCCTCTGTAAAGGGGTCTCTATAATGGGCATATTCTGGAGGGGGGCCCTGGTCCCCCGAACTCGGGGGCTGAACCTCTGACACAAGTCACATGTATCACAATATTCCTTTACGTCCCTGTTCACCTTAGCCAGTAAAATATGTGAGATGTTGTCGGGTCCTCTTACTCCCCATGTGCTCGGCTAAGGGAATGTCATGGGCTAATCCTAGCAGAGCCATTCTAAACTTTCTGGGGATGATCAGTTGCTTTGTCGCCTCCACTGGGCCTGCGGTACCCTCCTCTGTGGTAACTTTTGGGCCCAAATAAACTGTTCCCCTTCCTTCCCTAACTCCAGTTCCCCAAGCAGGTAATGGACTTACCCCAGGTGGATGAGTGGGTGAGAGGTCCGCTGGCACCAGTTCTGGATCCTTTACATGCTGGGCGGCGGCTTGGGCACAGGTCACAATCTTCACATAGCGACACTCCATTAGCCCCAGGTCATTGCCCAGTAACACTGTTATGGCGGTTCCAGTGTCTCTAAAACCTTCCAAAACCTGTCCATTTGCGGCAACCGGTTGTAGATGCCACCTGCGATTGTCCCCCTGTGGGAGTTGTACACTATTAATGGCTGCAAAACCTGGTTCCACCGGGGTATGATTTCTGGTTGGACGGGGATGGGACGAAGCGGCCCCTCTTTATTTGTTGAGCTGCTTTGATATGCCGACCGTGGTACTGATCCGTCAGGTGGGCTGCCTCCTCAGTGGAGGTGGTCTTCTGGTCTAGGATCCACTCTCGCATTGAGTCTGGGATCCGATAATACAATTGTTCCATCAACATGAGGTGCGTAGCATCTTCCAGGCTGTAGGCAGCCTCGCCCCTCAACCAGCTTTCACAGGAGTGCTTCATCTTCCACATTAGATCCACGTGAGTTTCCCCCCCCTGCCGGACTTTGCAGTAGGCCTCCGCCTGTTCCAGGGGAATAATCCGGTAGGCACTGCTGGTTTTGCCGCTAAGCCGACCAACACAGAGCTTGATGCACTCGGCTTGGGGAATACAGTGAAGCTTGCACTGCCGCTCAAAGTCCTGAAGGTAACCATCAATATCTTCTCTGTCCTCATCAAAGTACCTCAAGCTTTTGTAGACTACTTTGCCCGACCGGCTGAATTGTGAGCAGGATGATCTAACAATTCTGCACACTCTGGATCTCCTCGGAAATGTCCTTCATCATTTGATCAATTAGTTCATCGGATGGTCTAGTGGCAAAGAGGGCTATCCGCTCTTTGCACTTTCTGGTAACCTCCTCATTCACGGCCGGTTGCACAGTGGTGAGTTATCTAGATTGGGTGGTATCACCTGCAGAACAGTCTAGTTCCTCTGGTCGGCCTAACTCCTGGCCAGCTTCCTATACCCTTCTCAGCTCCTGGATTGTGGCAGCAGGGGTTGCCAGATATTTTGCCATCCTTGCTACTGGTTCTTGCACCAAGCTCCCACCGACTGCCACCGGTTTGTGAAGATCCCAAAAAGGGTGTCTATTTAGCTACAGACGATCCCTGCCCAGGAATTCCCCTCTAAATAGGTGATCTTCATTGAAGAAATGGGCTCCACGATATTTGATTAACGGATCAGGAACATGTACATGTGCTTTAGCTCAGGAAAATAATAAAAGCCTTCCCGTTTAATAAAACACACCATCCTCTATGGATTCCAAGTAACAACCTTTATTTCTTGCAGCAATCACTATATCACATATTTCATGTGGTGGGAGACCTGTTCAAAATTCCCTTCCCTGATCAGGATCATCCAGTAAGAAAATGGCAGCTGGGGGGTATGGGCATACTTGGGTGATTAGAGTCAATCAGGGGCGGGTGGATATGGGGGCTTGGCTTGTTCTCCCCAGGGTGGGTCTAGGGGAGGTACTTCCCAGTGGAGGGAACCAATTTGCAACCCCCACAAAGGAAAATCAGTACCTTGCCATGGCTACAAGATGTCAAGAGGGCACACATGTAACTGTCCCCAGCTCAGCAGTGATTAGACAAATGGCTGTGCAATTAGAGAGTCTCCCTGCCAGATAACAGACAGGCCCAAGTGATCTTCACAATATTGAAATAAATTTCCCAGTTCCCCTTTGTGCTAATCTCTAACTGTGACAGAAAAACAACTTAGGAAACATGCTACACCGAGTGCAAAAAATGATTATTTACTTATGTATGGATATAGTATATAAATGAGTGAATACAAATAAGTGAATGGTGCAATAAAAAGACTTATAGTAGCTCAGATACCTAAATATTTTTTTTCTTCAAAGATAAGACGAATACCTCCAATATCCCTGTCACAACCCCCAGGACTATGGGACTTTTGGGTCTTGTACTGGACCCTGATGGCCACTAGCCAAATGGCCAGATGGATCAAAGGGCTATTTTTATGGCCTTGAAGGCTTCGGGTCAATTTTTATGTTTGGGAGTGTAACTAATGCATTAGGCTAATAAAAATATTTTGGGGTTAGTACCACTGTAAGGGCGACCAGTAGCCACTTTAAGTAGCCTTCCACAATACAAGGTTGGGTTAGGTTCCTGGCTGGGTTGGAACTCCCTGTAAGCGATAGAACAGGCTTTATGGGAGATTCACAGAACTGATTAAACCATCAAGTTTTTTTTAACTAGGCTGTCAAATAGCAATTGCAACCGTTTGTTTCAATAGACAAGAGTCAACTTCTTTGCAAGTGATACTCCTTTGATCCTTTGACTTGCGGTTAACTGTAAATTAGGAACTACTTGACTATAATCTTTGTTCCTGACCCCCCATTCAATTTATATGGAACCCAAATTGTTAGAAATGTTGTAGAAGCCCTGGCTGGCTACTAAAAGTGAATACACTCAGGAATCCTTTGCCTCCCCTTTGCCGAAGGTCTTGCTACCTGGGAAGAGACTAGCTAGAGAGTAGATTGACCCAATAATTAGTTTGCCTAAAGACACAGAATCCAAGCAATATTTTTTTATTGCTGTTTACAAGGCACCCTGAGCCATTAACCAGTTAATCCAGTTAAGCTGTCCTTTGTGTGGGTATAGGACCTAGACAACAAGCAGGTAGGATTGGTCTCCTTGGCCTTTTCAAGCCCAACAAAGAGTGAGTGGTGACAACTGGTGGGAAAGGGGGAGTTTCTCATACCAGGATAGTGGATTACAAGGACCTGGCTATCTCTGAGCTCTGTGAATAGGTCATGGTAAGAGGTATTCAGATGTCAAGCCACAAGACCCATCCAGCTATGATCCAGGAACTCCAACGGGATGATGAGTTCAGCCAGCCAGGTGAAGGACCAGACGGAGTAGACCTCTCCTCTGGTGGTACCACCTCAGTGGATGGTCCCACTGATTTTCAGCAAGTCTAGGAGCACAAGGTTATGAGGAGATACCGGTACAAAGAGCTGCGATACCCAGGGATCTGACTGCTTATCAGGCAGTCAGCCAAAAGGGCTTCACCGAATGAAAGTAGAGATTGGCTTTAGTTCTCTCTCGAGAATTCCAGGGAACCCATCTCAGCCCAGCTCAAAGTCACTTATAGCAGCTTCAAGCACTTTGATGAGAACCAGGGGGGAATCAAAGGGTTTCCTACAGTTGATGATTATGAGTAGGTGGGCCAGGTACTGCTCGACCTGTATGTTATCACCCCCAAAAAGTACCGAAAGCAGTTCAGCGCCCTAGTCAAGTGATCAGGGGATACCTATGCTATGATGTGCCACATAAGGCGTGCCTGTGAGAGCTGGTTGAAAAGCCGGGACGTTTACACACTAGACAAGGCAAGGCATGTTGTGCTGCTGGAGCAATTTTACTTTGTGTGCTCGCCCAGTATGAGAGAATGGATCATGGACCAGAAGCTTATAACCGTAGAGGCAGCCACTTAATTGGCGATAACTGGAGACCCAGGTAGAGCCAAGGGCAGAGTACCCTAGCAGCTCAGCACCACCCAGTTCCCTCCCCTCCAGGGAATAACCACCATCTCTGCAGGCAACTGTTCTTGTACCCAAGTGAGAAGTTGGGCCTCGAGCCAGAGCTGGTGTACCCACCCAGCCACAGGTCCCTGCTGAAGACACAATAGGTTAGTGTGGAGGAGTTAATGGCAGAGGTAGTGCAGGATAGGACCTTAGCAGGGGTTAGGCAGAAGACAACCAAGAAAAAGAAGGGATCTATTGGGGAAGAGTATGTATGGAACCAGGGGTTATTGTACTGGGTTACCCATGGCCGGATAGGGGGTTCACGGGGAAATGAAGAGAGATTTAGTCATCCCTCCTGGGGAATGCAGGGTATTACGGTAAATGTGTTACCTTATAGTGCCATCACCAAGGCCCTCACTGAGCTGACCTGCAAGAAAATGCCAGTCTGTGTTCTGGGCCCTGAAAGCCCCCTTCCTTGCTTCCCTGTTTGGGCTGCTTCTGACTACAAGCACCCCTTCATCATCGATGCTTCTACCTACAGTCTGGTGGCTGTCCCTTGCCAGAAGGATGAGAAAGGTTACAAGCACCCCATTGCCTACATCAGTGGGAAGCTTCTGCCTTTAGAGGTAGTCTATGCTGTGGTGGAAAATGAGTATTTAGTGGTGGTTTGGACCCTCAAGAAGTTTTAGCATTACTTCAGCATTGAAGCGAGTTTATCCTGCATGGAAGAGAGTTTATGGTGGTCACTGACCACAATCCTTTATGTTGGTTGTCCCGGGTGACTAGGGACAATTGACAGTTGCATCACTGGAGCCTAGCGATCCAATCGTTTAACTTTACCATCCAACATCAACTGGGAAAGGTCCACCAAAATGCCAATGGACTTTTTCGCCAAGAGGACCAGTAAGAGGTAGGACCATCCAAAAGGATCATTCCTAGGCTCCACCAACTGGAAGGGGGGAGAAGTTTTCACAACCCCCAGGACTATGGAACCCTTGAGTCTGGCCACTGGACTGTCATATACACTAGCCACATGGATCAAAGGGCTATTGTAATGACAATAAGGACCTTGTGAAATAAATAATCACGTTGACTTGTTGTGCCGTATGTTGTTTTCTCCCTAACCCCTGACTGTATGCCCTGGACTCCTAACATCCCTTTCCCCTGTGGGCCTGGAAGTCTCCGGTTCAATATTTCATTTTTAGAATTATATTTTTATGTTTAGAATGTGTTTGGAGGTGTAACTAATGCATTGGGCTAATAAAAATATTTTGGGGTTAGTACCATTTTAGTGGTGACCAGTAGACACTTCCAGTAGCCAACCGAGATACCCAGGGCCGGCCTAGGTTCCTGGCTGGGTTTGAACTCACAGTAAGCGATAGAACAGGCTCCATAGACTTACGGAACTGATTAACCGGGGTGGGCATGTCCAGCCCCCGAGGGCCATTCACATGCCTGGACTTGAGGATATCCCTGATGAATATAGGTTAGACTATCGTTTTTTCAGTCATCTGATTGACTCACCTGTGCATAGAAAGGAAATCCTCAAATTCAGGCCTGTGTTTGGCACTCCAGGACCAAACTTGCTAAACCCTGTTTTAAGCCATAATGTATTGCTAACTTGGCTGTCAAACCGCAACTGAAACCCTTTGTTTCAATAGTCAAGGCTCAAGTGCTTTGCAAGTAATACCTCTTTGACCCTTTGTCTTGCAGTTAACCAAAAATTAGGAAGTACTTAACCTTAGTCATTATTCCTGACCACCCATTCAATCTATAGGGAGCCCAAATTATTAGAAATGCTGTGGAAGCCCTGGCTGGCCACTAAAAATGAATATAAATTAAAATAAATAAAAAAGGAAAGAAAAATCTGCTATCTTTTTACTTTGCCTTCCCTTTCCATACCTCCGGGTAACTTCCCGACTCGGATCCTCTCCGCCTCATATGCCAGATTAGGAATATGGATATTAGCAAGTAAAAGTTATACAAGGGATAAACTAATTGGGTTCATTATCCAGGGTTCCCATGGTTTTTAGACACTGGGGGAAATTACCTGATATTTTTCTCCATTACCCTCCTTGTTTCTTTTCCCCTACTGGAAGGTTGTATTTCACCTTTATATTACAACTAGCGAATTGCCCGTCAAAAAATGACGGCAATGAAATTGTAAGGTAGCTAAATTAGTAAATGAATATAGTGTACCTATTTTGAAGCATTGTGATGAAGAGCTGGCAATCTGTGTTGATGTTGCTGCAGCATTAGTGGTGTGGAGCTGCTGTATAAGCATGCTGAATGTGTGCAGTGTAACACTGTGCGTGCGCGAGACCAAACCGTTAGCGTAGTCGTGTACTTCCGCATTGGTGTAAAATGGCGAGTAATGTGTGGTATAGGTCTGTATCGGAATATCCGTAGGTGTTTTGTGGTGTTTTGCGAGTTTAGAGTGCTGTAGCCTCGTTTTCGTTTTGTTCGGCGGCCATTTTTTCTCTCGCTTAGATTTTTTTTTAGTCTGTAAACTGTTTTATTTCGAGTAAAATCGAGGTGTAAGTTGCATTTTTGAGGTCCTGGGTGCTCCCTCTTGGTGTAGGTAAGTTTTTTATGTATGTGCTGTGTGTATGTATTGTGTTTTAAATGTTTGTATGTCGGCGTGTTGCGTCCGATGTTTGCGAGGTCGTAATGTGTGGTAACGTGTTTCGTACGTTGTTTGCGTTCCTCGTAAAATTTAGCGAGTGTCGTAATTTGTGTGTCGTGTTTTTTGAGTAGCGACGTGAATTTTGCGAGTGTTTGAGGCCCTTGCCCAGTGACCTTGCCAGCAACTGAGGCCCTCGCTTCGCGAGGGGCCTCAGTTGCTGACATGGAGCGCCTTCGGCGCTCCATGCCAGCAACTGAGGCCCGTGCCCAGTGACCTCGCCAGCAACTGAGGCCCTCGCTTCGCGAGGGGCCTCAGTTGCTGGCATGGAGCGCCTTCGGCGCTCCATGCCAGCAAGTGAGGCCCTTGCCCAGTGACCTCGCTACGCGAGGGCCGCGGCTCGCTACGCGAAGGCCGCGGGCTCGCTACGCGAGCCCGCGAGCGTGAGCAACAACTCGTACGCTCACAACTATATATGTGAATGATGTAGATATTTTGCACCCATAGCTCTCTCAGTATTATACTCTGATGTATTGCTTTTATTCTTTATAGTTACAATTATTGTTATATTTAAAAACATGAAAGGCGTAGAAAGTTTTATTTGCATAGTACAATATGACTTAGCAATTACTTTTAACATGTACACTGTACAATTTACACATGCTTATGTAACTCATGTATGTGAAATGCAATAATGTACTATCATATTCCTTTAATAAATATATATATAAAAACTCACTAAAATGTTTAAGTAAGTTTATCACCTTAATATGCACAACACATCTATCACACAGTGTATCACACCCAAACTCTTTAGAATGTAAGTTTGTGAGTTTTCAATCTTGTAAGGAGCTTTAAGGAAAGCATTATGTATGTTTAATTTTAAAGGGCCACTTAATTCAGCACAATTTGGACCACATCAATGTGAAGATCTCATAAAGCATGTTACAATACTTTTTGAATTTTTGAAATACGTGCATTTTCACTGAGAAATAAAATAAAATCTATGTTTACACGTAAAACAGACTGAAGGGAACAGGCAGAAAATTCAGGTTTGGGGTGAGGGGGGTCAGTGCTCTGTGCACTTGTGGGTGCTTGGGGCAGCTCATTGCAGTGATCCTAGCAAACAAAAATATAACCCTTATCACATCTAGCTGTGCAGGTATGGAATACTGGACTCAAATAAAAAGGAAAACTATTGGTTAACTGGTCTGCAGTGTAACCTGATTCCAAGTAATGCTGTGCTATCTATCAAGGCTTTGTCCCATAGAGCTTCACACAACACGATCCACTTACCAATCTGTTATTACTCATGCAACATCATGGACAGGATAGACTTGGATGTAAAAAGAGATTTAAAACATTAGATTTTTTATCTATTATTAAAAAATAGCTAATTTTAACATACTATAAGCTCAATGACAGGGCCCTCCATTCTTTTGCAATTGTTTTTGCTCTGCACTTAACCCCTGCATAGTGATACAAAATTTGTTGACACTTTAGAAATAAAAGATAATAATAAATTAAAATCTATTGATTGTATGGATTACCTGTTGGCATACCTGTGATTGTTGCATATATGGTCAGTTATTGACCCATGTTGTTTTATATGTTAAATTATATTTACATACAGATGTATAATTTATTTGTTTGAGATAGATGACAGATTATAACCTAAAATCAAACCTGCTTGGGTTTGCCCACTGCAGTCGATAAAAACAGACTCTGTCTCATACTAACCAATCAGTGACCATCTCTCAGCAACATGCTCTTGAGATATGGTCCCTGATAGGCACAACCAGCCCTACAGAGTCTATATCTACATGTGCTGCAGAGGGCAGACCCATACAGGGCCTATTTGTTTAATTGTATGCAGTAAATAGAGAGCTTATAAGCACCTTTTAACAAAACAAAATACATAAAAGTAAGTAAATACACAGATATACTATATACCTAGGAAAATCCAGATCACTTGTAATATTTTTTCATGCAAATTCCAACTCTGGTAATGAATAAATGTAATTGAATCTAACAGGAGATACAGAGAGCATACGTACATCCATATTACTGCTCACTTGCTGACAGGGCCAAGCCCCCAGATTAGTTGAACTTTTGTATCATTTTTTTCTGCTTCAACAACTTAAAAAAAAAAACACAACAAAAAAATAAAAAAACAGGTACATTATAAAATGCCTTCTTTCCGATGGAACAAAGAAAAGAATGCTATCAATGTCCTTTTAATTAAACCTCAGACTAACCTTGATCTTCTCCCTGACTTTCCTTAATAGTTTGACCCTACCATTTCTACTTGAAGGATTTTCTTCTTATTTACTACCCTTTATGTAAATATACTACTTTCACACATTTTTTTACCTTCCAAATTCATGTCATGACCTATTGTTCTTGTATCTGTCTTCTACCATATAACTTATTTTGTTTAAAAAAATGCAAGGTCTTGCCTACTATTTAAAAGTTCAGATTTAATTAGCTGTCCTCTTGTAATATGTACCAACAAATTAATTTATATAGTGTTCTAATATAATTTCTCTCTCAAATGAATGGATTATATTGTACAATGTAGTCAAAATAGAAACAAAAATCTATTATTGGAGAAATTATTTATTTATTCATACCAATTTTATACAATATTGTAAATAGTATGTTTTTCTCGTCTTTACAAAATAAAAGCATGTTTGACATTCAGTTGAGCAGAATAATATTTAAATCTCCCAGAATATTCATAAGAAAAGACAGGAATATAAAAGAGGAATACAGGATATTGGGAACAACCTTAATATGTATGTGATTGTATTAAACGTATCTTGCACCCATCAGAAGTACAGAAGTATAGTATTCTGTTTTTAATACTCTTAAACACTTGATACAGAATGACAAAAGATCAAATAGATATTTATTGTTTCTCAATTTTTTGGTAAGCCAGTTTATTAATTAGGAGGCCAAACAATCATTCAGATACTGCCCCGACAACAAGAGATTTAAGTCAAAGAAAAGCAAAGCACTTTACAGCAGGTCTCCAGCCAGTGGATACCATTATATGGCTATTGTATTCCATTAGCTTGTATATCTGCTTGCTCCAATACTTGTACTAGAATGTCATCAATAGCATCAACATCATGATTTATTTGCTGTAAATCCAATTCTGGCATTACTGTGGCTACCAACTGGGCAATCTTCACTCGTAGGGTTCTAAATTTCAAGTTGAAAAGATACAGATAAAAGAAAAACATTATAAACAAATAAAAACAAAGAAACCGACAAAGTATAAGCAATAGTTACTAAACACATTTCCATCTCTGACACGCATTTTGTTGATTACAAATCAGCTTTTCAGAGAAGACAAAGATTAAAAATCACATAAACCAACTAGGCATATGCAATGTATTTGTTAATTATACCTGTATGTTTACCAAACCTCCCTTGTTGCCTGATCTCTGAAATGTATTTTGCCAATTACAGGTCACCTTTTTTTTTAAAGAAATGTAAACAGAGATAACTAGCAAAGATAACTTTTATTCTACAACACAACTCACCTGTAAAGAAGCATATCACTTTAGTAAAGTACATATAACTAACTATATGCACCATAAACTAAGGTTGTAATCCTGTGGTAGCAAGCTAGAGGCTTGAAAGGAGGAATATAGATTATCTCAAAGAAAAAAAAAAGTTATCCCAATATACAGTATACAATGCTGATATACGTGCTCTCTAGGACTGCTGGTTTACATAGTGTTAGAACATACTAACATTGTAGATCCAAGTCCTGACCTTTGTTTCCCTGAACTATACCGCTAAATATTGAATGATAAGGCTCTTAAGAATAGGTCAAAATGTGAGCTTTTTGGTTGGATCACTACCTTGTTGTTGTGAAGGGACTTGTGTACCTCAATAAAGCTATGAGTTATACCATATAGGGTCACCCCAGATTTGCAAGTCATAGCAGAAAGGTCAAACAAATTACGGTCCACTGGAGAAGGAAGGAACTAGCAACCCACTTCAGTTTCTTTGCCAATTAAATCATATAGATAAGCACAAACAGAGACATAATGATATGGCATCTGAAGTTGAGCACCTCATGTCAGAAGGTGCATATCATATTACTGGGGAAGAGCAGAGAGTGAGTACGAGTAGCATCAGATCTATTGAAGTGGTTGAGCCAAAGTCGAGAGGATGCACTGCTGTGGTTGTGTCTGGAGAGGAAAGGAGAGTCCTCTCACGAATGCTGAAAAGGCTGAACTTGTCCAAATCTATGAGGATATTTAACACCTCCTAGATATAACTACAAGAAACAGTGTTACTCTCATCAAAGAAGATACATGGAGTAAAGGGCAAGTTTGGCCTTGGAATACAAAATTAAGCAGGTCAGAGATGAATAGAATATGTCATGAAAATTCTCTGGTCGTAGTAAACACCCTCTTCCAACAGCCTCGGAGACGACTCCACACATGGATATTACCAGAAGCACATTACAGAAATCAGACAGACTATATACTTTTTAGGCAAATAAGAGAAGCTCTATAAAGTAATCAAAAACAAGACCTGGAGCTGACTGCAGTCAAGATTATAAGCTTCTTATTGCAAAACTCAAATTTAAACTGAGGAAAAAAGGGAAAATCAGTCCAAGAAGATACAAAATAAATACCTGTATATACTCGTGTATAAGCCTAGGCACCTATTTTACCAAAAAATACTGGGAAAAATGAGTGACTTGAGTATAAGCCAAGGGTGGGAAATGTGCTGCCTCCTGTGTCCCTCTTGTGCCCTCTGTGTCCCCCTCTTGTGTGCCCTTTTCTTGTGTCCCCCTTCTCTCTCCCCTGTGTCTCTTCTCCCCTCTCCCTCCACTGTGTCTCTTCACCCCTCTGACTTCCCTGTGTCTCCTATCCCCTCTCCCTTCCCTGTGTCTCTTCCCCCCTCCCTTATCACCCTCATCAACTCCCCTCCTCATTCTAAACCTCCCTCCTCAACCCCCCTCCTCATGCTCCCTCCTCATCCTCAACCTCCCTCCTCATCCTCACCCTCCCTCCTCAACCCCCTTCCTCATCCTCAACCCTCCTCCGCATCCTCAACCCCCTCCTCATCCTCAACCCCCTCCTCATCCTCAACCCCCTCCTCAACCTCCCTCCTCAACCCCCCTCCTCACCCACAACCCCTCTCCTCAACCTCAACCCCCTCCTCATCCTCAACCCCCTCCTCAATCTCCCTCCTCAACCCCCCTCCTCACCCTCAACCCCCCTCCTCACCCTCAATCCCCTCCTAATCCTCAACGCCCTCCTCATCCTCAACCCCCTCCTCATCCTCCCTCCCCTCCTCATCCTCCCTCCTCAACCCCCTCCTCATCCTCCCTCCTCATCCTCAACCTCCCTCCTCATCCTCAACCTTCCTCCTCAACCCCCCATCCTCATCCTCAAGCCCCCATCCTCAACCCCCTCCTCAACCTCCTCCTCAACCTCAACCCCCTCCTTATCCTCAACCCCCTCCTCATCCCCCTCCTCATCCTCAACCCCCTCCTCATCCTCAACCCCCTCCTCATCCTCCCTCCTCAATAAATATGCAGTGAAGTAAAGGATAGATTATTATTATTATTATTATCGTTTATTTGTAACGCACCAACATTTTCCGTAGCGCTATACATAAGTTAAGTTACAGGCAATGACAAGTTCAAGATTCAGGAGATTCATAGATTTAAGGGACTAGTCATGTTAGATAGAATACATGAATAACTTTGTTGCTGTTTTCTGAACTTGTCACAAACTTCTGTCCAAAGAATATCCCCAAAAGCAAGAAAATTAAAAAGTCAAACTGGCTGTCTGATAAGGCTTTGAAACAGATCAGATAAAGAAAGGGTGGCAGAAATACACAGAAGATCTATACAGGAAGGACCTTAACAGGATTGATAACTTCAATAGTTTTTCTAATGAACTGGAGCCAGAAATCCTGGAGAATGAGATGGCCCACGGAAGCCTTTGGATAACAAGGCTACAAATGTTAATGGAAACCCAGCTGAACTGTTAAAAAATCCTACAAGATGATGCTGTGGAAAAATGTTGCTTTCATTATGCCAACAATTTTGAAAATTCAGTAGTGGCCCAGTACAACATGAGACCCACAATGGCTTGAAATTTGGCCGAGTTACAGTGCTAATCAATTTGAGCAGGGCGTGAGTTACGCGCCAGAGATGCAAACCCGTAAACCATTTGTTGCACTTTGGATGCGCGTCCGTGAACATAATCAATTAGTCAAACCCGTAGTTACGGGTTTAGATGGAGCCAATGGCAACAGAGATTGTCATAATTACGTCAATGAAAAATGGAGGTGGGACTTCAAAGTCTTACAGGATTTAATTACGGGTTTCGATCGGACCCACATTCCAGAAATAATGCAATATTAATAAAACCGTAAATAAGATATTCTATTCCATGTGAGTTCCATTATATGTATTAACACATTGATTGCCGTAATCGATATGACACGGAAATTAAAGTGAAAATAAAGTATTTTATATTGCAGATTTGCGAGTTTGAGAATGTTGTGCTATTAATTTTAATACTTAACATCACTTTCCCTTTTATTATAAGTACAGTAGTGTGGGTATATTTGCATTTACAGTGCTATGGATTGGGCTTTAATCCACTAGCGGGTCATCTCTGGTAACCGTTGGCCTTTTGGCTCCATTTGTGTGTTACGGGCTTGAGCGCTAGTGAATTTGTTGCTAGATTAGAACGTAACAATACTGGCTTGACAGATCAAAGGATTTGTGGGCGCACAGTTTAAACTTCCATGTCACATAGCCTTTTCTCGCCCCTACCCTGCAAGTCATTGGCAGGTTGCTTTAAGGGGCCAATGTAATAGCCGTAAGTCTTGTGGGCTACGTTATGGGCTACGGTTTTCAACGTTGATGAAATTTAATAGGGCTGCAAGAACACTAAAAGACCTTGAGCCTGAATGGGTGATACATAAGGAGAAATAGAGCATACTGGAGAATTGATCATTAAGATTGATGAATGTGTAATGAATGCTGAAATTGAATGTTTAGTTTGAGGGGAGTTCATCACTTGTAGTGTATAAAAAGTTGTTTTATTGTAGCTAAATTCATTCTAGAATCATAGACATTTTTTATTCACACATGAATGTCTGATATTGCTAATGTTACTTTAACCAATAAAACCAGATTCTTAAACTGGAGTAAGTAAACTTTTTCATTAGTGAACTGAATTTCTTCATTGGTGACCCTGACGTGATACATTGGGATGCAGTTTTCTGTCTTCTGATGAAGAACAGATGACATTATTGAAGTCTGTTGTCTTTCGCATTGGATAGTGCAGGGAAGTAGGGTTTGCGGATAGATGCTGGTCGTTTGGACGTTGGTTGCTCCTCACTGAAATACAAGATCCATTGAGTCGACGCACACGATAGGAAGAGTACCAAGGATGATAAGTTTTAGCAAAATGTCAGGGTGCAGGGAGTGATAGGCTGATTAGGTGTAATTGCAGTGGATTGATTTCCCACTAGAGAATTGGTCATGGATGTCATAGAAAAGTACATTAGTAAATATGCCACAGCGAAAATTGGTGTGATACATGAAGGATCACTTATAAATCAGTGGATGGCCATGTGGAAGCAGTGTAATGTGGCAAACTCCAATTTAAAGAAGGGTAAAAATACATTGGGGAATGTTTGGCCTATGTTTATGGCAGGTTATGGCATTTACCCTCTGAAGCTTCAGAGATACAATTCACTGACAAAATTACAGAAATTATGAATGAGAATCATACATTGAGAGAACGTTTTAGGAATATAAATGAATACGCTTCCTGAGAATTGTAAATTTGAAAAGTTTACAAGAGGAACAAAAGAGTTAGAAGATGATAAGGATAAGTTGCAAGATGAATTGGATGATTGTTACAATTTTTGTTTAACTGCAGGACAATGAGTTTGTTCAGTTCAGAAAAAAAACGGCAGCAACTGCCCCAGCTCTCATAGCTCCCATGCAGAATATTCCTCTCTCCCAAGTGATGCCTGTTGTTGAGGAAAGAGTCAAGTAAGTTAGTCCCAACAAAAATGTGAGAAAAAAGGAAGGATAAATCTAATGGATTTCCCAGAGCAGATGATTACTCAGGCTATATCAGATGCTTCTGATGAGAGTAGTGATGACAGTAAAGCAGTAAATGTCAAATTTGACAAAATCTCCATCTTCTATAAAACCTTGTGAGCCTTTGTCAGTGTAGGATTCTTGTAATTTAAAAGCACTAGTAGGTCCCTGCTGTTATGATCCCACTTGCTTCAGTTGGGCTCAGAAAGATCTTAGATCACTCGCACCCAGTAGGTCACAAGGTTCTTTGGAAAATCCCTGTTATCAAGAATGAACTCAACACAGCATATAACCATCGGTACCCAGGAAGCGGTTCCACATTACACCCTCTCAGTGAATTAGCAGCAAACTATCAGACAGGGTCAGTTGCAAAAATTCCCTTGTGTAGAATTATCATCTTCCCAGAATAAACCATACTTGATGCTGATGTATGTTTAAAACCGAACCACCCTTTATTGATTGTAGGAGCGCATATTTATCCACCACACAGTTCCACCTATTTTCACCAGTCCCCACCCTGACCCCCCTGGGAGCTGTTCATCCATTCATGTCATCTCTCCCCCACCTAGTGTAGCCTATTTATTATTATTATTATCCTTTATTTATAATGCGCCAACATATTCCGCAGCGCAATACAGGGGTTAGGTACAAGTATAAACAATACCCCACAATGAAAATAATGGAAGACCCTGTTATTGAGCTTTCAATCTGATATACACTGTGCTTTCCCTAAAGCACCTCACAAGATTAAAACTCGCAAACTTACATTCTAAAGGGTATGGGTGAGGTACAGGAGAGTAAGAGATGCATAGTGAATGAAGAGGCAAAAGATGATAGGCTTTTTTAAATAGATGTGTTTTTAAAGAGATTTTGAAGGATCTGAGGCAGGAAGATAGTCTGGTTGTGCGAGGTAAAGAGTTCCAAAGAATAGGGGCAGCACGTGAAAAGTCTTGAAGACGGGAGTGAGAGGAGGTGATGAGAGAGGAGAAGAGAATTAAGGTCATTAGCAGAGCGAAGAGGGCGGGTGGGAGTGTATTTTGGGATGAGAGCAGAGATGTAGGAGGGTGCACTATTGTGAAGGGCTTTATATGTTAGGGTCATGATTTTGAATTGTATTCTAGGCGCTATGGGAAGCCAGTGGAGTGCCTGACAGAGAGGTGCTGCAGACACTGATCGTTTAGTATGGTAGATGAGTCTAGCGCATGCATTCAAAATGGATTGGAGTGGAGACAGACGGGTGATAGGAAGGCCAGCAAGAAGAGTGTTGCAGTAATCGAGGCGAGATATGATGAGAGCGTGAATAAGAATTTTAGTTGTGTCTTCTGCGAGGTAGTGGCGTATTTTGAATATGTTTTTTAGGTGAAAGTGACAAGATTTTGTGAGTGATTGGATGTGGGGAATGAAAGAGAGGGAAGGGTCCAGTAGGACCCCAAGACAGCGGGCCTGAGAGGTGGGAGTGATGATGGCATTGTCAACAGTGAGAGATATTTGCGGAGTAAAAGCTGTAGTAGAGGGTGTAAAGATAAGGAGCTCTGTCTTAGACATGTTGAGTTTGAGTTGACGGGCAGACATCCATGAGGATATGCTCGAGAGGCAATTGGCAACATGAGCTAGCAGAGAGGGGGATAGTTCAGGTGCAGAGATGTAGATTTGGGTGTCATCAGCATATAGATGATACTGAAATCCAAAAGATTGTATAAGGGCACCAAGGAAGGATGTATAGATGGAGAAAAGGAGGGGGCCTAGGACTGAGCCTTGGGGTACACTGACAGTTAGAGGGCGAGGAGATGAAGAGGTGCCAGAGAAGGAGACACTAAATGTTTGATTTTCTAGATAAGATGTGAACCAAGAGAGAGCAGTGTTACGGATGCCAAGAGAGTGTAGAATTTGGATAAGAAGAGGATGATCAACTGTGTCAAAGGCAGCAGACAGATCCAGGAGAATTAGGATAGAGAAATGACCCTTTGATTTGGCGTTGAGCAGGTCATTAGTAACTTTTGTGAGAGCTGTCTCTGTAGAGTGTTGGGGCCGGAAGCCAGACTGGAAGGGATCAAGGAGGGAGTTGGAGGAAATGAATTGTGTAAGGCGAGTGTAGACGACACGCTCAAGTAGTTTAGAAGCCAAGGGAAGTAGAGAGATAGGGCGGTAAGTAGATGGAGAAGCTGGATCAGATGTGGGTTTCTTAAGAATGGGTGTAATTGTGGCTTGTTTCAAAGGTGATGGAAACTTGACAGTGTCTAAGGAAAGGTTGAATAGATGTGTGAGAGCTGGGATAAGTGTGGTAGAGAGGGGGGGGATCAGCTGTGATGGAATAGGATCATGTGGACAAGTTGTGAGACGAGAGGTTAATAGAAGGTTAGCAACTTCATCCTCAGTTACAGGGTTAAAGGAGTTTATAGTGGCTATAGGTTTGGGAAAGGGTGAAGGCAGACTGCTGTTTGTTTTTTGAGGAGAAGGTGTGATATGGCCGCGTTGAGAGGAGAGTTCATTATGAATATTTTCAATTTTACTATTAAAGTATCTAGCAAAATCTTCAGCTTTAAGAGAGGAAGGGGCGGGAGGTGGGGGAGGGCAGAGGAGAGTGTTAAAAGTGGAGAACAAATGTTTGGGGTTGGAGGCCAAACTTGATATTAATGATGAGAAGTAGCTCTGTTTGGCAAGATTGAGGGCATAGTGATAGGAGCGTAGGATAAACTTGTAATGAAGGAAGTCTGATGAGGAGCGAGATTTCCTCCATAGTCGTTCAGCGCTACGGGAGCACTTCTGGATGTAGCGTGTTTGTGTAGTGTGCCATGGTTGCATTAAATTGGAAAGGTGTTGTGAGTTAAGTGTCTGCAGGTTTCTGTGGGTTCTGGTAGTTGGGCGTGATAAAGGGTAGAGATTGGAAGGGGTTATGAGGCTGTAGGTTAGGAGATGGTGGTCAGAAAGAGGGAGTGGGGAGATTGTAAGATTGTAGATAGAGCAGTGATTAGAGAAAATTAGGTCCAGAGAGTGTCCATCCTGGTGGGTAGGGGATTCTATCCACTGTGAGAGGCCAAGGGAAGAGGTAAGTGCAAGTAGTTTTGTGGCTGTGGGAGAAGTGGGAGTGTCAGTGGCAGTGTTGAAATCACCAAGAATGAGTGAGGGTATGTTAGAGGAGAGAAAGTGAGAGAGCCAGGCGGCAAAATGATCCAGAAATTGAGAGGCTGGACCAGGCGGGCGATAGATGACAGCCACTCGCAGAGAGATGGGTGAAAAGAGACGGATAGTGTGAACTTCGAAGGAAGAGAACTGGAGAGAGGGAACTGGGGGAATGCAATTGAATGAGCAACGGGAGGAAAGTAATATGCCCACACACCCACCTTGCTTATTCCCAGGTCTAGGTGTGTGACTGAAATGCAAACCACCGTATGATAGTGCAGCAGTGGAGGCAGTGTCAGATGGAGAGAGCCAGGTTTCAGTTATAGCTAAAAGGTTGAGTGAGTTGGAGATTAATAGGTCATGAATGTAAGTGAGTTTGTTGCAAACAGACCTAGCATTCCAGAGGGCACATGAGAAGGGCAAAGTGGAGGATTTGTGACAGATGATGGGTATTAAGTTATGAGGGTTTCTGGTGTTTGTTGCCCTGTGGGCTGAGCGTGACTGATAGATGGTAGGAATGGATGAGAGGCCTGGGTTAGGATATATATCTCCAGCAGCCAATAAAATAAGCAATGGAAGAGAGAGGATGTGAGAGTAGGACTTACAGAAATGTAATTACACCCTAGCTACAAGGACAGATTACACCCTAGCTACAAGGACGTCCTATTATTTGTCCTTCTGCCTTGAGAGGCCATACGCATTTTGATGGACCTTGCCCTTTCAGTGTTGAAGGGCCAGGCTCCATTTCAGCAATCACCCATTATCTCCTGCCACTCTGTCGCAGCTGTAAAGTCTCTGCCATAGAGGTAGTGCTGAAGCTTCTTCAGGGCCAAAACCACTGCCAAACACTCCTTTTCCAATGTTGCATAGGCTACCTCCCTGAGAAGCAGCTTCCTACTGATGTAGGCTACAGAGTGCTCGCTTCCCTGCTTCTGGCTCAGCACCGCCCCCAATCCGAACGTGGAGGCATCCGTCTGCACGATGAAGGACTTCTTATAATCCTGGGTAACCAAAACAGGAAAGCAGGTGAGAGCTTCTTTTAGGTCCCAAAAAGAAACCTCACATGCAGGGGTCCAATCTATTATCCGGGGCACCCTCTTCCAAGTCAGGTCAGTCAACAGCTTGAGAATAAACTTGTGGTAATGCCCTGCAGTCCCCAGGAAAGCCATTCCCTGCTTTTTATTTTGGAGTGTGGGCCAGGCAGCTATGTCCTCAGCTTTTGCTGGTTCTGGTCTAATCTGCCCGCTGCCCATCCAGTACCCTAAGTACTGCACGTCTGCCCGGGCCCACTGACACTTATCTGGCTGAATAGTCAAGCTAGCCTCCTGTATAGTTCCCAGTATACTGCTGATGTGCTGTAGGTGATCCTCCCAGGTATCACTAAAGATGGCAATGTCATCTAGGTAGGCCTAAGCATATCTATGGTGTCCTTGCAGAAGTTTGTCTACCAACCTTTGAAAGGTTGAAGGGGCATTCTTCATCCCAAATGGCATTAACTTGAAATGGTAAAGCCAAAAAGGGGTGATGAAGGCAGACTTGTCTCTTGCTGTCTCAGCAGGGGGGATTTGCCAATACACCTTGAAGATGACCAGAGCTGTGAGGTACTTGACAGTACCTAGACAGTATAACATGCATGGAATAGGGTAAGCATCATTTTTGCCCGCTCATTCAGCTTACGATAATTCACACATGAAATGAGTGGTTCCATATATCTTAGGCACCAATACTACTGGGGACTACTCCTAACTTCAACATCTCCCTCAGCTCCTCGGAAATGCTAGCTCTCACTGTCTCTGGAACCTGGTAAGAGAGTTGCTTTAATGAGGAGCAATCTCCTGGCAGTACCTCATGCACTGCTAGGGGGTATGTCTGGGGTGGGTGCAGAATTAGGCCTGATACAGGGCTGCCTTACTATCTTGCTCTGATTATCTGCCCTCACTGGGGCTAAAGGTTGGATAGGGCCCCTTCCTCTGGGCCACTGCCGATAGGCAGTCAGATGGCTAATAGAATTTGGGGTCGCCTTTGGTACCCTTTCAAATGGTTTATATGGGCCACGCTCGTAACCTTCCTGTGAGGGTCTATAATTACTACATATGTGTAACTATGTGATTGGCTAGTGTCCATTTCAACGGGCCTGGAGCTTATCCTCGGGTTTGGGCGCTAACATGAGTACCTCATGCCCTACCTCCATTTCCCTATCCCTAGTTCCCTGGTCATAGTACTTCTTAGCTGTTGCCTGGGCCTCCTCCATATGTTCCCTCACCAACCCAGTTAAAGTGTTAAAGTATTTTTAACTCGCAGTAAAACAACATGACTGACACACAACTCCCAATGACAAACATGGCTTCCATACTGCTGACAAAGAACATCTGCCAGAGAAAGGAGGATAAATAGTGGCCCACTCAGGATGGTTTAGGGCCCTGGCAGTCCAACAGTCTCATAAGTAGTTTTAGTGTCTCCCTAGGAATAATACCTGGGATCTTTCTGTTCCCCCTGAATCATTTGTTACAATTTGAGCAGATAGATAGACAGTTCAATTTAGGAAACAGAGATGCTTGCCATCTTTTAAGATGTTGCCTGTCACCCAGATTTGGCTACCCAGTTAGAAGGTCCTGTTCTTAAACATTTTGGGTCTGATACGGATAATGATCAGGAGTTGGCAAAAGACCTAATGTCTAGGTGAGCTTAAGAAAGCATTGCAAACCTCTAAAACACTTGACTGGCTTTACATTAGTAAGATTAAGATGGGTACTAATGAGCCACCTATTTCATATGCCAATCGTCTTTATCAAGCCTAAAGATTTTTATAAAGGATGTTAGAATTTCTAAGGATAACCCTGTGTTTTTTGTAAGCTTAATGGCTTCACAGATTCCTCAGGTTACTAGAGATTTCAGACTTACTCTTTGGTCAGCCACTTAATTTACACATTTCATGACACTTTTGCAAAATTGGCTGAAAGATAATCGTGGGAGGAGCGGAAATTCAATCCGTAAATTCTCAGGATTGTGAAAAACAGATGGATAATCCAGTGTTACATGCACCATTGTAGGTTTGTGATAACCATGAAGGCATAATACTGGGGGCATATATACTAATTGATCAAGGATTGATGATAGACCTTTGTAACATGATTTAGTTACATGGATCTAGATCCCATAAACCCAATGTGATTCCAGATGTGCATTCTGTATATACAGTAAAAAATACTGATGCTATAGATGTGATCCAGTGCTTAGCAACTGAGGATTCACAGTTACCCTCATATGTCTGGGGGGATCATATGTCTGTGTGGGCTACTTCTAAAATGAATTGTGGCAAGGTATCCAACATGGTTGTAAAGGTAGAAGGTCTAGATCTAGTCCCTCAGAAACAATATACATTTCCAGTTGAAGCTCTTCCTTCAGTGACACAGTGTCATGACTGATTTTGGGTCCATGATGGGACCCCCTGCCCCTTACAAGAACCACTGTATCTGTGACTCTTACACATCTCATTGACAGCATCAAGGCCATCAAAATGGACATTCAATGTTATGTTAAAAGGAACTAATGTGAATATCTTGTTGTAGCTTGTGAGGTACAGTATTTCACAAAAGTGAGTACACCCCTCACATTTTTGTAAATATTTTATTATCTGTTTTCATGTGACAACACTGAAGAAATGACACTCTGCTACAATGTAAAGTAGTAAGTGTACCGGCTGTATAACCGTGTAAATTTGCTGTCCTCTCAAAATAACTGAACACACAGCCATTAATGTCTAAGCCATTGGCAACAAAAGTGAGTACACCCCTAAGTGGAATTGTTCAAATATTTTGTGTGGCCAACATTATTTTCCAGCACTGCCTTAACCCTCACGGGCATGGAATTCTCCAGAGCTTCACAGGATGCCACTGGAGTCCTCTTCCACTTCCCTATGATGACATCACAGAGCTGGTGGATGTTAGGGACCTTGCACTCGCCCCACCTTCCGTTTGCGGATGTCCCACAGTTGCTCAATAGGGTTTTGGTCTGGTGACATGCTTGACCAGTCCATCACCTTTACCTTCAGCTGAAGTCAGTCTGCTCTTAACTAAGAAATGGTGTTGCTAGTCTGATTTTTCCTGTTTTTCTATGAATGATGCTGAGATCAATATAAAATCACAACCTGCAGTTTGCTCCTATAAGCTACAGTAGGAGCATTATGGCTGTACTGAGTCACTTGTCTCTGGGTCGTGATACACAGACTATTGAATCTTTGTTAAATCAGGGAATTTTGCATGAATGTCATTTTACTATGAATTATCCTATTTTGCCAGTTCTTAAACTTTCAGGATCTTGGAGATTGCATGTAGATTTATGATCATTGAATAAAGTAGCACCACTTATTGCACCAGTGGTGGGTAATTCACCTGACCTAGAGCCTCACTCAATTGAGCAATAGTAAGTTACAGTAGCCCGTAATGGAGACCGTAAGTTAACTTGCTATTCAATTGGCATTTTTGCAAGCCGCAAAAGGGCTACGTGTTACAGGCTTGAAATCCTTGCAGTTGTTACAACCGTAACTCACACCCCATCTAAGCCTTTGATCTTTCACGTCCGCAAGAGTTACAATCGAAAATCGCTATTCAATTGCTACAATTCCTCAAGCCCGCAAATGTTTTCACACCCATACACGGCAAATGTAGAAGAAAAGAGTACTAGAGAGGACCCGCAAAGGGGATAAAGACAAATCCGTAGCACTGTAGAAGGAAAAATCAAATCAATCCTGCACTGTAAATAAAATATATTAGAATTAAATGCTCAAGCTCGCAAATTGGCAATCAAAAATCATTGTATTTCATGTTTCATTTCAGGGTTATATCGATCTTGGTAATCAATGAGTTAATACATATCAGGCCTATCGCATATCGGACCTCCAAACGCTAATTGATTGATATTTAACCTCCATGTTTTACTGACCTAATGATGACGGTCTCATTTTCTAATAGCTGTTTCTAAATGGGTGGTTACGGCCTTGCTTAATTGATCATGTTCCCACCCTGAAATGCTACGTACAAGTGCATGGTTTACGGTTTCAGGTTTAGGCCCCTAACTTGCGGGCTTGTTCAATTGAATAGCACCGGAATTGTAGCAGGCTGTAAGACCGCAGCAGTATACAGCGAGATGTGGTCTTTGATTTGAATGAGGCTCCTAATATCTCAATTCTCAGCATATGCTACTTGTTACAGTGCACTGGATATTAGTAATGGATATTTTTCTATACCTGTGGCGTTGGAGAGTCTACAAATTTGCTTTTACTTTTTTAAATAAATTGTTTTTTACTTGTTGTGCTCTCCCACAAGTTTTCAGTTCTAATGCTACCTTTTTTCATCAATATTTGTAAGATATTTTGTCTAAATTTTCTCATCCATGGAGTATAATTCAGTATGTGGATGATGTACTTCAAACATGCACTAGAGAGTAGCATTATGTTTTGCTAGATGAGTTGCTTGGGGTTATAGAGCAGGCTGGTCTGTACGTAACCCTGTAAAGGCACAGTTTCATAATGACAGTGTATCATTCTTAGGAGTTGTAATCTCAAGGGGGGTCGCATCCCAGATCCACATAAATGAAGTGATACAAATTTTACCAAGTCCTTATTCTAGAACTGCATTGTATTGGTTCCTAGGATTGATTGGTTTTTGTTGTAAATTTATTGAAGGGATTGCTGAGAAGACTCGTCTTCATTGCTTTTGAAAGGAAGAGAAAATGAGACTGAACAATTATCATGGCAGACTAGTAGCAAAAGGCTTTTACGGATTTGAAATATATATTAATGATTGCCCCGGCACTACAAATCCCAGATTCAGGATTACCTTTTGGACTTCAGATTTATGCTTCTGACCAGTCCATATATACTGTCCTCTTACAGGATCAGTGTAGATCAACTGGGTAGTTTCCCCGCACATTTAGTCACATTAAATTTGAAGCCTGTAGGTGCAACGTGAGACCCGCAATGGTTGCAGGCTTGGAATTCAGCTGCGTTACAGAGCTATTAAATTAAAACAGGCCACATGTTACGGGCCAGAGACGCAAACCCGTAAACCATTTTTCACCCGTTGGATGTGCGCTGTGAACATGATCAATTAGTAAAACCCATAGTTCCGGGTTTAGATGGAGTCAATGGCAACAGAGATTGTCATCATTACATCACAAAAAAATGGAGGTTAGATTTCAATCTCTTACGGGTTTCAATCATGAGTTACGATCGGACCCGCATTCAAGAAATAATGCAATATTAATAAATCCGAAAAATATCATATTTAAGGTCATGTGAGTTCCATTATATGTATTTACACACTGATTGCCGGGATTGATGTAACACGGAAATTAAACAGGAAAAGTAGTACCGTATTGGTCCGAATATAAGCCGCACCTGCATATAAGCCGCACCCGTAAAGTTCATGGGGAAAAAATAGAAAAAGATAGTTATAGCCATTGCAAGAAACAAGCTTTCTAATTAGCACTGTAGCTTTTTTTGCAGGTTACAGGCTTTACAGGGCGTTAGAATCACTAAAACCGTAAATCGCTATTCATTACCGCAGTCTAAAGCACTAAAATCAGCACCCTTAACTCGCAATTGCGCACCCTTAACTCGCAATCGCGCACCCTTAACTCGCAATCTCGCTTATCGGCAGTAATTTTGCATTCGCGAATAGAAGCCGCACGCGTTACAAGCAAAGTTCGCAAATCTGCAATAATTTTTTTACGGTCGCGAATATAAGCCGCACCCTTAACTGGCAAGCTCAAAAATCGGAAAAAAGGTGTGGCTTATATTCGGACCAATACGGTAATTTACATTGCAGATTTTCTAGCTTGTTGTGCTATTAATTTTAATATTTAACATCACTTTCCCTTTTAATATAAGTACAGTAGTGTGTGTATATTTTCATTTACAGTGGTGCAGATAGGACTTTTACCCCCTTGCGGGTCCTCTCTAGCACCCGCAGGCTTTTTGGCTTAATTTGCGGGTTACGGGCTTGAACCCAAGTGAATTAGTTGCAATTTAATAGCGTGATTGGAACGTAACAGTTATGGGCTTGAAAGAACAAAGAATTTGCGGACGTACAGGTCACATTCTCATGTCCCGTAGGGTTTTCTCGTCCCTACCCAGCAAGTCGTTAGTGGGTTGCTTTACAGGGCCAATTTAATAGGCGTAAGTCTTGTGGGAAATGTTACATGCTACAGTTTTCAACGTTGAGGGAATTTAATAAGGCTAATTGTCAGCAGTTGAGAATGGATATGGTGATTGTGTCAGGAATGTACTAGCAGTTCATTGGGTGGTTTTAGCTACAGAACACATAGTGGGATTTTCTGATCCTATACTGCAAACACCACATACTCCAATAAAAATGTTGTTAAATAAAACAATGAGTGGTGTGCAATGTGTGTTTTGATGGCTTGTGAATTTACAGTCAATAAGAATTAAAGTAGTCCATGGAGCAAATGATCTGTTACCACAGTTGCTCCAGTATGAAGGAGGCCATTATGTTAACAGAGAGGATTCACTGATGCTTCAGAGAAAGCATTAGTATATCAACATGTGCTAAGCAGAATTTGTCAGGAAGGGGAGAAACAAGCATAAAAGTACAACCACATCAAAAAGTGTTGTATAATTTGCATGCCCAAAGGAATACAATAGTTGTTGCAGTGGTAAAAGAAGTAGCAATGGAGGAAAACAGTGTGAATTCTCAGAGAGAGATTAGGAAGGATCACAGGCTTGGGAATGGCATACTTGTGCTAAGGAAAACAATCATCCCACTTAAGACAGTGATTAAAAACATTGTGAAAGAAAAATCACATACTTTTAGGTCATGTAGGTTGTTAGGGTACACAGCAAGCTGTTGGAAGTAAATACTGTTGGGATGTCATGAAGGATACAGTAAGTGAGGTTGTAAATGAATGTATTATTTGTACACAAATTAATCTTAGACCAGTTGGTCAGAGACCAATTCTGGCCAGAGTACCAGTGGCAGGAGGTCCTTGGTGCAATTTTCAAATTGATTTCATAGGTCCATTGCCTAAAACACCTGGAGGGTACATATATTTCTACTCGTAGTGATTTACATATTTTCTAAGGGCCTCATTCTATTATCGGCCGTAAATCGGCCGTAAGGCTGCGATTCCTTGCGGGGGTTCTGTTAACTCGCAATTCAATTATACGGCCCCGCAAGGATCTCCCCTTACGGCCGGCCGCATATCTTGGAACCGGCCGTAAGCTCAGAAATCTACAAAGTCAAAAATAAATTCAAGCCTGCACTGTACAGCTCTGTAAATGCTAGGGATCATATTGGGGTACATGAGGATTAAAAGTAACCCAGTCTCAAGCTTGCACATCAGCCCAAACTCGAGTTTAAATTAACTGTTTATTTTCCGGCTGCGGCGTGGGCGTATCTGATGTGCTCCAAGCACTCTGGACTTTTTACATGGATATTTGACATATATAAAAAAATATATATTTTACGGATTTGACTATAGGGGAAATTTGTGCTATTTTTTCTAACACCTAAAATCACTTTATAGTCTTCTCAAAGTGCAGGATGGCTTTATTTGAGCTATTTTATGTGCTTAATTGGTGCTAGCGGGACCTTTTTGCTGCAAGTAAGCTGCGGCTCGCTTTTAGCCTTGCAGACAGGGTTCCCGGAGAAATAGAATAGCAACCAGGCTTTTCTTACGGCCGATTTCCTTGCGGCCGTTTTAGATCAAAGGCTTTCCTCCGGCACGATCGGCCGCAAGAGATAACAAGGCGCCGGCCGCAAGCCTGCCGGAACCCCCGGCCGGAGGGGAATAGAATAGCCGGATAGCTTGCGGCCGGTCCTTGCGGCCCCGCAACGGCTGCGGCCGATAATAGAATGAGGCCCTAAGTGTTTAGAGGCATTACCTGTAAAGAGCGTTAATGCAAAGAGTACAGATTAAGCATTATGGGAACATGTTTTATCAAGGTGGGAATTTCCAAAGGTGATAGAGAGTGACAGTGGTACACACTTCACCTCTGCAGTAAAGAAAGTACTCGGTAGTATCTTAGAAATACACCAAAGAGTTCATTTTCCTTATTACCATCAGTCCGCAGGAATGGTAGAGCGAATGAACTGTACACTAAAGAAAAGATAAAGGAAGTGGGTAGCCCAGACAGCAAAAAACTGGTTTGCCAATCTTCCTGGAATTCTGTATGTGAATAAGAGTTTTGACAATGAAAGAAGCTGTACAAAAAGAATAAATGATCATGGGATGCAAACTGGGAAGGGCCTTACGGTTATGAACGTACCGGCATATGCTAATGACATTACCTTACATTTTTAGTATTTTTGCTAACCTAAACTCTGAAATAATTATGATTACCTCTAGCCCAGCATTTTTAATAAGAGACAATGACCTTTCTTAAGTTAAAATAAAATGTTCTGTGTCAGGAACACGAAGCCACTCCAAGGAGTATTAACAAGTTGTTGATTGCACATTTTTAGTAGAAATAAGGTTGTCTGCTCAGTGATTCAAGGTCTCTTCTAAGCCAATGGAAACAAGAGGGAGGTGTTGTGATGACTATTACTATTTTTAAAACATTATAAAAAGACTGTAAGTTGATGTACTCGAGGACAACAACAGATATTGTATAGTGTCTATGTGTTCTCCCGAACCTGAATAAAACAATAAATCGGAAAATCCAAAGATGATTGTTTTTTCCGTATTCTACTGATTCTTTTGAGAATAGAGAGAAAGTGTGGATATTTTTCTACAACATAATGGCGACTACTGAAGGGAATGCAACATCTGTGAATTTACACAGGAGAGCTCAGGAGCTTCTTGGAGGGGAGGCGGGCAAACAATCAGGGCCATAGGAACAGAGGTTTTACAGCACCGCCATTGGAAAGTCTATTTAGACATTGCTTTCTCCACACCCCCTCCTTGAACACCTTTTTCTCTTGCATGGAGTGAACGGTGACATTTACCTCATTGCCTTCAATTCGGAATCTGGTAGGATTGCATTTTTGTTGATAATTTAAGAGTCATATTAGAGATATTGAGAGATACAGGCATAGCATTAGAGATATAGAGACAGATTCTCGGAACGGTGCTGTAGTAAGAGTGTATGCAGTTGTACTAGCTAAGCAACTTTGACTGGTGACGGTAACAGAAATTACGGATGGAGGGGATAAGAATCAAAAAGGAGAGAGAAATGGAGAGCTCCGCCCAGGAAACGACACTTCGCGTGATAGCCTATTAGCGCTACTCCTGAGCACGCCTGAAGCGCCGCCAATCCACCAGTTAATTGATTTGGGGAGGCAGGCCACGAGGACGCTGGGAACATGATCTGACGGTGGTGCCGTGGATGAGAGTCCCCCTGCTCTAAAGAAGTCTTTGAACAAAAATAATTAAAAAGAATAGGGTGCTGGTACAGGGTCTTAACTTTTTTCTTTCTAATTATAAAGTTAATTTAATGTAGGTATGTGGCTTGAGCTATTAACGTACATAATTAACTGTTCTTTTTTCACTTGGGTCTCCTTTGTTTTTGGGGACTGTATAAGTTCATATAAATATGGGGGAGCTTTAGGCGTGGCTCTGAGGTCCTGGACAGTAGCCCTCTTGCTGTCCAGTACTTATACTAACCATGACGGGTAAGAATGGTGTACTACCGTCAAGGGGAAGTGGGTATGTGTGGGTTATATGTGAAAGCTTTTGTCATGTGTATAATTTGTTAATTTTAAATGTTGTGGATATGATTAACTGTTTACACAGATTTTGTTAGTACAAGATTACCTTAAGAGTCCTGTAGTTTATGATGTTCCTCTGATTTATCTTAGAGATTTTTGGTTATGACTCATCCCATTAAACTTATTACATATAATGTAAGGGGGTTAAATACTCCCTATAAAAGGAAGGTTATTTCAGGGGTTTTCCAAGTGGAAAAGGCAGATGTAATTTGTGTTAAGGAGACACACGGGGTGGGGGAAAGGAACAACATATTGGGTTGTTTATATGATATCTGTGCTGTTTCTAACTATAACACTAAATCTAGAGGTACAGCTATTCTTTTGAGTATGAAGAATGTTGTAGTTAAAAATTTTCAACAAACAGACCCTGTAGGAAGATACTCTATTTGGTCTGGGTCAATTAATAATGTCAACTATACAACAGCAAATTTGTATGTACCTAACCAAAATCAAAATTGATTTTTAAATAGAATGTTAAAAATTATAAATAAGATAAGAAAGGGAATATTTAAAATTGCTGGGGATATGAATATGGTGCTGGATATTGAAGTGGACCGGAAATCAGAGAAGATAGTAAAACCACGTAGAGAACTTATTGCAGTCTCAAGTAGGTGTCAGGCCTCTTTAGTGAAATACAAGTTGTATGACGCATTGCGGACGTTCCATCCTGGATAGAGAGATTATACATTTTTCTCCAACCGCCATGCGTCATACACAAGGATTGATTATTGCCTAGATCAGGATGCCATAAATAAGGTAGAAAAAGTGGAGATAGGCCCTATACAGGACTCAGGCCATGCTAGTGTTATGATGTATATTAGCAAGACTTGGAGTAAGACAAGGTCTAAAAAGTTCAGAATAGACCAGTCATTATTCAATTCTACAATAGATAGGGAGCATATCTCCAAGATCATTGAAGAGTACACTGAGTTTAATTAAAATGCGATTAATTCTAGAGTAACCTTTTGGAACTCTTTTAAGGCATATTTAAGGGGTTATATGATATCATTAGCATCCAAAAAAGAAAAAAAGGGAAACCCCTTAAAGATATTTATATCCAATTAAATAAAATTAATAATCTTAATAAATTGGCACATACTAAAGAAAATGCCCTGGAAATAGGGAATATACGGGAATGATAAAATATTATCATTGTGGTAATAAGACTAATAACTAAACCAATTCAGAGGCAATAATAATCTCAAGAGTATTCCAGAGATGTTAGATAAAAAGGGAATTCATGTAGGTTACCTGAGCAGATTGGCAGGATCTTTTTAGATTACTATAAGGACCTTTACTATTTGGAATCAACTGGAGAAGTGATTAAACCGACAAAATTACTAATATCTGAGTTTCTGGACTCAGTACAACTGCATAAGATCTCAGCCCAACATAGAGATAAATTGGATGATCACATTTCCATAGCCGAAATAGAAGAAGTTATTTGTTTAAACAAATCCCCTGGTCCAGATGGACTTCCGGGTGTTTTTTACCAAAGTTATTCTAAAATATTAAGTAGACACCTTATGAATAGCTCAGGCTCAGCTCCTGAAGAATCTCTTCAGGCCGTAATTGTTACAATCCACAAAGAAGGAAAAGCCCAGAATATGTGCTCCAATTACAGACCGATATCACTCCTAAATATTGACATTAAACTTTATGCTAGGATTTTAGCAAACAGGTTAAGTTTGGTAATAAAAGGTCTAGTTAGGTTTGACCAATCAGGGTTTGTAAAAGAGCGTCAAGGCCTAGATAATACAAGAAAACGTTTTGATATCTTGGATCTTTGTAAACTCAACAAGATTCCCCTTCTTGCTTTAGCTATTGATGCAGAAAAGGCATTTGATCGTTTGAATTGGGAGTTTTTAGAGTTGACCCTGAGAAAATTTGGGTTGGGAGATGGGGCAATTAAGAGCATTATGGCCCTATACTCTAATAACTGCGCCTTTATAACTGGACCAGGATTTGAAACAGACACTTTCAATATTCATAATAGCTCTAGATAAGGGTGTACATTGTCTCTACTCATTTCTGCTTTGGTTATGAAACCGTGGCTGAAAAAATTAGATGTGATATTAATATTAAAGGAGTAATTAAAGGTAATGGGGAAAATTAACTCAAAAATAACATTATTTGTGGATGATGTAGTCATTACAACTTCAGAACCATTGATGTAAAAATGTTATTAAAGATAATTTATCAATATCGGTCTATATTATATTACAAAATCAATAATAGTAAGACACGGGTATTAATGATCAATATAGACAGAATAACGAAAGGACAACTTAAAGAAAATTATGATTTTGATTGGTTATCCAACCATTTTACACATCTTGGTATTGAATTTTCATCATGCTGGCATAACATAATTAGGAAGAATTATAATAAAATATTCAATAACATAAGGGAAGTTTTAGAATCCTGGCGTAAGTTGAATTTGACCTGGATGGGGAGAGTAACAGCGGTTAAAAGGTTCGTTTTACCCAAAGTTTTAGATCTATTGAGATCTATTCCAATGAAGATTCCCAAAGAGTTACCCAGGAGATTTCAGGTCATAATAGATAAGTTTATTAATAAAACAGGTCATTATAGAATAAAAAATCAGATTCTAAATAGGAATTATGGGAAAGGGGGTTTGGGTACCCCGAACCTTGGACAATATTTCCAGGCAACTGCGCTTTTTCATGTTATTAGATTAATATATGGTAATTCGGAATTTACATTTTTACAAATAAAATATACTCGGATAATAGATCTTTTTGTTATCTGTGTCCCTGAAGATGGGCACAGAGAGAAATAACAAAAAAAGGGGGAACACTTTTATGTGGCTGAATATGTTATGAATTGCCTCCTACTAAATTTAAAAAAACAATCTTTAATGAAAATTATTTAAAAAAATGTTTTATAATTAAAATCTGATCATTTAAAACAAAGAATATACCTATAATGATACAGAAGGTGTAGTGGTCTCTCGTAGTAGAACCACAAGGTATAACCTACTTAGTCCTATAATGATATAGAAGGTGTTGTGGTCTCTCGTAGTAGAACCACAAGGTATAACCTACTTAGTCCTATAATGATACAGAAGGTGTAGTGGTCTCTCATAGTAGAACCACGAGGTAAAGAGCATAGATTGCCAGTTTCCAACATGTAGTGTTTATCATAGTAGACCCAAGAGATATATTAACAGCTTGCCCTTAAGTTTGCAGAAAATATAGTTGGTACAGTATTGGCATTTTTTTGCCACAAGGTAATTATTGCTGAAGTCGCTGCTTGTGAAATGGCGGTATCATAGAGATTACACAGATTGTGAGAAACATAAATACAAAGTTATTTTCAGCAACATTAATATCTTTATAATGCAATTGAACAATAGTAGGATGTAGTAGTGACACTAGCCAAGAAAGTGTCACAAGATAATCACAGTCAGACTGAGTAACATTTGTGAGAAAAGCAGTAGAAGTTACTTGTGGAAATTTATGCTTGTAATCCAATATACATAACTGATTGAATTCTAAAACTTTAGTGTTCATATTAGTATCGGCAACATACCAACAGATACTCTTAATCTCAAAACATCTTGATAAGACCAACAGTATAAACAAATAAACTATTCATAGAAGTTATATATTCAGCTAAGTGGATAAATTCCACCACCTTTGAATAGAATGTATAGCACTTTTTTCATTCTTTCACTATTTTATTTTTTCACTTCAATGTTATCACATTTAATTAGTTTATGTAAAATAAATCACAAATATATATGTCAATATACTCTGGGAATAGTAAATAATTATTTACACAGATATCAATGTTGCTATATTAAAAGCAAGACAACAAAGTCAGAGGTGCTCATCAGAGAACGAACCAACCTTAATAGGTTAGTTCTATAGCCATGATAAGCTACTTTGAGAGCAACCTCTTTTAGCTCACTTGTGCCCTTCACAGGGAGAAATATCCTGTGGTATATCAGTCTGGTCCCACTCAAAAGAGTGACCCAGCCCAGAAATACCAGGCAATTCTACCCTGAACAGGAGAAACAGCAAGCTCCAGACACATTTCGGCCTTTATGGGCCTCGTTAGTGAGGTGCAGCTGAACTCCCTAAGGCACAGTGAGCAAGGGGTCCATGTCTGGAGTCCCCTATTACCTTTAGGGAGACTAAATCCTAAAGGTAATTTGCATATACAAGACAACAAAGTCAGAGGTGCCCATCAGAGAACGAACCAACCTTAATAGGTTAGTTCTATAGCCATGATAAGCTACTTTGAGAGCAACCTCTTTTAGCTCACTTGTGCCCTTCACAGAGAGAAATATCCTGTGGTATATCAGTCTGGTCCCACTCAAAAGAGTGACCCAGCCCAGAAATACCAGGCAATTCTACCCTGAACAGGAGAAACAGCAAACCCCAGACGCGTTTCGGCCTTTATGGGCCTCGTCAGTGAGGTGCAGCTGAACTCCCTAAGGCACAGTGAGCAAGGGGTCCATGTCTGGAGTCCCCTATTACCTTTAGGGAGACTAAATCCTAAAGGTAATTTGCATATACAAGACAACAAAGTCAGAGGTGCTCATCAGAGAACGAACCAACCTTAATAGGTTAGTTCTGTAGCCATGATAAGCTACTCTGAGAGCAACCTCTTTTAGCTCACTTGTGCCCTTCACAGGGAAAAATATCCTGTGGTATATCAGTCTGGTCCCACTCAAAAGAGTGACCCAGCCCCGAAAAACCAGGCAATTCTACCCTGAACAGGAGAAACAGCAAACCCCAGATGCGTTTCGGCCTTTATGGGCCTCGTCAGTGAGGTGCAGCTGAACTCCCTAAGGCACAGTGAGCAAGGGGTCCACGTCTGGAGTCCCCTATTACCTTTAGGGAGACTAAACCCTAAAGGTAATTTGCATATACAAGACAACAAAGTCAGAGGTGCTCATCAGAGAACGAACCAACCTTAATAGGTTAGTTCTATCGCCATGATAAGCTACTTTGAGAGCAACCTCTTTTAGCTCACTTGTGCCCTTCACAGGGAGAAATATCCTGTGGTATATCAGTCTGGTCCCACTCAAAAGAGTGACCCAGCCCCGAAATACCAGGCAATTCTACCCTGAACAGGAGAACCCCTTGCTCACTGTGCCTTAGGGAGTTCAGCTGCACCTCACTGACGAGGCCCATAAAGTCCGAAACGCTTCTGATGTTTGCTGTTTCTCCTGTCCTGTGATGGGAAAGTTGTTTCAAGGGGACTAACACCTGGACTGTGGCATGCCGGAGGGGGATCCATGGCAAAACTCCCACGGAAAATTACATAGTTGATGCAGAGTCTGGTTTTAAGCCATAAAGGGCATAAATCACCTAACATTCCTAAATTGTTTGGAATAACATGCTTTAAAACATCAAGTATGATGTTGTATCGATCAGGTAGTGTAAGGGTTACACCCGCTTCACAGTAACAGACCAATATCCCCGTTTAATGCACCGCAAACAACCGCAAACAGTCCCTTTGCACAACCGCAAACTCCCCATTTGCACAAGGTTGGATACCAAGCTAGCCATGTCCCGTTCCTTGTCCTCACTGATGTCATTGGAGGTCTCTTCCTCCACCCAGCCACCAAGGGTCCCCGAAAGGTGACAACAAGCCCCCTGGGATGCCTGCTGTGTTTGGTCTTCCACCTCCTCAAAGCCACCTTCCTAGTCTGACTCCTCTTCTTCAGACTCCTCTCTCTGTGTTGCCTCTGTCTGCGTTATTATAAGGTGTGTACTGTTAAGTAGTACTATTCCTATCGGTTTAATCCCTGTTACGTCCACTATTAGGGGACGTGTATATGGCATGGATTTTTGGAACAGGGAGATGGAAAAAGATGCTTGGTCGGTCCTCCCACTATGAATTTGGGGCACTGCGCGTGCAATCTAAGGTGCCACCAGATAGGAGTGGTGTATTAAGTTGTACTATTCATTCCTATCAGTTTAATACCTGTTACGTCACCTATCTTTCCTCCCAATAGCACATTCTATATGTCATCAACCGGCCTGTGTGTATTTAGAGAACCACACTTTAAGGCCCTTAACCTGGGACAAGGTGGCTTGGCTATCAGAATTGCCTCAGAGCCTTAAAAACTCGCCAAACCCCCTAATCAGACACTCACTATCATACTGGAAATGGGCCAAGAAACACACAGGTTTGTTCCCTGGATCCACCCAAATGACCCCAATTCTTGACCACCCTCCGGCCCCGAAACACATGAGCACAACATCACAACACTGGTGGAGGTCAAGGAAACTAGATAGACTGGGAGACTGGTTAGTAAAGGGCTATGAGGAACTGAGGGACAAGCATGAGCTTTCGCTGTCAGAACATTACAATTACTGTAGGCATTTCACACACTCCCTGATCCAGAAACAGGGGACACCGGTCTTAAATTGGTTCTCCAAAATTTGTAAAGATAAACCTCTATCAAGGGGGATCATTGGGTCGCTTTACAAATATAAAACATTTGTTACTGGTTGAAGCGACACTGGGGGAAGGACCGGAGTGGGTCAAGGGGGATCATTGGGTCGCTTTACAAATATAAAACATTTGTTACTGGTTGAAGCGACACTGGGGGAAGGACCGGAGTGGGTCAAGGGGGATCATTGGGTCGCTTTACAAATATAAAACATTTGTTACTGGTTGAAGCGACACTGGGGGAAGGACCTGAGTGGGGGAGCCCTGGAGACCCTTCAGAAGCAACCGGCGGCAAAATCATCCCAGGAAAGGAGAGGTCGCTTACTGAAGCCTGCCCTAGGGTAACCCAAGGGTGATTGCCCAGGTTAGATATTGTAAATAATAAGCTAATACTGCTGGAGGGATAATAGCTAATAGGACTTTGGTGTTTCCTGCAGATATACTCTTTACTATTGTCTGTTTTACCATGTTTTAGGTGGATAAGTCACGCAAGTCATCCGGAATTCAGGGATAAAATACAGCAGCTTGTGGACCATTATTAGCTCAAGGCAGCTCATCTATCAGGCCTTTTTTAATCGAATGTATCGCCCACTGTCAGTCCCTTCAGGATCCATCCCTCATTCATCTTAATAAAGGTGAGGTAATCTAGACTTTTTTGACCTAGGCGACTTCTCTTCTCAGTGACAAAACCTCCTGCTGCACTGAAGATCCTTTCTGACAGGACACTTGAAGCGGGGCAAGAACAGAAGTTCTATGGCAAATTGGGATAGCTCCGGCCACAGGGCAAGCGTGCACACCCAGTAGTCAAGGGGTTCATCGCTCCTCATAGTGTCGATATCTGTAGTTATGGCGAGGTAGTCTGTTACCTGACGGTCGAGTCGTTCTCTGAGGGTGGACCCCGAAGGGCTGTGGTGATGCATAGGACTTAAAAAGCTCTGCATGTCCTCCATCAACAACATGTCTGTAAAGCGTCCTCTCCTTGCCGGCGTGGTCGTGGGAGGAGGAGGATTATGTTCACCTCTTCCGCTGTTAGATTGCCGTTGTGCTGTGACATCACCCTTAAACGCTGTGTAAAGCATACTTTTTAATTTATTTTGGAAGTGCTGCATCCTTTCCGACTTGTGGTAATTCGGTAACATTTCAGGCACTTTCTGCTTATACCGGGGGTCTAGTAGCGTGGACACCCAGTACAGGTCGTTCTCCTTCATCCTTTTTATACGAGGGTCCCTCAACAGGCACGACAGCATGAAAGACCCCATTTGCACAAGGTTGGATGCCAAGCTAGTCCTGTCCCGTTCCTCGTCCTCAGTGATCTCACTGAAGGTATTTTCTTCCCCCCCAGCCACGTACAACACCACGGGTACCAGATAGGTGACAACGAGCACCCTGGGATGCCTGTTGTGGTTGGTCTTCCTCCTCCTCCTCAAAGCCACATTCCTCCTCTGACTCCTCTTCCTCACAATCCTCTTCCAGCGTTGCTGCAGGTCCAGCAAGCGATGCTGATAAGGCTGTTTCTGGTGGTGATGGTGACCATAACTCTTCCTCTTCCTCTTCACGCTCATCTACGGCCTGATCCAGCACTCTTCGCAGGGCACGCTCCAGGAATAAAACAAATGGTATGATGTCGCTGATGGTGCCCTGGGTGCGACTGACCAGGTTTGTCACCTCCTCAAAAGGATGCATAAGCCTACAGGCATTGCGCATGAGCGTCCAGTAACGTGGCAAAAAAATCCCCAGCTCCGCAGAGGCTGTCCTAGCACCCCGGTCATACAAATACTCGTTAATGGCCTTTTCTTGTTGGAGCAGGCGGTCGAACATTAGGAGTGTTGAATTCCAACGTGTCGGGCTGTCTAAAATCAAGCGCCTCGCTGGCATGTTGTTTCCCCGCTGGATATCTGTAAAGTGCGCCATGGCTGTGTAGGAACGCCTGAAATGGGCACACAACTTCCTGGCCTGCTTCAGGACGTCCTGTAAGCCTAGGTGCTTATGCACAAAGCGTTGTACAATCAGATTACACACATGTGCCATGCACGGCACATGTGTCAACTTGCCCAAATTCAATGGCGCCAACAAATTTCTTCCGTTGTCACAAACCACTTTGCCGATCTCCAGTTAGTGCAGAGTCAGCCACTGATCCACCTGTGCGTTCAGGGTGGACAGGAGTGCTGGTCCGGTGTGACTCTCTGCTTTCAGGGAAGTCAACCCCAAGACGGCGTGACACTGCCGTATCCGGGATGTGGAAAAGTACCTGTGGAGCTGGGGGGGTGCGTTGATGTGGAGCAAGACATAGCAGCAGCAGAAGAGGGCTCAGCCGAGGAAGTTATGGAAGAGGATGGAGTAGGAGGAGTAGAGGAGGTGGCAGCAGGCCTGCCTGCAAGTCGTGGTGGTGTCACCAACTCCTCTGCAGAGCCACGTTTTCCATGCTTGGCAGCCGTCACCAGGTTTACCCAATGCGCAGTGTAGGTGATATACCTGCCCTGACCATGCTTTGCAGACCAGGTATCCGTGGTCAGATAGACCCTTGCCCCAACACTGTGTGCCAGAGATGCCATTACTTCCTTTTGCACAATAGAGTACAGGTTGGGGATTGCCTTTTGTGCAAAGAAATTTCGGCTGGGTACCTTCCACTGCAGTGTCCCAATAGCTATGGTAAAAGCTGGCGGGCTAAGAGTTCAGACAAGCCAGCTGTCAGTTGCTGGGCAAGGGGGTGACTTTGTGACATTGGCTACTTACACTCAAACATGTCCTTGACAGACACCTGACTGTGGGCAGATGAGCAGGGACTGCTCAGGGCGAGACACAGAATGGTGGATGGTTGAGAGGGGGCAAGCAGGGCAGCAGTGGTTGACGTGGCTGAAGATGCTGGACCAGGAGGAGGATGGCAGCTTTGACTTTGTGTGCTGCTTGTACTCATGGGTTGATCCCATAATCTGTTGCAATGTGACATCATGTGCCTTCGCAAATAAGTTTTTACCTAGGTGGGTGTTGGACTTCCCACGAGTTTCTTTTCGTACAGGTTGCAAATGGCATCGCTGTTGTCACAGGCAGACACACGAAAAAACTGCTGAGCTCTGCAATGACGGCATTCTGGTGGTGGCAACAGCATGCGTTGACTGGTGTGCTGTCTGGCTGACCCCGGGTGCCGATGCATGCTGTCTGACTGTGCCACTAGCTACTTTCGACGTCCTCCCGCTGCTTCCAACTCGTCTCCTCCTACTTTCTGTCTCCCCATCTGAACTTTCCTCCTGTTCTTCTTCTCTTCTAGCGGGCACCCACGTGACATCCACGGACGCATCGTCATCATCAACCGCTTCACTTGTATCTGACAACTCAACAAAGGAAGCAGCACCGGGTACAACATCATCATCATCATCATCATCATCAGACCGTACGTCAGACCGTACGTCCATGTGTGTAATGCTGCCTGACTGGGACATATCCCTGTTATCTGGCACTAATGTTTGTGCATCACTCATTTCTTCCAACGGATGTGTAAATAACTCTGCTGATGGATCAAGTGAAGCGGCTGTGGTGCTAGTGTAGGTGGTGGCGGCAGGCGGGCGAGTGGTAACTGGAGAGGTGCCCGAAGCTAAGCTGGAGGAGGATGGTGCGTCTAGGTTCCGAGCGGAAGCTGTAGAAGATTGGGTGTCCTGTGTTAGCCAGTCAACCATGTCCTCAGAACTGTTCAAGTTCAGGGTACGTTGCCTCTGAAAACTGGGCATTATTCTTGGGCCAAAGAGAATCACAGCACCACGACCATGACAGCCCCTGCGGGGTGGCCTGCCTCTGCCTGTCATTTTTTTCACGATTAGTGGTACTATGCGTGCAAGCTACTGTGACACCAGATATGAGTGTCACTGTGCACTGGCAAAAGTTGGCAGAGTAGGCGCTGTAGGCCTCACACCCACGCCTGTAGGCAGGCAACTGATATTCAATCCATTACCGTCAAAAAAGGGTTGTTTTATGTCACTGTACACTACGGTGGCACCAGATATGAGTGTCACTGTGCACTGGCAAAAGTTGGCAGAGTAGATGCAATAGGCCTCACATACACGCTAGCAGGCAGGCATATGCAATTAGATTACACAGAAAAAAATAATAAAATAAAATAAACGATGTTCTAGCCCTAAAAAGGGCTTTTTGGGTTGCTGTCCTTGCAGCAGATATCAAATGAGTCCTTCAGGTGTGTAGTGAAAGCTAAATACACAGCCTGGCTATCTATTTCCCTATTAAATTAGCAGCAGGTAAAATATATGTCCTCTCTCAACGAATGTAGCTTCAGAATGATTCTAAAATGGAGGCTGTCCTTCAGATGGAAGTCCCTGGAAGGGAGCATATGCTGCTGATTCGCTGGAATGTTTCTGCTGACTGTAAGGTGCAGGGTCAAAGTTTCCTCAATGATAAAGAATAGGGGCGGACAGAAAAGCGCATGTGTTCGCCGTTCGATGCGAACATGCAAAATCGCAGTGAATAGTTCTCCGGCGAACTGTTCGGGACATCACTACTTAGCAGCTATAGAGAAATTGTAAATATCTTAAGGAACAAAAATATATTGGTTATAAGCCGTTTTTAAAAATAAAAAATATATCACATTATATCTAAACCAATTACTGTAGTGATGTCATTGTATTCTCTGGAGAATAAATTCAGAGATCTGTTTGTAATATATTCTTTGTTTTAAACGATCAGATTTTAATTATAAAAAATATTTTAAATAATTTTCATTAAAGATTGTTATTAAAGATTATGTTAAATATTTTTAGGTTAATATTTGAGAACATTTAGTTATAAGTAAATATAGTAATTGGATTAAAGTTTAAAAGAAAAATAGATTTTTACAGATAATTTAGTAAACAGTCCAACTTTTTAAGATAATAATGTGTAGATTATGTTAAATTCATTAAAGCAATATGCTTTAATAATTCTGACTTAAGGGTTAAAACATTATATATTAATAAACCCTTTAAATAAAGTTATCTCAATGTTGAACACTCAATTAATCTGCAATGAATTATGATGTGGTAAAGTTATGACAAATAAGATGTATAATTCTTATAGAGACATTGCAAGGTAGAATTAATACATTTGGTACAAATCTAATAAATAATCAGGTGTTGTATTGACAGATAAAAAAAATGGTTTGTATGATAACCATCCTTTGTACCCAAAGTGAAATATTGATTATCTAATCAAATTGTTTTTATGATCTTTTGTAGAATTATAGAAGGAGTGAAGTATACTACCTGTTCCAAAGATATAATAATTATTAAGGTTTCAAAGATGACAACTAACAAGATCCAATATTTTATGGGTTATGATAAGCAGTCAGAAATGATCTTTCTCTAGGTATGGGTAGACAACTAAAGGAATGGTTATTAGATTTTGGACTAAAAGAAAGATTATTGAAGGACTTGAAACATGATGCTCTTAATGCTGTGATTATTGTGAAGATTAATCAGAGACAGATAACTGAAGTTATTAGTAAATTAAAGGATGTAGAAAAAGGCCTTGTGGTGGGAAGGAAAATTTGGAAATAATCCCACTATGACATCTTTTCTAAAAATCCTGATACATACAGTAATTATATGGTTGCTAATCATGTTTATATAGGCTAGTTGTTTTTATCTGCCATCAAAATATGTGTTTATTCACCATATTTATGTTTTTATTATTATGTATACCAGATATACAAAGTCTGAAGTTAAATAAGCAGTCAAAGTATATGTTGGCTCCTATACATAAAATAACATAATAGTAAGACAATATAAATAATCAAATCACCATCAATTCTGAACTTGTGAATAACAGCATAATTACTCAATGTGTACTATTCACCATTTACATTATTTTTACTCATAAACTCCCCATAGCCACCCATACAAGACTTGAGATGCAAAATTCTGAATCACTATTGGCCATCTTCATGTTTGGAAACTTCATTACAGCTGATCCATATGAGGTCCCATAGTGGGACCTATCTTACAGTAATCACAAATACATGCCTTCCTTAGTCGCTGGTAAATTTTCATCTGCTTTGCTTAATTAAAATCAAAATAGCACCAGTGCAATGTCTCCAGCAAAACATGCAAATTAACATAAAATGTTTTTATTCAGATAGCTTTCAGACAAATCATTTAACCAAAGATGGGATATAGAGCATGCCCAAAGTTTTTTCAAAAACTCTTAACTCTTAACTATGAAACTTACAGCTATTTTTTTTAAAAGTTGACTACTTTAGCCAGCTATTTAACAAATAACCATATCTACTGCTGTACCTCTCATCTGCTGTTGAACTAGTTGATGCCTCATCCTTGATTTTTGTCATCTCTGGAACCATCGTATTCGACTGATGATACATTGAACTCAGCTGGACATTTTCTTGTTGTAATTGTTCAATCTAAAATAAAAATAAAGTCAACTATTGCGGAAGCTGCAGAATCATCTGGAAAATAAATTTTTACTTAACACTTTTCCAGTCTAAAAAACATTTAAAGAAGTTTGTGGAGTCCTTTTCTCCAAGCAAATATATATTTACTAGCGACTTGCCCGTCAAAAATGACGGCAATAAAAACTGAAGCCTGGCAATGCTGTTTGCCACACAATGTAAGCCTCTCCCCCTCTACTTTACTGGCCTTGTGATGAGTGCCTTTGGCGCTCATCACAGGCCTCGCAATGAGCCCCTTTGGAGCTCATTGCGAGTCTCTCCCCCTGTCTACTTCCTCCCTCGTGTCTTATTTCCCCCCTCCTCTCCCTCCCTTGTGTCTCCTTCCGCCTTGTCTACCTCCCTTGTATCTACTGCCCCCCTGTGTTTTTACCTCCCTCTCCCTCCTGTGTCTCTAAACCCCTCCCCTGTGTCTCTTTCCCCCTTCTCCCTCTCATGCATCTCTTTCCCCCCCTGTGTCTCCCCCCCCCCTCTAATGTGTCTGTTCCCCCCTGGCCTGTGTCTCTTTCCCCCTCCCCCTGTATCTGTTCCCCCCTTCCTCGTGTCTCCATTTCCATCCCTTGTGTATCTTCCCCCCTGCACTCTCTCCCCTGTGTCTCTTCCCCCTCCTCTCACTCCCCTGTGTCTCCCCCCCTCCTCTCACTCCCCTGTGTCTCTTCCCCCTCCTCTTTCTGTGCCTCTTCCTCCCTTTATCTTCCCCCCTCTCCCTCTGTGTCTCTTCCCTCCTCACCCTCTGTGTCTCTCCCCACTCTGTGTCTTCCACCCCTCTCCCTCTGTGCCTCTTCCCCCGCCTCTGTGTCTCTCGCCACTGTGTCTCTCCACCCCTTCCTCTGTGTCTCCCCCCTCTGTGCCTCTCCACCCCTTCCTGTGTCTCCCCCCTCTGTGCCTCTTTCCCCCCTCTCTCTGTACCTCTTCACACCTTTCCCTCTGTGTCTCTTCCCCCCTCACCCTCTGTATCTCTCCCCCCTGTATCTCTTCCCCCCTCTCCCTCTGTGCCTGTTCCCCCCTGGCCTGTGTCTCTTTCCCCCTTGCCCCTGTGTCTGTTCCCCCCTTCACCCTGTGTCTGCTCCCCGCTTCCCCCTTTGTCTGTTCCCCCTTCCTCGTGTCTCTTCCCTCCCATTTCCCTCCCATGTGTATCTTCCCCCTGTTCTCCCTCCCCTGTGTTTCTTCCCCCTGTTGTCCCTCCCCTGTGTTTCTTCCCCCTGTTGTCCCTCCCCTGTGTTTCTTCCCCCTTCTCTCACTCCCGTGTCTTTTCCCCCTCCTCTACCTCCCCTGTGTCTCTTCCCCCTGTTCTCCCTCCCCTGTGTTTCTTCCCCCTTCTCTCACTCCCGTGTGTCTTTCCCCCCTCTCCCTCTTAGTCTCTCCCCCGTGTCTGTCCCCTCTCCCTCTGTGTCTATTCCCCCCTCCTCTCCCTCCCCTGTGTCTCTTTCCCACCTCTCCCTCTTAGTCTGTCCCCCGTGTCTGTCCCCTCTCCCTCTGTGTCTATTCCCCCCTCCTCTCCCTCCCCTGTGTCTCTTTCCCACCTCTCCCTCTGTGTCTCTCCCCCCCTCCCTCTGTGTCTCTCCCCCGTGTCTGTCCCCCCTCCCTCTGTTTCTCTTCCCCCCTCCCTCTGTGCCTCTTCCCCCTCCCTCTGTGCCTCTTCCCCCTCTCTGTGTCTCTTACCCCCCTCACCCTCTGTGCCTCTTCCCCCCTCTGTGTCTCTTCCATCCTCTCCCCCTGTGCCTCTTCCCCCTCTCCCTCTGTGCCTCTTCCCCACTCTCCCTCTGTGCCTCTTCCCCACTCTCCCTCTGTGTCTCTCCCCCCTCTCCCTCTGTGTCTCTTCCCCCCCTCTCCCTCTGTGTCTCTCCCCCCCTCTCCCTCTGTGTCTCTTCCCCCCCTCTCCCTCTGTGTCTCTTCCCCCCCTCTCCCTCTGTGTCTCTTCCCCCCCTCTCCCTCTGTGTCTCTTCCCCACTCTCCCTCTGTGCCTCTTCCCCACTCCCTTCTCACGGCGCGCAGCTCACGCCGCGCTGTGCGTATGTGCGGCTCGTGCTGCGCGCATGCGCGGCTCGTGCCACGCTCTGTGCAAGCGCGGCTACTGCTGCGCAATGCGCAGTTCACGATGCGCATTGCGCATGCGTGCGATCCGATCGCAACTTTATCATTGTCAAACTGCGATTCGTCGCAAGCGTGACGACGAATCGCAGTTTGACAATTATAATATGTGATATTTCCTTTTCACCAAAACCAAATCGTTAGAACAGCAAGTTGTTGACTTCATGTTTTGCGCACTTACTTTCTGTGTGCACGTATGAGTAGTACCAACCATTATTATTTTTTTTTTTACATTGTAGGTTTAGCACTAATGCAAAGAAAACAGAAGTTAATGCCAATATGCTGACATACTGTAGACTTCCTTTAAAATTTAATGGAATCTGCAAAACATCTACAAAATAAAAATCTAGAAACCAATGTACTTAAAAATACACAGCCTTATTAAATTGCAATTTGGCAAATTCTAAAGGGCTTTATATAAGCACATAGCATATTTGTTTTACAGAAGTTTTAGTTAGTGAAGACCTTGCTTTTGGATAGAAGATCACCAACTAAAAACTTCTGTAAAAAAAAAATGCTTTGTGCTTATATAGAGCCCTTTTAAATTTACAGAATCACAATTTAATAAGGCTGACATTTACAATGTTAAAATGGTCTTCTACAAGAAAGTGAAGTGCAAATGCTTTCTCCTTCCCAATGATCTTTATGTTGCTATGTACAGGAATTTATATAAATTTACACACTGACTTCATGGACAAAATACATCACCCATAGAGCAAGTTGGAATAATATTAAACCTCATGAAAAAAATTGCACTGTATTCATATATGTAGCAAATGACAGATTCATTAAGCACGCTATGTAATGTGTAATGAGGAGGAAACTGAAATGTATTATAAACAACAGATTATAACAAAGGGATAGCCCATTTTGGAATACACTAGAATATAAGTAGCAAGCATTACTACACATTAGCATAATAACACATATAAAGTTATATATGTTGAGAATAATATAAAAACAGTTACCAGTGCAACCCAGATAGTTTTGTTGGAACATATCCAGTTAAGTTAAGTGAGATATTGGAAATGCAGCTAAGCATGGGCAAGTTCTAATAATGGGAGATTTTAATTACCCTGAAATAAACTGGATAAATGAGACCAGCAGTTCAGCTAAGGGGAGCAGGTTCTTGAGTACACTCAGGGATCATTATCTGGCCCAGGTTATACAAGAGCCTACTAGAAATTAAGCTATCTTAGATTTAGTCATCACAAATAATATTGATATAGTATCAAATGTGGTAATAGGGCAACCTTGGGGAAACAGTGATCACAACACAGTCTTATTTGAGATTGAATTAAAAAACTAAATTTTAAGGGGCCAACAAAAACTCTTAATTTTAAAAGGGCAGCTTTTAACGGTCTAAGGGCAGCAATACACAGTATAGACTGGGACAGAGAACTGAGAGGTAAAAACACTGAACATAAATGGACAACATTTAAATCCTTACTAAATATACATACACATCGGCGTATACCGTGTGGGAATAAAAGTAAAAGGAGTAAATCCTATCCAATGTGGCTTAACAATGATTTAAAGATCAAGATACGGAGTAAAAAACAGGCATTTCAATTATACAAACAAGAGGGGACAGAGACTGCTTTACGGGAGTACAAGGAAATCAACAAGGCTTGCAAAAGGGCGATTAGACTGGCTAAAATAGAAAATGAAAAATTAATTGCAAAAGAGAGTAGGACTAACCCTAAAATATTTTTTAAGCATATTAATGGGAAGAAGGCGAGGAAGGAAGCTATAGGAACATTACAATGTGACACAGGCCATCTGATAATCAGTGACCAGGAAATGGCAGATGAGCTAAACAGGTTCTTTTCTTTGGTGTACACAAGGGAGGTACCAGTTGTTGGGACACTGCAACATTATGGGGCTACACTACCTTCACCAAATAACTGTTTAAAGCAGGAAGAAATCCAAAAGAGGTTGGAAAAAATAAATGTTAATAAAGCCCCGGGTCCTGATGGAATACATCCACGGGTACTGAGGGAACTTGGTTCTGTAATAGCCAAACCATTATATTTAATTGTTTAAGATTCACTCAACACAGGGTCTCTACCAGATGACTGGAGAAAAGCTGATGTGATACCTATATTTAAAAAGGGAGCAAGAGCAAATCTGGGGAATTATAGACCAGTCAGCCTCACTTCTGTAGTGGGGAAGCTTTTAGAAGGGTTAATAAGGGATAATATACAAGAATATGTCTATTTGAACAAGATCATAGGTAGCAGTCAACAGGGATTTATGAAGGATAGGTCTTGTCGGACCAATCTAATTAGTTTCTATAAGGAGGTTAGTAGGAACCTGGATCAAGGCAACTCAGTGGATGTAGTCTTTGTGGATTTTGCAATGGATGTAGTCTTTTTTGATACAGTGCCACATGGGAGACTATTGTGCAAACTAAGGCCCTCATTCAATTGCAATTTGGCCAATTGAATAGGGGTCTAAATAAGCACATAACATATATTTTTTAAAGAAGTTTTTAGTTAGTAAACATCTATCCAAAAGCAAGGTTTTCACTAACCAAAAACTTCTTTAAAAAAGATATGTTATGTGCTTATTTAGACCCCTATTCAATTGGCCAAATTGCAATTGAATGAGGGCCTAAGAGATTAAGAGATACAGGAATTGCAGTAAATATCTGCTCATGGATTAAGAGCTGCCTAAAAGACAGGAAGCAAAGGGTTGTTGTAAATGGAACATACTCCGATTGGACTAATGTGGTAAGTGGGGTTCAGTATTAGGTCCTCTCCTTTTTAACATATTTATTAATGACTTAGAGGTAGGATTAGAGTGTGGTGTCTCCATTTTCGCTGATGACATGAAGTTGTGCAAGGTAATTAAATCAGATAATGATGTGCTTTTCCTCCAAAGGAATTTACATAAAATTGAAGAATGGGCATCCAAATGGCAGATGAGATTTAATATGAATAAATGTAAAGTTATGCATCTGGGAAGGAAAAATAGCTATGCAATTTGTAATCTTAATGGAGCAAATCTAGGTGTATCAGATATTGAAAGGGATTTGGGAGTGCTTGTGGACAACCACCTAGGTAATTGTGCTCAAAGCCAAGCAGCAGCTGAAAAGGCAAATAAACTATTAGCATGTATTAAGAAGGGTATAGAAGCCAGGGAAGCAAATATAATTCTGCCACTATACAAATCTCTAGTACGCCCTCATTTGGAATATGGAGTACAATTTTGGGCACCACTTCATAAAAAGGACATTTTAGAGCTGGAAAAGGTACAGAGAAGGGCAACACAACTAATAAGGGGAATGGAGGGGCTAAGTTAGGAAGAAAGACTAACCAAATTAACCTTATTTTCTCAAGAAAAAAGGCGTCTAAGAGGAGATATGATTAACTTATATAGATACATCAAGGGTCAGTATAAAGATTTGTCAAGGGAGCTTTTTGCGCCAAGAGGTTTTCAACTGACAAGAGGACATCCATTGAGGTTAGAAGTAAAAAGATTCCACCTTAAAGAAAGAAAAGGGTTCTTCACAGTAAGGGTGGTTAATCTGTGGAATTCTCTACCAGAGGAGGTGGTGACAGTGGATTCGATAGATAACTTTAAAAGGGGACTGGATTTATTTCTAATTAAAAAGGGAATTCAAGGTTATCATGGATAATTAGAGAGACAGTATTGATCCAGTGAGAAATCCGATCGCCAGTATCTGGGGTCAGGAAGGAATTACATTTCTTTTCCCTTTGAGACGATTGGCTAAGTCTCACTTGTTTTTTTTTCTGTTTGCCTTCCTCTGGATTAATTAATAATTAAAAATTAAAAAATTAAATAATTGATTAATAATTAATTAACAACTAATTAATTAATATTTAATTAGCATTTTGCAGATCTTAAAAGGTTGAACTTGATGAACTTTTTTCAACCTTAATTACTATGGGCCTCATTCTATTATCGGCCGTAAATCGGCCGTAAGGCTGCGATTCCGGTAGTTCAGTTAACTCGCGATTCTATTATACGGCCCTGCAAGGATCTCCTCTTACGGCCGGCCGCATATCTTGAAACCGGCCGTAAGCTATGAAATCTAAAAACGCAAAAATAAATTCAAGCCTGCACTGTACAGCTCTGTAAATGCTAGGGATCATATTGGGGGACATGAGGATTAAAAGTAACCCCCTCTCAAGCTTGCACATCAGCCCAAACCCGAGTTCAAATTAACTGTTTATTTTCCGGCTGCGGCGTGGGCGTGTCTGAGGTGCTCCAAGCACTCTGGACTTTTTACATGGATATTTTACGTACATTAAAAAAAAATTATTTTACAGATTTGAGTATAGGGTAATTATGTGCTATTTTTTCTAACACCAAATATCACTTTATAGACTCCGCAAAGTGCAGGATGGCTTTATTTGAGCTATTTTAGGTGCTTAATTGGTGCTAGCGGGACCTGTTTCCTGCAAGTAAGCTGCGGCTCGTTTTTAGCCTTGCAGACAGGGTTCCCGGAGCAATAAAATCGCAACCAGGCTTTTCTTACGGCCGATTTCCTTGCAGCCGTTTTAGATCAAAGGCTTTCCTCCGGCGCGAGCGGCCGCAAGAGATAGCAAGGCACCGGCCACAAGCCTGCCGGAACCCCCGGCCGGAGGGGAATAGAATAGCCGGAAAGCTTGCGGCCGTTCCTTGCGGCCCCGCAACGGCTGCGGCCGCTAATAGAATGAGGCCTATGTAACTATGTACCTATGAGATAAGACAGTTTATATATTTTGTGGTTATTGAATAACATTATACAGAATGATCGTTTAATTTCGGCACCCCGACTTTAGGGCGCAGGACAATTGCGTGCCGACAACAGCGCACCAACACCACTTCGCCGGCATGAGTGCACTGTTAAGAAGTAGCTGTCAAATGCGCGCTGTCAGAAGCGTGTGCGTGCAACGTTGTAATAGTTCTACTGTATTCCCTGAAACCCTAATCCCTAGACCATCATTTTTATATTTTTAATAGCCATCTTGTCACATTTATATTTAATGTGATTATTATCTGTCCATCTCCTCATTTTAGTACCGTACTGGTCCGAATATAAGCCGCACCTTTTTTCCGATTTTTGAGCTTGCGAGTTAGGGTGCGGCTTATATTTGCGACCGTAAAAAAATCATTGCCGATTTGCAAACTTTGCTTAAAACGCGTGCGGCTTCTATTCGCGAATGCAAAATTACTGCCGATATGCGCGATTGCGAGTTAAGGGTGCGCAATTGCGAGTTAAGGGTGCGCAATTGCGAGTCAAGGGTGCCGATTTTAGTGCTTTAGACTGCGGTATTGAATAGCGATTTACGGTTTTAGTGATTCTAACGTCCTGTAAAGCCTGTAACCTGCAAAAAAAACTACAGTGCTAATTAGAAAGCCTGTTTCTTACAATGGCTGATCACTTTGAGAGTCTTTTTTCTCTCCAATTTTACGGGTGCGGCTTCTATGTGAGTACTATCTTTTTTCTATTTTGAAGGTCTGTCCCCCAGTTTCTAGCTGTATATACCAGTCTGTCAGTACAATATATAACTGTATTTTCCTGTTTATCTGTTTATAGTTGTATACCCCTGTCTGTCTCTCGGTTTTTCGCTGTATATTCCTTTCTGTCAATCTGTCCATCTCCTCTGTATTCCAGTCTATTCTTCTCATTATGTATCTGGTGTGTTAATCAGTCCATCTCCCTCTACATTGCTGTTTGTTAGTCTGTCCATCCTTTCTGAGAATCTGTCCATATCCCACGTCAGTCTGTCCATTTCTCTCTGTATTCCTGTCTGTCCATCTCCATGTGTATCCCTGTCTGTCAGTCTGTCCTTCCTTCTCTATTTTCTTGTCTGTCCGTCTATTCACCTCTCTCTCTGTGTTTCAGTCTGTCCATCCCCCTGTGTATTTTCCAGTCTATCTGTCTCCCTTCCCTCCTTCTCTCTCCAGCCTGCGATGGATTTCTCATGACGCCACAGATACAATGTTCCTTTGATCGCTAACACAACAAGCTCAGAGCTGACCCCCCCTCCCCCCTCCACTGCAGGTGAAAAACAATTACCCCCCTGGCCAAACACCCCTTCCTGACTCTACTCCCACTGCTTGGGTCTGTGCCCAGGCTAAATAAGCGTCGTACTAGGGGCTACAGACCAGAAAGGACAGGAGGAGATTAGTGGGGGTTTTGGCAAAATGGCTAACAGGGAGGCTGCGGTGGAATATCATGGGGCCATAGGACAAGGTACTATTGTGGGGGATTTAAGAGTGGGGGTATGGGAGTCTTCAGGTAGCAGGTGCAGTACTAACCGGGTGAGGATCTCATTGTGCCCTAGACCCTGAATGCACACCTTACCTGAAGTCCTGTGGGTTCCATACAGTCCTGCGCGCAGATGTCAGGCACGCAAGTGACGGGCGCACTTTTGTCTGTGCATGCATGCGTCAGAGCGCATTTGTCGGCGCACTTTTGTCAGGCGCGCTAAAGTCGTGCTACCTTTAATTTCATACCTGACATTTATACTGATCCCTTTCACTGCTACATGTTTCAAGTTGGCTGAACGCATCATCAAGATGCAACTCCAACTCTTCCACTTTGTTGTTTTCCGATTTAAGTTTCTGCAGTGTGTTGTATTGTGCTTTCAATCTGTTGATTTCTTTGAGTGCCTGTTCATAGTTTGCAAGTAGTTGGTTTAGCTCAGTTTCACTTATGAGCTCAGGGGAGGCATCAGTCTGTGTTATTTGGTGATAAACTTCTTTTCTTTTATTGTTTTCTATGTGTGTTCCTGCTCCATTGCAGTTGCTGCAAATACTGGTGCCTGCACTCAGCTGGTTTTCTTTCCAGACATCATTGCTTGTATCTTCTATCATTTTTACAGTCATGGATGCCCTTTCAGTCTGGGTACCCACTGGAGAGGTATCCCCTGTGGGAGGTTCATCAATTGGCACTACATCATCGCAGGTCTCCATGGGAGTTTGTTTCACATTTTTTGGCTTGGGTGTGCTGTTTGCTTCAAGGATAATCACTTCACCTTCCTCTTCACTATCATCTACATCCGGGACCTCAATCGTCTCCACTTCAGAAATCTTCATCTTCTTAATAGGTTGCTGGAGTGAATAACTAAAATAAAAGGATTAATTGTATCACAGTCTGAATTTTGAGAATGGAACAAGTTAAAATGAGAGAGCAAGATACATTATAAAGAAGAATATAAGTAAAGTTATTGGCCAACAGGACTGACTATTAAACTACGCAAATTTGCAGGGTTTCTTATTAAAGGACAACATAACAACGAGAGTTTTTTGTTTTAAATATGTATTGATCGTTAATAACATTCATACTGCTATAAAAGCAATATTCAATATAAAATGTACTTTCAAAAGATAAAAAAAGTATTATTATTTTTATCTCCACCCTGAAAATGTCATCAAGGTATAAGGGATTGGCTATGAGACAGGTCTAAATGGCTTTAAAACCAATCGGACTACATAAGGAGCCAACACAATCCTTAATATGCTACGGCCACAACAAAAGCCTGTTGCCAAGTGATTTATCTATTATTATTTAACTGGATGTAAAATAGATTAGCATAAAAAGCATGGAAATAGATGAAAAGCAATGCTGAGGAGTGTGCTATACTTATATTTCTTTTTATATATTCAGCACTGATGTATCATTGTCAATTTAGATTAGCTTTTAGTATTTAACCCCTTTCACACTGCTCTGCACGTGCTCAAGAACAGGTAGTCATGCTCAGAAACAGGCAACGATTATTGTCATGTCGACCTCCACACACTAGCGGAGTCTGCTAAAATTAAGATCTTTTTTAAGTCTTGGCAGCCCTTCTTTATTTTTCTGTTTTGAACCATGGAAAGCTATTTGAGGTGCCAGCTCCATCCATAAAGATTTGAAAAAAAGGGGAGAAGAAGCAGGTTTAATAGCCAGAAACATTTTCAAGAAGTATTAGCATTCATATTTTCTCTAAGTGTGACGAAGTGTCCTTCGCCACTTTGTCTTGGAGAGGACTGTTTGCCAGCCTCCTGCCCTGCGACTATGGCCCTGGGACATATTGCCCTTTAAAGACAGTATTCGGCCATACCAGAGTGTATGTCATTCATTCTGGCCCTTTACATACAGGGGGGTCATTCGGTACTTGCCCTGTGTGAACCATGATACCACAGATAGCTATGCCATGGAGCCCATTCATATAATGAAAGACTATGGGAAAGACTTTAGCTACATGGCAATTGAACTGTGTGAAGAGGATCTGAGCGCTATTCGGTATTTTTGTGCGCTCAGATCCCAGCTGTAACGGAACTTATCACTGTTTTACCCTGTTTTATGATTATTATGGTTAAAATATGATCCTACTATTATACTGTATGTATGTTGGTTTATGCTCTGCAGAATATTGGCCCAGACTATTGCAGCTACTTGGCATGGGAGATAATCCTGTTACAGATAAGGAAGTCTATTGTATAAAGTGTTTTCATTCTCAGACATAAGAACAAAGAAGGCTGATCTAATCAATGTCTGATTATATCAAAGTTGCCAGGTAGCCTCAGGGAGGTGTGACCCACCTATTGTCCCTATATGTGTATTGCCTGTGAAATGTCTGTGTGTTATGGGTAAAAGATACTTTTACTAACTTTTGAACCCCTGGTCTGATTCATGCCATTTTTTAATATGTTGTTCCCCTGGGTGAGAGCTATTGAACGGTGCTGGACTTAAAGGTGAACCCCCTGTTTTTCGGGTGCATCCAGAATGTGGTTAAAATTGTGTCTGTTTTAATTGTGTTACCTGTTATCTGAGGGGAGGAGACGTGGGGGTTGAACCATGTATATAATTGGCTGTTGTGATAATTATGTGGGTGTAGCCCTTCAGAGGGCACCATTGCATAAAAGGAGATTCCCTGTCATTAAAGAGTTGAGTTCTTTGACCCTTCAAAACGTAGCCTTGTCTCGTTCTTGGAGGGGATTGCTATATCATACTGGGGATTGCTATGCTTTTGCATACTCCCTGGGAGCTTTAAGCTACGGCGGTTGTGGAGTCTGTGGTAGTGTGGTGTCTGGTGCGGTGCTTGTTGGCCTCGACGCAAACTAGGACACGTCCATCAACGGAGGTACCCGGTTGGGGTGCCAGGACATCCGTTACACTAAGCAATTAATTGATTTTCAGCAGTTTTGCCCTGTGATACGGAGGTACATACTTATTGCTGGTGGACTTCTTTTTGGTACGGATTCCAAAAGCTTTTGGAGTATGGCTTATATTTAAAGTTGGCTTCACTGTTGATTGTAAATCTTTATTAGGGGAAGTAGAAAGCAAGGTAGATTTTTCAAAACCCTGTTCCAAAAGAAAGAAAAAATAGTCAATGCAGTATTAGCATTCTATGATAAATCTCAAAACAGATGTATCTAATAATTACTTTATGGACCAATTTCACAACTGTTCCATTCTACACAATTGCTTATATATTTGACACAGATCTAACACAATCATTCCATCCAAGAAGCAGTTATTTTTTTGCTTTTTAATATTTAAGATGCTGTTAATAAAAACAGACAACAGCATATTATAAATACATTTGAAAGTCAAAAGAAACTATAATTTTCTAACTATTTAACAAATTAATACTAATCTAGTCATATTTTATAAACCTTTTACATACCTGATGAAGTTGTTCAGATTTTCTGTTAAGAAATACAAAAATATATAGAATTCAAATTAAATATAATTGAAACTGAACTATGAACAATGGAAGCCATTACATGCATTTTACTTCATCAATGTCAAGTCCAGCCCTACCAACAGGTTTTAGTGAGTTAATTAATGTACTGTAGTAGATTTTAGTTCAAATAATGTATATATATATTTTCTGGCCTATTGGTCTGCCCCAAATAAGAGGAGCTGGGAAACCCTGTGATAGATATACAACATATTAAGAGCAAACAAAAACTATTAGTAAAAATTATGGAACCAAGTAGCCACAATAAAAAACAATCCTTGTTACTAACATCTCAATAAACAGTGGGTAATAATTTCTAATAATATGACAACTTTTATTTAATAAAGGGAACAACAACGAATAAAAACTATAAAATTTACAGTTTAAAAACAAAAGCATTGATTTGCTCCTTTGGCAGGAAAATGTCTTGGGGCCTCATTCTATTAGCGGCCGCAGCCGTTGCGGGGCCGCAAGGACCGGCCGCAAGCTATTCTGCTATTCTATTCCCTTACGGCCGGGGATTCCGGCAGGCTTGCGGCCGGTGCCTTGCTATCTCTTGCGGCCGCTCGCGCCGGAGGAAAGCCTTTGATCTAAAACGGCCGCAAGAGATTTGCAATTCAATTGCTCCGGGAAACCTCTCTGCAAGGCTAAAAACGAGCCGCAGCTTACTTGCAGGAAAGAGGTCTCGCTAGCACCAATTAAGCACATAAAATAGCTCAAATAAAGCCATCCTGCACTTTGAGAAGACTATAAAGGGATTTTAGGTGTTAGAAAAAATAGCACATAATTATCCTGTACTCAAATCCGTAAAATATTTTATTTTTAATATCCGTAAAATATCCATGTAAAAAGTCCAGAGTGCTTGGAGCACCTCAGACACGCCCACGCCGCAGCCGGAAAATAAACAGTTAATTTGAACTCGGGTTTGGGCAGATGTGCAAGCTTGAGAGTGGGTTTCTTTTAATCCTCATGTCCCCCAATATGATCCCTAGCATTTACAGAGCTGTACAGTGCAGGCTTGAATTTATTTTTGCGTTTTTATATTTCTGAGATTACGGCCGGTTCCAAGATATGCGGCCGGCCGTAAAAGGAGATCCTTGCGGGGCCGTATAATAGAATCGCGAGTTAACTGAACCCTCGCAAGGAATCGCAGCCTTACGGCCGATTTACGGCCGATAATAGATTGAGGCCCTTGGCATTTAGTGCCTGTACCACATATAGGGCCTCATTCTATTATCGGACGTAAACTGGCCGCAAGGCTGCAATTCCTTGCGGGGGTTCCGTTATCTTGGAATTCAATTATACGGCCCCGCAAGGATCTCCCCTTACGGCCGGCCGTATATCTTGCAACCGGCCGTAAGCTCCGACAAATTTAAACGCAAAAATAAATTCAAGACGTCACTGTAAAGCTCTGTAAATGCTAGGGATCATATTGGGGGACATGAGGATTAATATCAACCCCCTCTCAAGCTTGCACATCAACCCAAATCCGAGTTTACATTAACTGTTTATTTTCCGGCCTCAGCGTGGGTGGGTCTGAGGTGCTCCAAGCACTCTGGACTTTTTACATGGATATGTGACATAAATTAAAAAATATTTTTTTTACGGATTTAAGTATAGGGGAATGTTGTGCGATTTTTGCTAACACCTACAATCACTTTATAGTCTCCTCAGAGTGCAGGATGGCTTTATTTAGGCTTTATAATGTGCTTAATTGGTGCTAGCGGGACCTTTTTGCTGCAAGTAAGCTGCGGCTCGGTTTTAGCCTTGCAGAGAGGTTTCCCGGAGCAATTGAATAGCAAACAGGATTTTCTTGCGGCCGAAACTCTTGCGGCCGTTTTAGATCAAAGGCTTTCCTCCGGGATAGCAAGGCGCCGGCCGCAAGCCTGCCGGAATCCCCGGCCGGAGGGGAATAGAATAGCCGAATAGCTTGCGGCCGGTCCTTGCGGCCCCGCATCTCCTACGGCCGATAATAGAATGAGGCCCTCAGTCTGGGCTGGTCAGCCTCTTATTAATTTCAAAGATACTAAATGTGAGTACCCATACTTGGGCATATACAGGATAAATTATAGTATTGGAGACAAAGGTCAATACACAACCACACTTTCTGATTCCTTACACTAGGAATAAGGTGGGTCTTTACTTGTCTTTATGTACCACTATAGATTACTGAGACAAAACATTGCTATCATTGCTCTTAACATGGAACAGACAAACAACATCTAATATATCTCTAGATCTTGTTAATTAAATACTATAGAGTTTGAAAGGTAGTAATAAGATCTATGTCGGTAAAATGAGGAGGCAGCTACGCCGGAAAGTGGGTGAACATATTTATGCCATCAATAATTCTTATGATACACCCATTGCCAGACATATTAAATATTTTCACAACAATGATAGTAATGTGCTTAAATTCTGTGCAATAGACAGTATAAAGCCAGGCCCTAGAAAAGGAGACCTGGAAAGAAAGCTTCTTCAATGTGAAGCAAAATGGATATATAAATTGAAGGCCCAAGTTCCATATGGGCTGAATGAATGTTTTTCCTTCACTCCATTCATTTAATGTTAAATCTAGCTGGATATATTTTAGTATTAGTTGAAGAACAAGGACAACATGGGATCCATAAAAGTAGAACTAAGACAACCAACACAGTCTGAGATGTCCTTCTGGATGTGGGATTCACTTATGTCGAAACACATATGATATGTGTGATAAAATATATAGGACACGAGTTACAATGATAGATATATGAAATAGAGCAAATTAAGTACACCAAGAAAACATAGTGTAGTATCCTTTGGTCAATACATGTAAGAATGTTGATGAGAATATTGGAAAGATATGTTTTAAGTAATTATATGCTGAGAAAAGGAACCTAGGCATAATGCATGGGATGTAAATATTTTTCCATTATTGTGAGGGACCTACAGGCCACAGGATGTATATTAAAACTATATTTAACTAGCGAATTGCCCGTCAAAAAATGACGGCAATGAAATTGTAAGGTAGCTAATGCTGTTCAGTGTGTAATAATGAAATATATAATACATTAATAAATGAATATACTTTACCTATTTTAAAGCATTGTGTGGAAGAGCTGTGAATGTGTTTTGATGTTGCTGCAGCATTAGTGGTGTGGAGCTGCTGTGTAAGCGTGGTGAATGTGTGCAGTGTAACACTGTGCGTGCGCGAGACCAAACCGTAGTCGTGTACTTCCGCATTGGCGTAAAATGGCGAGTAATGTGTGGTATACGTCTGTATCGGAATATCCGTAGGTGTTTTGTGGTGTTTTGCGAGTTTCTTGTGGTGTTTTGCGAGTTTAGAGTGCTGTAGCCTCGTTTTCGTTTTGTTCGGCGGCCATTTTTTCTCTCGCTTCGAATTTTTTTTAGTCTCTAAACTGTTTTATTTGGAGTAAAATCGAGGTGTAAGTTGTATTTTTGAGGTGCTGGGTGCTCCCTCTTGGTGTAAATAAGTTTTTTATGTATGTGGTGTGTGTATGTATTGTGTTTTAAATTTTGTAATGTTCGCGAGTTGCGTCCGAGTGTTGCGAGTCCGTAATGTGTGTGAACGTGTGTCGTATGTTGTTTGCGAGTGTCGTAATGTGTGTGTCGTACTGTTTGGGTTGCGACGTGAAGTTTGCGAGGGTCGCAGTTGCTGGCATGGAGCGCCTTCGGCGCTCCATGCCAGCAACTGCGGCCCTCGCTTTGCGAGGTCCTCAGGTGCTGGCATGGAGCGCCGACGGCGCTCCATGCCAGCAACTGAGACCCTCGGGCAGTGCCCTCGCTTTGCGAGGGCCTCGGCTCGCGTAGCGAGCCCGCAGCGTTAGCAACAACTCGTACGCTCACAACTATATATGTGATAGGATTGAGGAGTTTGTCATTTGTTCTTAGTCTGTTTTTGGACTTAGCTTCATATATTTATTATGTATGCCATATCACATTCTTTATTGTTTAACTGGTATACAGTTTAACAAATTAAATTGATAGTATTTTGTCTATTTATTACACATAATGGATAAATCGTATTACAGAATTATTAATATCACTTCACATTTCACTCACGTCATTTAATCTTAGATTATAATATCACCTTACTGTAATTATTAAAAGGGCACATGAATATACAGTTAGTGTTTTCAATATATGAATATTCATTATGATTCCTTGTTAAGGACCTATATTATATTATACATACTTGAATCTTAAATTCACTTTCTTCATACTGCACAAATTATTCTATGAGGTTAATAATATATATATATAGCTATGTGCAAATATTTGTGTATTCTTTTTAAAGAACATCAATGTTAAACATGCTTGGGTCTACTGTTTATTCTCATACTGCCCACTCTTTGAGGTATATTTATATATTTTTGTATTATAAGGTATGTTAACCCATGATCACAGAAGTTGACATCTAGATGTTGTTGGTATCTATCTAGACTTAAGGTTTGGAAAATGTTGAATTTCATATCTTTATAATGTTGATAAAATTCACAACAATATTTATTGAACCAATAGTTGGCATTCTTTAAGATGGTATTAGGTTTTGATCCATATGCTTTCCTATTTGTTGTTCCACCTATGGCTAATGCATGTTTTAAGCAGAGACAGTGCTTACCATGACGACAAGAATACTATAAAAGGCTGACTCAAACGTTTACGCCCCTTCCCCGTTTGACAAAGACGTCTAGGGCGTTGAAACGCGTCAGGCGTAGTTTACAACGTGCGTCATTACATAAGAAGCACGCTTGAGTCACATGGGTGCGAATCAGGAAGTGGAGTTGAGACAGAGACAGTAGCGTCCTGAGAAATGCAGTGAGCCTGAAATAGACCATTTTGGACAGATGTTAATGCATTCTAAGTGGGTCTAAAGACATTCTGTCAGACTGCATTCTATAGAGAAGGTTTTCCTTAAGAGGATTAAACTTAAAAGGATTAATGTTATATAACGTCTGGTAAATGGAGATAGATTGAATATGCACTAAGTTCTATATCCTTAAAGAAGCCATAGACTGGCCACCAAAAAACGTGTGTGGCATACTCTCTTATGACTACCTTTCAAACTCTATAGTATTTAATTAACAAGATCTAGAGATATATTAGATTTTTGTTTGTCTGTTCCATGTTAAGAGCAATGATAGCAATGTTTTGTCTCAGTAATCTATAGTGGTACATAAAGACAAGTAAAGACCCACCTTATTCCTAGTGTAAAGAATCAGAAAGTGGGGTTGTGTATTGACCTTTGTCTCCAATACTATAATTTATCCTGTATATGCCCAAGTATGTGTACTCATATTTAGTATCGTCGAAATTAAAAGAGGCTGACCAGCCCAGACTATATGTGGTACAGGCATTAAATGCCAAGAAATGTTCCTGCCAGAGGAGCAAATCAATGCTTTTGTTTTTAAAGCGTAAATTTTAATAGTTTTTATTCGTTGTTGTTACCTTTATTAAATAAAAATTGTCATATTATTAGAAATTATTCCCTACTGTTTGTATAATGATTGATGGAGTGGGAAACTAACTCCCTAGATTGTACTATATTGTAATATCTCAATAAAAATAATGACTACCGGTTAAAATGATTAAAAACAAAAGAGTGGGGACAGGAAAGTACATCTGGCGCTTAGCATGATTTAGATTCAGATTTTCATAGTGGAATAACTAATTATAAACAGAAAAGATAAAACAACCTAGGATACCAGGCACCTTAAAATATGTGTTAGCAGACACAGGATTAAATACTGATGAAAATGTAAAGTCTATGAGATATATTGCATCATTAAGTGGGTGTTTAAATTTGAAAATTACATCAATCTAACAAGGGATTTGTTCGAGTAATATCTAATAAAGAACTGAGAACACTAGATGTCCTGATAAAGAAAAATTGTTAGCGGACTGATAATTAAACCTTAGAATTACAGAGGCGTAATGTTATCCGGCATTGCTGTGCAGAGGATTATATCATAAAATCATAAGAAGTTGTAATGGATTTGCTTAAGAATATAGCTCAAGTGAGCAAATTGTAGTTACTGGAGCCCGTAATGTAGCCCGTAAAATTATTTACTATTTAATTGGGAATCAAAAATTATTTATTTAATTCTGTGCTATATTAATCTTAGGAATCAAGGGGTTAATACATATCAGACCACCCACGTGGACTATAAGAGTTTCTTCATTAATTTTTATTGATTTTTTTAAATTGCTAGATTGCTGAAATTTTCAAGCCTGCAGACTTATGGCCTGTATGAAGGTAACTGCTGTCTGCAATTGAATAGGGGTTCCTGTGTAGCAGTGTTTAATAATAAGGTCAAACACTTTATAGCAGTGTGCCGATATACTTTGAGTCACTCATAAAAGTAACAATCTAGCCATGTTCATTATTCCATCTTGTTTATATGGAAATTTGGCAATTATAAAATAAAAGCTAATGTTTGTTATTTCTGCAAAAATAGTCCAGGTTTGATGGAGAAATAAACATGATTCAATCAAATTGATAGATTTGTATAAAAAAATCTTATAATTTAGAATCATATAAGAAGGCATGGGAATACCTATGAATGGAATTGAATTCATATTATGGTGAGTAATTTTTTAAATCTTTTAACCGCAGGGAACATCTTATCTAGTTACCTCAAGGCACTAAAGATTCTACCCCCACCCATATCCTACATCCACTTTTCTGTGTTTAATAATTTTAATCTGTCATTGTCATTATTTTTATGTTTTTTATGTTTTTAATTGTGGCTGCTTGGTTCCATAATTTTCACCAATAGTTCTTCCTGGTACTCTCTCTTTGATTTTGCATGTCAGCTGGTGTTGTTATGGACATATATGGATATATCATGTTTTAAATATTACAAAGGCCTTTTGTATTAAACAGTGGCATTGCATAAAAGTAAACAGGTGTGGGATAGTTAAACATTATCAGAAATAAAATTCTTAGTTCAGCCATTACTTGCTATTTTATTTTTAGAATTCTGTAAAATTCACTTATTGCTCACCTTTTTTTATGCGTTTTCTCATATGTTGAATGGGTTATTTCATCATCATTTTCTGACTCTTCAGAGACACTGCAATGTCTATTTTGTGGGGAAGAAAAAATTAGGATATAGTGACTGCTTTACTATGTAATCATACTGAACCCTCAACTCATGTTTAGTTTTTATTTCTACGGTGGCAAAAAGAATGATATTATGCAACCAGATTCAATTTTCCACCCATATTAAGCGCCTTGAGCGACTATTAGGAGTTGGACAATAGTATAAAGGACCTGCATAAACAATTATGAATTTTCTAGGAATTACTTATATGCAGAGAAAAACTGATACAAGTACAGAAAGATTTTAATGCACTTTAAGATAAATATAACTTGTTTTTGGTGTCATAGAGTTCCTTCAAGGTTGTATTTACCTGAACTGTGGGTCAGTATTCATTTCACAGTACCATTTGTCAGGTAGTTTTCCCATTCCATCTGGAATCTTTCTCCACCTGAGACATCTATCACACTGGGCCCACGTCTGGTCAGGGATTTTTCTGTATAGAAACAAAATTATGTTATGTTTTAGAAATATTTTTTGTTAACACATTTCATTCAAATTAATGTCTCAGAAATAAAATTAAAATGTCCTATACATACCAAAATAGCCTTCCTTTTGGATATGTCTCATCATTGCACTTACTTTATATCTTCTACTGGAAGGTTTGGGGAGTTTTGGGAGAGCCGGTCTCGCTTTACTTTCTTCTCATTCCAGTAGTCATCAAGCTTCATACCTAGTGCTTTGAGAGCACGTCTACAAAAAAGACCAACTAAGTTTAGAAACACGATATAGCATCTGTTTTTGCTTATGAATCACTAAGATGTGCATTTTTGAAAGACGAGAGTCAACTAAAGATGTCAAAAGCCAAAACGTTAAAAAGATATATCATGGTAAACCAATAATATTGTCTGTCAAGGAAGGCTTTGTTAAAATCCACTTATGAGCCATTGTATTATTGAGGTTACCCAATATACATACATTTAATGTGAAACTTGCATGTATGAGAGGGGGTTTATAGGTCTGCAGGAGAAGGTAATACTTCCAATAATACTTCCATGCTGCTTGCCTCTGAGCATGGGTAGGGGAGAGTGTTAAATACCAAAACCTTCAGTGATTTAACAAATCCCCAGCTCCTCCCATTCAACTGAAGCCAAATAAGATGGAGACTTTCTATACAAAAAACAAATTTGTAAAACTGCTTATAGATTTATACAGCTGCTAATGTCATTGGTTTTATACATACTTCACAATCACGTAAGGTATTTCCTATGCTACAATGGTCCTTTAACTAGCAAAATATAAACTGGAAGTGAAAATGGCTGTGATTCCTTACCTGTATTCGTCTGTATAATCAAAATCTTGTTTATTATGAGTTGGTTTTAAAAAATTGCTTTCAATAACTCCAACAACCCCAACGCCCATAGTGATAGCCTAGAAATCGAGCCAAAACCAAAAGTAGTTTATATATTGTAAATAAAAGGAGAAAAAAGCTAAAAAAAAGCATACACAAAAAAAAAATATATATATATATATATATATATATATTTATATGTATTAAACATAAAAGAGAACGACAATAGAAATAAAATATAAATTGATTGATATAGAAATATAGCTTGAGAGATTTGTGTTATTGTGGGACTTCCAGAGTCACATGCTAAGTTCGAAGACAGATTTTACCTTGAAAAATTGACTATTACCTCCAAATGATCTAGTTACTTGGTACAGGCTACAGTATTCTACCCTTTTCATCGAGATTCATCAAATCTTTTAACAATACACTTATACTTAAATGGACTCACAACAGGTTCAAAATAGTATATTTAAAACTATAGCTAACATTTTTGACATTTGCAATTTACCTTCCATCAGCCTATTTCATTCACCCATCAAGTATGTGCTGTTATCTATTTCTACTGTGCAATAATTGCAAATTGTTGCTAGTTATTCTCGGGAGCAGTGGCAGGCCACCTGTTTCACTTGAAAGGCCTCATACGCAGACCCTATGGGCCTCATTCTATTATCGGCCGTAAAACGGCCGCAAGGCTGCGATTGCAAGGATCTCCTCTTACGGCCGGCCGTATATCTTGCAACCGGCCGTAAGCTCAGAAATCTTTAAAGTCAAAAATAAATTCAAGACAGCACTGTAAAGCTCTGTAAATGCTAGGGATCATATTGGGGGACATGAGGATTAATAGTAACCCCCTCTCAAGCTTGCACATCAGCCCAAATCCGAGTTTACATTAACTGTTTATTTTCCGGCCGCAGCGTGGCCAGGTCTGAGGTGCTCCAAGCTCTCTGGACTTTTAACATGGATATTTGACATATATAAGAAAAAATTGTTTTAACGGATTTGAGTATAGGGGAATGTTGTGCTATTTTTGCTAACACCTACAATCACTTTATAGTCTCCTCAGAGTGCAGGATGGCTTTATTTTGGCTTTATAATGTGCCTAATTGGTGCTAGCGGGACCTTTTTCCTGCAAGTAAGCTGCGGCTCGCTTTTAGCCTTGCAGAGAGGGTTCCCGGAGTAATAGAATAGCAACCGGGCTTTTCTTGCGGCCGAAAATCTTGTGGCCGTTTTAGATCAAAGGCTTTCCTCCGGTGCGAGCGCCCGCAAGGGATAGCAAGGCGCCGGCCGCAAGCCTGCCGGAATCCCCAGCCTGAGGGCAATAGAATAGCCGAATAGCTTGCGGCCGGTCCTTGCGGCCCCGCATCTCCTACGGCCAGTAATAGAATGAGGCCCTATGTCCTTAATAACCTCTCACTGTGCTTTACTATTTTGCTTTGGGTAAAATAAAAATGTTTAACTCACTGTAAGAAATGCATTAAAGGGTCATTTACCTCACTGTAAGTGCTTTTCATGGTGTGAAAAAGTTTAAGATTATATGCTAAAATTATAATTTTTTTAAATTACACTAATAGCTAAAATATCTAAAGTTTTAAATTTATATTTACATACAAGTCTAACCTGCCCACTGGCTGTTACGAGTAATAACAGATTGCCAACTGCATGTGCATGGTCTGTGATTTTCTATGTGGAAGGCTATGATTAATAGCAGCTTTCCTCTGGACTCAGTTTACACTGCACTTACCAGTTATCCCATAGCTGACCTGTTTTATGTGAGGCCAGTATTCCATGCCTGCACAGAGAGATTTGTTAAGGGTTCATTTTATTTATTTTGATTGCTACATGAGTGGAGCACTGGTCTGCATTGCTCAAATTCCAGAAAGGCAAGAGAGCAGAAACCTGAATTTTCTGCCGTAAGAAAAAAAAAAAACATTATAATGTCTGTTCCCTTCAAACTGGAAATGTTAGCAGTCTGACAAAAACCTTACCATTGACTTGAATGGGGGGGGGACACCATTGCAACCTGATTGGTTGCAGTAATGCAGTAGCATGTGGGCAGTCTGTTATACATATAACCACAGATTTTATTTTATTTGTTTTCACAGTGAAAAATGCACATATTTTAAAAACTGAAGAAGTATTTCAGTTTGCTTTTAGGAGATCTTTAAAATCATGCTGAATTACGTGGCTCTTTAAGTGCTGCAGAAATAATGAGAAATATTTAGGAGTACAACTGGTTATTTGCCAGGTTTAGAGAGATATTATAGACATGCTCCTACATGTCAAGAGAAAAAGCTGAGGGTGAAGGTTGTATGGAAAGTGCCTGAGTGCAACTTTCTCCTAAACTACCTTTTGCTCACCAGTGCTCTGGAGGTCCGCATGCATGAATCACAGCATAAATTTAGTTAAAAGAAAAAAATATATATGAGTATGTGCAGATCCCAAGGCCCTGTACACTCCCTATACTACAGGATGAGGGGCAGAGTGTGAGAATTAGATTTTTACCAAAGTAACTAAGGATCAGTGAAACTATTAATCATATTGGTGCAAGCTGCTTTGATATAGAAAAAGGGGGTAACAGATCAGGAGGCAACTCACAGGAAAGAGTTGCACATGTTGCAATTTAAAGTTGCCCTCTGTGGCGATATGGTTCAGGCATAATTCATCTAGATTTGTATTTGTCAAACTTTTTTTTTGATGGCTCAAAGTTGACCAGAGTTTTGGTGGTCTACAGACTACAGACTGGGAACTTCTGATCCAGAAAAAATCCAAACATTTTTACTCTATTGGATGCATTATTTATAATAGAATTCTTGAGTTTGACTAGAATAAGTTTACAGAATTGCATATCAGAAGTAATATACTAAAAATAATTTTAATATTAATTTTTACATAGTTACATAGTAATTTAGGTTCAAAAAATACTTTAGTCCATCAAGTTCAACCTTTTTAGATCTCCTCTGATCTGCAATACGCAAATGTACTGTTAATTGATCCAGAGGAAGGCAAACATAAAAAAAAAACCAGTGAAACTTTGCCTATTGTCTCAACAGGGAAAAAATATTAAATTCCTTCCTGACCCCAGATACTAGCGATCGGATTCATCCCTAGATCAATACTCCCTCTCTATTTATCCAGGATAGCCCTTAATGCCCTTTTTATTTAAAAATATATCCAATCTCTTTTTAAAGTTATCTATCAAATCCGCTGCCACCACCTCCTTTGGTAGAGAATTCCACAGATTAACCACCCTTACTGTGAAGAACCCTTTTCTTTCTTTAAGGTGAAATCTTTTTACTTCTAATCTCAAAGGATGTCCCCTTGTCAGTTGAAAACCTCTTGGCACAAAAAGTTCCCTTGACAAAGCCTTGTATTGACCCTGGATATATTTATATAAGGTAATCATATCCCCTCTTAGACGCCTTTTTTCTAGAGTAAATACGTTTTAATTTAGTTAATCTTTCCTTATAGCTTAGCCCCTCCATTACCTTTATTAGCTTTGTTGCCCTTCTCTGTACTTTTTCCAGCTCTAAAATGTCCTTTTTATGTGGTGGTGCCCAAAATTGTACTCCATATTCCAAATGAGGGCGTACTAGGGATTTGTATAGAGGGAGTATTATATTTGCTTCCATTGCTTCTATACCCTTCCTAATACATGCTAATATTTTATTTGCCTTTGCAGCTGCTGCTTGGCATTGAGCCTTGTTACCTAGGCGGTTGTCCACAAGTACTCCCAAATCCCTTTCAATATCTGATACCCCTAGATTGGCTCCATTAAGATTATAAATGAAATGGCTATTTTTCCTTCCCAGATGCATAACTTTACATTTATTCGTATTAAATCTCATCTTCCACTTAGATGCCCATTCCTCTAATTTATGCAAATCCCTATGGAGAGAAAGTACATCATTTTCTGATTTAATTACCTTATACAACTTTGTGTCATCAGCAAAAATGGAGACACCACACTCCAATCCCACTTCCAAGTCATTAATAAATATGTTAAAAAGGAGGGGACCTAATACTGAGCCCTGAGGAACCCCACTTACCACATAAGTCCAATCGGAGTATGTTCCATTTACAACAACCCTTTGCTTCCTGTCTTTTAGCCAGCTCTCAATCCATAAGCAAATTTTTATGGCAATTCTTGTATCCCTTAGTTTACTCAATAGTCTCCTATGTGGACTACATCCACTGAGTTGCCTTGATCCTCCTCATAGAAACGAATTAGGTTTGTTTGACATGACCTATCCCTCATAAATCCATGTTGGCTCCTACTTATAATCCTGTTTGAATAGACATAATCCTGTATATTATGCCTTATTAACCCTTCTAAAGCTTCCCCACTATCAAAGTGAGACTCACTGGACTATAATTCCCCGGATTTGCTTTTGCTCCCTTCTTAAATATAGGTATTTTCTCTGCCTTTCTCCAGTTATCTGGTAGAGACCCTGTGTTGAGTGAATCTTGACAAATTTAGATATAATGGTTTTGCTATTAAAGAGCCCAGTTCCCTCATTACCCTTGGATGTATTCCATCAGGACCTGGGGCTTTATTAACATTTATTTTTTCAAACCTCTTTTTGATTTCTTCCTCGTTAACCAGTTATTTGGTGATGGAGTGTAGCCCCATTATGTTGCAGTGACCCAACCACTGGTATCTCCCTTGTGTATACAAAAGAAAATAATCTATTTAGCTCATCTGCCTTTTCCTGGTCACTAATTATCAGAAGGCCTGTGTCTCATTGTAATATTCCTTTAGCTTCCTTCCTGGCCTTCTTCCCATTAATATACTTAAAAAATATTTTTGTGTTAGTCTTACTTTCCTTTGCAACTAAGTTTTTTCATTTTCTATTTTAGCCAGTGTAATAGCCCTTTTGCAAGCCTTGTTGATTTACTTGTACTTGCGTAAAGCAGTCTATGTCCCCTCTTGTTTGTATAATTTAAATGCTTGTCTTTTACTCCTCATCTTCATATTTAATTCATTGCTAAGCCACATGGGTTGTGATTTACTCCTTCTACTTTTATTTCCACATGGTATATGGTGATAAGTATGTATATTTAGTAAGGATTTGAACGTTGTCCATTTATGTTCAGTATTTTTACCTGTCTGTTCTCTGTCCCAGTCTATACTTTGTATCACTGCCCTTAGACCGTTAAAATCTGCCCTTTTAAAATTAAGAGTTTTCGTTAGCCCCTTACAGTTATGTTTTTTTAATTCAATCTCAAATGAGACTGTGTTGAGATCACTGTTTCCCAAAGGTTGCCTATTCAACATTTGATACTTTATCAATAATATTTGTGATAACTAAATCCAAGAGTCATGAGATTCATCCCACCATGTTTCAGTAATGCCTATTAAATCCCATTTCTCATTAACTGCTAATAATTCTAAGTCTCCCACTCAGCAATATCTCCCTATTGACTGTACTAACCCTCCCCCATCTCCTCCCCCATGACTAGTTAATAAGTACCTTACCCCCTCTACACTTCCTACTCCATTACTTCTACCCCAAACTCCCCCAGCTGTTCTACCATCCTATTCCCTAGCACAAAAGCTCCCTCATCATTAAGGTGCAATCTATCCCTGCTATAGAGATTGTACCCAAGTGAGAAGACAGCCTAGTGCTCTAAAAACCCAAACCCCTCCTTAATGCACCACATTTTTAGCCACGCATTAACCTCCCTAAGCTCTTTCTGCCTCCCTGGGCTAGCACCTGGCACTGGTCATATCTCAGAAAATACTACCTTGAAGGTCCTTCCCTTCAGCTTATTACCTAGTTCTATAAAATCATTCTTTAGGACACTACAACTTCCACTAACTTTGTCATTGGTACCAATATGTACCAAGACCGCCGGTTCATTTCGAGCCCCTCCCAATAAGGTGCAATCCATCCCTGCTATAGAAATTGTACCCAAGTGAGAAGACAACCTAGTGCTCTAAAAACCCAAACCCCTCCTTAATGCACCACATTTTTAGCCACGCATTAACCTCCCTAAGCTCCTTCTGCCTCCCTGGGCTAGCACGTGGCACTGGTAGTATCTCAGAAAATACTACCTTGAAGGTCCTTCCCTTCAGATTATTAGCTAGTTCTATAAAATCATTCTTTAGGACACTCCAACTTCCACTAATTTTGTCATTGGTACCAATATGTACCAAGACCGCCGGTTCATTTCCAGCCCCTCCCAATAATTTGTCTACCCGATCCACAACATGCCGAACCCGAACACACGGGAGACAGCAAACTGTTCGATTGCTGGGATCTGGGTGACAAAAGTGAACTCACAATTTCTATTACAATTTGATTTTCCATTTTTTTTGTAAAATAGGTTATTAATTTACTTTCATAAAAATTTATATCAGAAGTAATATTAGTAACCTATCATAAATATTTATTATAATATGAATACCAGATCTAATTGTGTATGAATGCAGAAAAAGTGCAGAAGACCAGCATTATCAATCTCCAGTCTCCAGGACCAGATGTTTGGATCATTTGGATATATTTACTTTTGCTAACAAAGGACTAACCATGCTGTGGCTCTCCACAACTGAAGAAGGACAAGCCTGCGCTAGACCCATGATTTCTATTATAATGCAATGTGACTCTATGGATCTTGGTTTCATTATCATTTATTTATCATTTGTTTTTCTTAGGTACTTAAAATGATGATGTCACATGTTTTTAGTATTTGTGTGGGCCTTCTGAGTAAATTGAGTGTCCAAGGGTTAGAGTGTACAACAAGCTGCCATTACATTGACATTAATTTAAAATTATTTAAAAAACTAAAAAACTAAATGCAAAATAGAGATGCTCAGTCAGAGAATGAACGATAGCTTAATAGGTCTGTTCTCTGACATGATAACCCATTCTGAGAGCAACCTCTTTTAGCTCATTTGTGGTCTTCACAGGGAGAAATATCCTGTAGTATATCAGTCTGGTCCCACTCACTAGAGTGACCCAGCTCGAAATACTAGGCAATTCTATCCAACAGGACAAACAGCTAACCCCAGACGTATGTTTCAACCTTCATTGGGTCCCGTCAGTAAGGTGTAGCTGAATTCCCTAAGGCAAAGTAATCAAGGGATCCACGTCTGGAGTCCCCTATCATCAATAACAGACATGATGTTCCCAATCCTACATTTAGTTATTATTATTTATTATTATAATTATCTTTATTTATAACGTGTCAACATATTCCGTAGCGCTATGCATGGGTTAAGTACATGGCAAAGACAAAATTAACACCTTATAAAGAATGGAGGGTCCTGTTTTTGAGCATAAAATCAAATTTACATAGTGCTTGTTTCCAATGCACCAACACAATATTGAAAACTCGCAAACTTGCAATCTAAACGGTTTAGTTATGGAATTGTTACTTTCAAGATATTAAGTGGAATAGCATGTTTTATTACATAAAAAGGGAATAAGCAAGAGTCTCAGTGTGGTTTTTTTTAAGCATACATTTCCTAAAAACATATTCCTTAATTAATCTCACATTGGCAAGTGATACATAGGAAGAGCATCTTAAGTTGGTATAAATAAGAATCAAAGCAGAAGCTTTAAGACACAATTCTTGTGGATTATCCCGATTAACCAACTTGATATGTTCTTCCTGCTTATAACCCCCCATTGTAAGAGTCTGCTTAATTGCCTAAGTTACTAGCAGAGAGGGATGTTCTTTTAAGTATTTTATGTTTAAAAATACCCGAACTCAGACATTAAACACAATTACTTTTAACCAGATGCAATCAGCTCTATCTATATGTACAATTATTATTTCTACAATAATGAAGGCCTCTGCTGTATCAGTTTAATCCCAAAGCCATTAAAAAAGGTAATATTTTTTGCATCATATACCTATGGAAGTAATCATTTACTTTAAAATGAATCACACTTACCTTTAGCTGACAACCAACTTTTACATACGACTTGATTAGTCTGTTTTTATGATACATCATCATACCATAATGTTCTTTGTTTCGACAGTTATATCCAAATATGATTTGTACAGTTTTGGGCTGAGTTGACATATTAAGGAAAATATGAAACATTTATAAATAACAATATGGGTTTGCTCCATTACATATACTCAGAGTAACACTGGAACATCAGGGCTCATCATTCAAACAGTATCTGCTTTGAGGCTGGACATGTGAATCTTTGAAATCTTGAAAAAAAAAATCCAAATGAAATCTTTCGATATGACATGTTCAAACAAAATTGAAACTCAGGAATGCTAGTTCCTATGGTATTTGCTACCAAATGTCTTACTAGTATGTAAACATATGTAAGGATAAATAAATTGATGTATTAAAAATTTATATTTTATTAGGCTAGGGTAACAACGACGAATTAAAAACACATATAAAAAATCCAGGATTGGAACATTAAGATTAAAAAGAGGCTAAGTTGTATGAGATAAGTTAACCGCTAGAAAATTGTATCAAACTCTTAATAGAGGGGTATTCTTATCTCTCCTGTTACTTGTGTGTCAGGGTGTTGATGAATGGTAATTCAACCTGGTGTGTGGTCCTCCTAGTAAAGTCCTTTGCAAAGGTTAGTCAGGGTTCCTACTGACTGGTAGGCAATTGTGAAATATAGTATAAGGAGAGAATCACAGTAAGTATTCAGGGAAACTACACAAGGCAATGCCCCCAACACTATCTGTGTATCTATACACTCCTTCTGCTGAGTAAGGCAGTGCTATAATGTGCTATGTCACTGGAAAGTGTAATGGCTCTTATCTTTATCAGAGTTTTCTGCCAATATGTGGTTGATAAACTCCTTTCAATTATAAAGCTCATGTGGCTCACCTGTTAGTAGAGTTTGTTCACTCTAGGGACGCTCTTATCCCTGTATAAGCCCCTTCTAGGGAAATGGAGCTATCACATAAGCTCTCAATAAACAAACTGCCTAATAGGAGCAAACTACCTACTGGTAGTGAGTCTGTACTCTATCAGTTATCCTAGAGAAAACAATATCCTTCAGGGAGCCTTCCACCACAGCACATATGCGATCTTTCAGGCATTTGGATAAGGACAGGGAGGGTAACCACACACACTACACACATGCACTCAGTATTGAAAACGCCAGCATGCCCTATGCGTAGGGACAGGCTACGTCATCAAAAGCCGACGCGTTTCGACGTCATCAGACACTTTCTCAAGGGACCCTGACTAACCTTTGCAATGGACTTTACTAGGAGGACCACACACCAGGTTGAATTACCATTCATCAACACCCTGACACACAAGTAACAGGAGAGATAAGAATACCCCTCTATTAAGAGTTTGATACAATTTTCTAGCGGTTAACTTATCTCATACAACTTAGCCTCTTTTTAATCTTAATGTTCCAATCCTGGATTTTTTATATGTGTTTTTAATTCGTCGTTGTTACCCTAGCCTAATAAAATATAAATTTTTAATACATCAAATTATTTATCCTTACATATGTTTAAATACTATGTTCAAACAAAACAAATACATCTGTCACTCAAGTTGACAGGTGCAAGAACCAAGAAAATATGATCAGTGATGTATAGGGTGCAATAATACAAGTGGAAGGAGGGGTATACACGACTGTGCGTGTGTATGAGATGCAGACAGGAAACTACAGTGTTATGGTTTTAGCTGTTAAGGAGGAATCTGGATGTCACCCAGAATGATATGATAGTGAGTCAAGTACACCCCCGGTTGCACATTAAATGAAAGAATATAGAGGCAATCCATGCTATACATAACAACACTTGGGATCAATAGCATCAAAACAAAGATACAGCCTGGTCATTTGTCCATATCTGGTGGCTTTGTCCCAAGATCCAACAGCTATGGAGAGCTGTTTCACAACTAGCCACAGAATTGCTCTGCACCCCAGTAAGGGGGGAATTAGAGGTGTGTCTACTAGGGATTCCGGTGAAAACCCTTACGCCACCCACAAAACAAGCTCCTACAGTTCTTCAATTTAACTAACAAGACCCATATAGCAAAGAACTAGAAGTCTGATAAACTTGATCTGTCAACGGTTCAAAACAAAACTAACTATATAGCAATAAACAAAAAAAAATACTCACACACTGGAAGACTCTATTTCTCAGTACATGGAGGTTTGGGGCCCGTGGCTGGAGATTAGAGAGGGACATATCTTGGCGTGGAGGGGGACGGGGCCCGGCGTTCATAATGGGGGCCTGGAACCTGAAAAAGGAGAGCCTCTATTTCTAGAGGAGAAACCTCTCTGACAAGGTTGAATATTTTATTACTATTTTGAATGATTTCTATTTATATGTGAACAAATGTGTTAATATTTGTTTTGTTTGAAGATGTTTAGTTTAATTTAGGCGCACCAAACGGGTTATGCAATCAATGCAAACAAAATAACGTAGTCATACAAATTCAGTTGACTTTAATGGAAATTTACCTAATAAAAAAAAGACAGATAGAAAAAAGAAAGATGGGGAGGAAGACAGATAACTATAAATGTTAGATCATCGGATATCACATGGTGTATTGTATCACTATTCATTTGTTGCCTTGTGATGTTTATATACCTGACTATCTGTTTAATAAAAATCTATTGAAATATAAATAAGGATACAGCCAAAAATCTGGGTCGGTAGACATCTTTCTCAATGTATGCAAGACTTTTAGACACTAGTTGTGTTTGAACTTTTTGTCCTCTCAGAATAATCTGCATCCTTGGTTTTAAGTACAAAATGCTGCAGTAAGCCTGTAAAAATAAAATATGTGTGATTATGTCATTGAAAGCATAAGAGTATTTCACCAAAAATTCATTACAATATATACAAGTGTGCAGTTCTAACTTTTGGGCATTGTTGGGAAAGGTGTTGGTGTCAAATTCAATTAGACGTGTACTCCAATAGATTAAAAAAAAAAACATAAATAAAAATAAACAAAAAAAAGAACACCCTTCATGATGCAGGTATCAGAAAGTGAAAAAACAAGCTGGAATTTCGTATACATCACCCTCTTTGGCGCTCATTGCGAGCCTCTCCCCCCTCTACCGCTCCCACCTGCTACTTGACGGGTGGCGCTCATTGAGAGCCTCTTCTCCCTCTACTTTACAAGCCTTGCGATTAGCGCCTTTGGTGCTCATCACGGGTCTCGCAATGAGCGCCATAGGGATTCATTTGAGCCTCTACCATCTCTACCTGTCCCACGCTCTACTTGATGGGAGTTGCTCATTGTGAGCCTCTCCCCCCCTCTAATTCCTCTCCCTCCCCTGTGTCTCTTTCCCGCCCCTCCCTCTCCTGTGTTTCTCCCCCACTCCCTCCCCTGTGTCTCTTTCCCCCTCTCCCTCCCATGTGTCTCTTATCCCCCTGTCCCTTCCCCCTCTTCCTAACCTTTGTCTCTTCCCCCCTCCTCTGTGTCTCTTCCCCCCTCCCTCCCTTGTGTCTTCTTCCCCCATCTCCCTCCCCTGTGGCTCCCCATCTCGCTCCCCTGTGTCTCTTCCCCCTCTGTCTCCTCACCCCTGTCTCCCTCCCCTTTGTCTCTTCCCCCCTCCCCTCCCGTGTATCTTTCCCCTTCTACTGTGTCTCTTCCCCCTCCTCTCTCCCCTGTGTCTCTTCCCCCCTCCTCTCTCTGCCCTGTGTCTCTTCCCCCTCCTCTCTCTCCCCTGTGTCTCTTCCCCTCCTCTCCCTCCCCTGTGTCTCTCTTCCCCCTCCTCTCCCTGACATGTGTCTCTCCTTCCTCCCCAATCCATGTGTCTCACCCCCTCCTATCCCTCCCGTGTCTCTGACCTCGCTCGCGACCGCTTGTGTGGCCTCCCGCCTGCCCACTCATGTGAGCGCACCCACTCTAGCGCGTGCGCGCCCCTGGCCCAGGGCAATGTGCATGCTCATGCGTGACTAACACAGCGCAATGGGTATGCGCAACTTGTAATTGCGAGTTGTTGGGCACGCAATTTTTAACATTGCGTGATGACAACTCGCAATACGATAACTATTATATGTGATATATATATATATATATATATATATATATATATATATATATATATATGTATATATATATATATATATCCACTATAATAGTTAGTAGCAAGTGAGTAAAGCTTGCACGATATGTTCTGCGCAAGTGCTACTCACATGCTGACTGCGGGTAAAGTAGATAGGGAGAGAAAGAGAGGGAGGGTGAGTGAGGGACAGAGAAAGAGAGGAAGGGGAGAGAGGGAGAGATAGAAAGGGAGGAAGAGAGAGAGAGGGCGGGGAGAGAGAGAAAGAAGGGGAGAAAGAAGGAGGAAGAGAGAGAGGGAGGGAGGTGGAGAGAGGGAGGGGGAGAGAGAGGGAGGGAGGTGGAGAGGGGGTGAGAGGCGGGGGAGAGTGGTGGAGACACGAAGGGAGGTGAAGAGAGGTAGGAAGCGGAAGAGAGAGGGATAGAAACAGAGGAGAGAGAGGAAGGGAGAGACTGAAGGGGAAGAGAGAGGAAGAGAGAGAGGGGAAGGTAGAGAGAGAAGGAGGGGAGAGTGAGGGATGGGGAGAGAGAGGGAGGGAAGTGGAGAGAGGGAGGGGGAGAGAAAGGGAGGGGGGTGGAGAGAGGGAGGGGGAGAGAGGCGGAGAGACAGGGAGGGGGAGAGAGGGAGGAAGGGGAAGAGAGAGAGGGATAGAAAGAGAGGGAGAGAGAGGGAGGGGAGAGAGAGGGAGGGAGAGACAGAAGGGGAAGAGAGAGAGATATAGGAAAGAGAGGGATGGGGAGAGAGAGGGGAGGGAGAGAGAGAGGGAGAGAGAAGGCGAGGGATAGCGTGAGGGGGAGAGAGGAAGGGGAGAGAGGGAGAGATAGAAAGGGAGGGAGAGAGAGGGCGGGGAGAGAGATGGAAGGGGAGAGAGGGAGGGAGAGAGAGAAAGAAGGGGAGAAAGAAGGAGGAAGAGAGAGAGGGAGGGAGGTTGAGAGAGGGAGGGGAGAGAGAGGGAGGGAGGTGGAGAGGTGGAGAGATGTGGGGGAGAGTGGTGGAGACAGGAAGGGATGTGGAGAGAGGGAGGAAGGGGAAGAGAGAGGGATAGAAAGAGAGGAGAGAGAGGAAGGGAGAGACTGAAGGGGAAGAGAGAGGAAGAGAGAGAGAGAGAGAGGAAGGTAGAGAGAGAAGGAGGGGGAGAGAGAGGGATGGGGAGAGAGAGGGAGGGAGGTGGAGAGAGGGAGGGGAGAGAAAGGGAGGGAGGTGGAGAGAGGGAGGGGGAGAGAGGCAGAGAGACAGGGAGGGGTAGAGAGGGAGGAAGGGGAAGAGAGAGAGGGATAGAAAGAGAGGGAGAGGAGAGAGAGGGAGGGGAGAGAGAGGGAGGGAGAGACAGAAGGGGAAGAGAGAGATATAGGAAAGAGAGGGATGGGGAGAGAGAGGGGAGGGAGAGATAGATAGAGGGAGAGAGAGAAGGAGAGGGATAGCGTGAGGGGGAGAGAGGAAGGGGGAGAGAGGAAGAGATAGAGAGGGAGGAAGAGAGAGGGCGGGGAGAGAGACGGAAGGGGAGAGAGGGAGAGAGAGAAAGAAGGGGAGGAAGAAGGAGGAAGAGAGAGAGGGAGGGAGGTGGAGAGAGGGAGGAAGGGGAAGAGAGAGGGATAGAAAGAGAGGGAGAGGAGAGAGAGGGAGGGAGAGACAGAAGGGGAAGAGAGAGGAAGAGAGAGAGGGGAAGGTAGAGAGAGAAGGAGGGGAGAGGGAGGAGGGAGAGACAGAAGGGGAAGAGAGAGATATAGGAAAGAGAGGGATGGGGAGAGAGAGGGAGGGGAGAGAGAGGGGAGGGAGAGAGGGAGAGGAGAGAGAGGGAGGGAGAGACAGAAGGGGAAGAGAGAGGAAGAGAGAGAGGGGAAGGTAGAGAGAGAAGGAGGGGAGAGGGAGGAGGGAGAGACAGAAGGGGAAGAGAGAGATATAGGAAAGAGAGGGATGGGAGGAGAGAGGAAGGGGAGGGAAGTTCTGAGGGAGACCAGGAGAGATAAGGGGAGCGAGAGGGAGGGGAAGAGAGGGAGGGGGTGGGAGAGAAGGATGGGGAGAGAGATAGATGCCAGAGAGGGAGAGAAAGAAAGTAAGGGGGAGAGAGAGAGGGGGGGGAAAGAGAGGGAGAGGGAGAGAAAGGAAGGGGAGAGAGGGAGAGGAAGCCAGAAAGAGAGTGAGAGAGAAAGAAAGAAAGAAAGAAAGGGAGAGGATGGGAGAGATGTAGGGGAAGAGAGATAGGGTGGGGGAGAGAGAGGGATAGAGACAGACAGAGAGCACCCAGATCGCAGAGAGTGCACAGAGAGAGAGAGAGAGAGAGAGAAGGTTCACAGAGAGGTTCACAGAGAGAGAGCGTTCACAGAGAGGGAGAGGGTGCACAGAGACAGAGGGAGGGAGGTGGAGAGAGGGAGGAGGAGAGAGAGAGAGGGCAGAGAGAGGAAGGTAGAGAGAGAAGGAGGGGGAGAGAGAGGGATGGGGAATGAGAGGGATGGGGGGTGAGAGGGAGGGGGAGAGAGAGGAATGGGAGGTAGAGGGAGGGAGGGAGAGAGAGAGGGGGAGAGAGGCAGGGGAGAGTGGGAGAGAGGGAGGGGGAGAGGGGGAAGGGGAAGAGAGAGATAGAAAGAGAGGGAGGGGAGAGAGAGGGAGGGAGAGACAGAAAGGAAGAGAGAGGAAGAGAAAGAGAGAGGAAGGTAGGGAGAGAAGGAGGGGAGAGAGAGGGAGAGAGGGGGAGGAGGAGGGGAGAGAGAGAGAAGGAGAGCAATAGAGTGAGGGGGAGAGAGAGCCCAAGACGGAGGGAAAGAGAGAGAAGGAGGGGGATAGAGTGAGGCGGAGAGAGAGCCCGAGAGGGAGAGAAAGGGAGGGAGAGAAAGAGAGGGAGGGAGAGAGAGAGAGGGAGGGAGAGAGAGAGAGGGAGGGGAGGAGAGGAGAGAGAGGGAGAAGAGGAGAGAGAGGGAGCGGAAGGGAAGTTATGAGGGAGAGAAGGAGAGATAAGAGGAGAGAGAGGGAGGGAGGGAGGGAGAGAAGGAGGGGGAGAGAGATAGATGCCAGAGAGGGAGGGAGAGAAAAAAAAAGGGAGAGAGAGAGGGAGGGAAAGAGAGGGAGGGAGAGAGAGAGAGAAAGGAAGGGGGAGAGAGGGGGGAGGAAGCCAGAATGAGAGTGAGGGAGAGAGTGAGAGAAAGAAAGGGAGAGGATGGGAGAGATAGAGGGGAAGAGACATAGGGAGGGGGAGAGAGGAGGTGGGGAGAGACAGAGAGCTCACAGATCGCAGACAGCAGACAGAGAGACAGAGAGAGAGAAGGCTCACAGAGAGGGAGAGGGCTCACAGAGAGGGAGAGGGCTCACAGAGAGGGAGAGGTCTCGCAGAGAGGGAGAGGGTACAGAGAGAAAGGACACAGAGAAAGAGGGAGCACAGAAAGGGAGAGGGCGCACAGAGAAAAGGAGGACGCAGAGAGAGGAGCACAAAGAAATAGGGCGCACAAAGAAAGAGGGAGATGGTGAGCAGAGAGAGAGAGAGCGCATAGAGAGGAAGAGGGTGCGCAGAGATTGAGGGTACAGAGAGATGAAGCGGGCGCAGAGAGAGGGTGATGGTACACAGAAAGGGAGAGGGTGCAGAGAGGGAGAGGGCGCACAGGGAGAGGCAGCACCTCAAATTAGCCTTTTTCAGTATTCTACAGCCATGTGAATTTACCTATTCCTCTACCCATCCAGATACCTTACCAAACAGGATATAACTCTTACAGATGATTACTCCACTCTTGCATTGCATGCCACCAGTCACATTTCAGTCATAATCACCTACTATACCATGCTCGACCAATGGTGCCCAGTGTCAACTATTGGAGATCTCCTCCTATATCTTCAACACAAACCTTCTCACCATTCGCTACTTTGCATATTGAGCCAACCACTTTCAAATACGTCCTTAATCCATTACAAGACTCATTCTCACCTGTCTGGGCCACAACCCTTTTTCTTTTTCCTTTTACACCTTTGGAATAGGGTTGGCCTCAGCCACCTCTAAAAATCAAACTCCAGTTCACATTATAAAAGCCATAGGCCATTGGAAGTCTCACTGCTACAGCCGGGACATACCATATTCTAAATCTGAAAGAAACGCCTTTCAAAGGCATAACCAGTAAGTTTTGGACTTTTTTCAGCAGACTAGTAGTTTCCGGCCACACCTCAAAACTACCTTGTCTGACTACAAGTATTCAGGTGAGAACCTAGAATTGTTGGAGGATCCTTATCCGTCCAACTCTCTACAAAAAACCCTTCTTTCCTCCTCCTATCTGCACCCCCTCTCCCATCATCTCAGCATTTCTATCTCTCTTGGCCTTTTATCAGCAGACCAAGATATTGTAGTTTCCAGCCAAACTGCAAAACTACCGAGTTTTCAGCCCATTTTTTAAGGCTGAAAAAGACCCACTCGGCTTATACTCGAGTCACCCTGTGTCTCTCCCCCCCCCCATGTCTCTCCACCCCCGTGTCTCTTCCCCCTCCACCTTTCCTGTGTCTCTTTCCCCCCTCTCCCTCGTGTCTCTTTCCCTCGCACTCCATTATCAACCTCCTCATCCTCCCTCCTCAACCCCCCTCCTCAACCCCACTGCTCATCCTCAACCTCCCTCCTCAACCTCAACCCCCCTCCTCACTTTACCCCTCTCTAATTACCTCCCCCTCTCCCTTCCCCCTTACTTACCTTCCATCAGCAGCTGCTCCTCCGCTCCTCCGTGCATCTTCCGGCTGCGTCGGGACCCGGCATATGCTAATGACGTGACGTCACATGCGCATCATGTCATTAACATTGGCCGGGGAGAGAGAGGAAGGGAGAGACTGAAGGGGAAGAGAGAGGAAGAGAGAGAGAGGAAGGTAGAGAGAGAAGGAGGGGGAGAGTGAGGGATGGGGAGAGAGAGGGAGGAAAGTGGAGAGAGGGAGGGGGAGAGAAAGGGAGGGAGGTGGAGAGAGGGAGGGGGAGAGAGGCGGAGAGACAGGGAGGGGGAGAGAGGGAGGAAGGGGAAGAAAGAGAGGGATAGAAAGAGAGGGAGAGGAGAGAGAGGGAGGGGAGAGAGAGGGAGGGAGAGACAGAAGGGGAAGAGAGAGAAATATAGGAAAGAGAGGGATGGGGAGAGAAAGGGGAGGGAGAGAGGGAGAGAGAGAAGGTGAGGGATAGTGTGAGGGGGAGAGAGGAAGGGGGAGAGAGGGAGAGATAGAAAGGGAGGGAGAGAGAGGGCGGGGAGAGAGACGGGAGGGGATAGAGGGAGGGAGAGAGAGAAAGAAGGGGAGGAAGAAGGAGGAAGAGAGAGAGAGGGAGGTGGAGAGAGGGAGGGGAGAGAGAAAGAGGGAGGTGGAGGGAGGGAGGGGGAGAGAGGGGGAGAGAGGCGGGTGGTGGAGACAGGAAGGGAGGTGGGGAGAGGGAGGAAGGAGAAGAAAGAGGGATAGAAAGAGAGGGAGAGGAGAGAGAGGGAGGGAGAGACAGAAGGGGAAGAGAGAGGAAGAGAGAGGTGAAGTTAGAGAGAGAAGGAGGGGGAGAGAGAGGGAGGGATAGAAAGAGAGGGAGGGGAGAGGGAGGGAGAGACAGAAGGGGAAGAGAGAGATATAGGAAAGAGAGGGATGGGGAGAGAGAGGGAGGGGAGAGAGAGGGGAGGGAGAGAGAGAGGGAGGGATAGAGTGAGGGGGAGAGAGAGCCCAAGAAGGAGGGAGGGAAAGGGAGGGAGGGAGAGAGGGATGGGAGGAGAGAGGAAGGGGGAGGGAAGTTCTGAGGGAGACCGGGAGAGATAAGGGGAGAGAGAGGGAGGGGAAGAGAGGGAGGGGGTGAGAGAGAAGGATGGGGAGAGAGGTAGATGCCAGAGAGGGAGAGAAAGAAAGGGGGAGAGAGGGAGAGGAAGCCAGAAAGAGAGTGAGGGAGAGAGAGAGAGAGAGAGAGAGAGAGAGAGAGACAAAGAAAGGGAGAGAATGGGAGAGATAGAGGGGAAGAGAGATAGGGAGGGGGAGAGAGAGGGATAGAGACAGACAGAGAGCACACAGATCGCAGAGTGTGCACAGAGAGAGAGAGAGAGAAGGTTCACAGAGAGAGAGCGTTCACAGAGAGGGTGCACAGTGACAGAGGGAGGGAGGTGGAGAGAGGGAAGAGGAGAGAGAGAGAGGGCAGAGAGAGTAAGAGAGAAAGAGAGAGTATGGGGAGTGATGGGGAGTGAGAGGGATGGGGAGTTAGAGTGAGGGGGAGAGAGAGGAATGGGAGGTAGAGGGAGGGAGGGAGAGAGAGAGGGGGAGAGAGGCAGGGGAGAGTGGGAGAGAGGGAGGGAGGGAGGGGGAGAGAGGGGGAAGGGGAAGAGAGAGAGATAGAAAGAGAGGGAGAGGAGAGAGACAGAAGGGAAGAGAGAGGAAGAGAGAGAGAGAGGAAGGTAGGGAGAGAAGGAGGGGAGAGAGAGGGAGGGAGGGTAAGAGAGAGGTAGGGAGGGGGAGACAGAGGGTAGAGAAAGGGAAGGGAGATAGAAGGAGAGCAATAGAGTGAGGGGGAGGGAGAGCCCGAGACGGAGGGAGAGAGAGAGAAGGAGGGGGATAGAGTGAGGCAGAGAGAGAGCCAGAGAGGGAGGGAGAGAAAGGGAGAGAGGGAGAGAGGGAGGGAGGGAGAGAGAGAGAGGGAGGGGAGGAGAGGAGAGAGAGGGAGAAGAGGAGAGAGAGGGAGGGGGAGGGAAGTTATGAGGGAGAGAAGGAGAGATAAGAGGAGAAAGAGGGAGGGAGGGAGAGAAGGAGGGGGAGAGAGCTAGATGCCAGAGAGGGAGGGAGAGAAAGAAATAAGGGAGAGGGAGGGAAAGAGAGGGAGGGAGGGAGAGAGAGAAAGGAAGGAAGGGGGAGACAGGGGGAAGGAAGCCAGAATGAGAGTGAGGGAGAGAGTGAGAGAAAGAAAGGGAGAGGATGGGAGAGATAGAGGGGAAGAGACATAGGGAGGGGGAGAGAGGAGGTGGGGAGAGACAGAGAGCTCACAGATCGCAGACAGCACACAGAGAGACAGAGAGAGAAGGCTCACAGAGAGGGAGAGGGCTCACAGAGAGGGAGAGGGTACAGAGAGAAAGGACACAGAGAAAGAGGGAGCACAGAAAGGGAGAGGGGCGCACAGAGAGAAAGAGGATGCAGAGAGAGAGAGGGCGCAGACAGAGAGAGGACACAGAGAGAGGAGCACAAAGAAAGAGGGCGCACAAAGAAAGAGGGAGATGGTGAGCAGAGAGAGAGCGCATAGAGAGGGAGAGGGTGCGCAGAGATTGAGGGTACAGAGAGATGAAGCAGGCGCAGAGAGAGGGAGAGGGTGCACAGAAAGGGAGAGGGTGCAGAGAGGGAGAGGGCGCACAGGGAGAGGCAGCACTTCAAATTAGCCTTTTTCAGTATTCTACAGCCATGTGAATTTACCTATTCCTCTACCCAAACCAGATACCTTACCAAACAGGATATAACTCTTACAGATGATTACTTCACTCTTGCATTGCATGCCACCAGTCACATTTCAGTCATAATCAAAAAATGACGGCAATGAAATTGTAAGGTAGCTAATGCTGTTTGGTGTGTAATAATGAAATATATAATACATTAATAAATGAATATACTTTACGTATTTTGAAGCATTGTGTTGAAGAGCTGACAATTTGTCTTGATGTTGCTGCAGCATTAGTGGTGTGGAGCTGCTGTGTAAGCGTGCTGAATGTGTGCAGTGTAATAGTGTGCGTGCGCGAGACCAAACCGTTAGCGTAGTTATGTACTTCCGCATTGTCCTAAAATGACGGGTAATGTGTGGTATGCGTCTTAGCTGAATATCCGTAGGTCTTTTGTGGTGTTTTGCGAGTTTCTTGTGGTGTTTTGCGTGGTTAGCGTGCTGTAGCCTCGTTTTCGTTTTGTTCGGCGGACATTTTTTCTCTCGCTTAGAGAATTTTTTAGTGTCTAAACTCTTTTATTTTGAGTTAAATAAAGGTGTAAGTTGCTTTTTTTGAGGTCCTGGATGCTTCCTCTTGCTGTAGGTAAGCTTTTTATGTATGTGCTGTGTGTATTTATTGTGTTTAGAATTTTTTCATGCTCGCGGGTTGCAGACGATTTTTGGGAGGTCGTAATAAGTGGTAACGTGTCTCGTATGTTGTTTGCATTGCGAGGTAAAGTTTGCGAGGGTCGCAGTTGCTGTGTCGTGTTGTTTGCGTTCCAACGTAAAGTTTGCGAGGGCCGCGGCTCGCTGCGCGAGCCCGCAAGTGTTAGCAACAACTCGTATGCTCACAACTATATATGTGATAATATATATATTAATATATTAATTAATATATATATATATATATATATATATATATATATATATATTGTAATTGGCCGGAATAGGGCATGAGGTGTTAATATTGTATGTTAAAAAAAAGTGTCAGAGAGAAAATAATAATAATTATAATAATACATACTCTTAGTGAATAATCACTGTCTGGTGCGATCTGGCCCATTCTCTCTTGTTTCTTATAGCCTCTCTTCCCAGTACCTTCAATCTCATCCGGAATTCTGATATCGTACTTATCCTTATCAAAATCAAATTCTGTCCGACCACCTCTGTCCCTGTAGCAAAAAAAAAAAAAGTTTAACACACTGTTTTATACTTAAATATAGAATTTTAGAGGATTCGCATGTGCATATCTATTCTATAACACAATACATGTAACATTTTCTTGACTACACATTCTTAATGTTACTGAATAAACCTGTTTATATTTTTCTACAAGATACTTGAAGAAGAATTTTGTATCCCCTCTACAAAGTACTTACTATAGACATTTTTTGAATTGTTAGTCTTCAACAATAAGGACTGAAAAAGAGTGGTTTAATATGTATTTAGGCAGGATTCTAATCTTCCATAAATAGGGAGGTGCAATATTTTACTGATTGACACTTCGTGTTTTCATCGCTTGTCATGAGGGAGTTTGGGTATTGGTGCTGTTGCCTTCTAGGACTTGACAATGATAGAACTGAGGCTGAGCGTGAGAGAGCCTCGAAGCCTGGAGCCTGGGCATATATTATTGCAACCTGGCTGAACAGAACCTATCTCCAGCACAGTTCAGATTCTATAAGTGAGGGGCTGTCGTCACATCCCTTAATAAACCATACTACATCATATTTTTATTTGTCTTCTTTTTTCTGCCCCAACATGTACTTTTAATTACAATAGGAAATTAATTCTGGCCCCGTCAAACAATTGCTTTTATTGTACTAAGAGGAATAGAGACGTTATCTAAGAATTCTCCCACTTTAGTAGAGATGATCTAAAGTGTTAAAAGGAAAAAAGTTGACGTCCAATTTAAAGTATAATTTAAATTCAAGTTTAGCATGCCACACGGGTCACCTCACAAGCGAATCGTTTTTAGAAATATTCTTAAAGTGCATGAAAATAGCTATATCTGGGGGCGGAGCCAGCAACTGAAGAGAGCAGCTCCTATAAACAAGGATTAAAAAGCTTGAAAAGGCCTGAAAATACCACACAAATCTGCTCAAAATGATATTATTTATAGGTGATTGCACCTTCTGGACATTTTCAGAGAAAGCCAGGATCCAGGTTTTCATCTTGGAGGCTAATTTCCAGACTAGAAGTCATGCTGCCCTCAGAGAACACGCCTTGTAATGGTGGATAACTATGGAAGAGATTTGTCAGCTGTAACATGACTGCCTGAGCACTGAGACAGAGAAAACGGCTAAACAAGCTGGAGGTGTCCTGAGACTTTGATCTTTGATCATCCTGGCTAGGGGGTTGAGTAAATCCCATTCCCCACCCCCAATAAATTCAATACACTTAATCAAGAAGTTGGACCCCCTCCTAGACCAACAGTGATATTACTATATTAAACTGGTTAATCAATAAAGAATTGTGCTAATATTCAATAGTTAAGTCTTGAAAACAACACAAATCGTTTACTACTGTGTAAAAAACCAACAGAAGACTATACTGCCGTCTATTGGCTTTTCAGAAAATAACAATTCCTGAAAACACTGCCATATGTTGATTTCTTGGAAACATACTTTTACAGTATATAAATTGCATATACAATTGCCAAATCTTTGATCACAATTTAAGATTTGAATAAGTAATCTCTTCTCATTTTACATGGACACATTATTTGGATGCTTTTACAGACTTAAGTATTGTGACATAGCCATTACTTGCTCCCAGTTAAAGTAGATCACATTTCGATTTTCTGACTGCCATCTGTTGGTTATCAAGAAAAGAACAGTCAACTAAACTAACTACAAATATGCATTCAAAATAAATGACATAAGAAACTGTCTGGGCTCAAGATAACTTCTACATCTCCCCCCCAGAAAAAGAAAAAACACTGGAAAACAAGAAACTTTTTAAAGCTGTGAAACATAATCGTGAAAATTAAAACTCAGTCTATGTGGCAACTTATTCAGGCCTACACCAAAGGGGATAAACTATCACAAACAACCCCAAAAGACTTTTGATTTTATCCAGTCACTCACTCCTGTCAAAAATGGAGCAAAGTCCTAAGAAATGAAGACTCTCAGTGGTCACTATATACCAAAACAAGATCTCTCACCCAACAAACTACTATAATTATAGAATAGATTCAAGCTGAGCTGAGCCTCGCTACCGGTTCACTCTAATTATAAAACACTGCTTTCCAGGGCACTATCAACTATAAGTCTCTAGGGTGGGCAAGCCAAAGAAAAATATCACAAATAAAAGCATCCCTGAGTACAGTCTCTGAAGCGGACCACTCTCCCTCTAATTGCTCAGCCTCTGGACATTCAGATGGTTCAGGTAACAAAGGAAATCCAGTGAGCTTGAACCAAAACATGGATGTGTCCGACAGATCAATGGCCAGAATAGAAAGGATGTTACAAGCCCATCTGTCCCAAGCTGTAGACAATCACAAAAAGGACCTGACTAGCGGCGGAGCTACCGCACCGGGGCCCTGCTCCTGGCAGGGGCCCACAGAGCCCTCTCCTTATCCCCCCTTAGCACCTCCGGCTCCCCTCTCTGCCCCTCTTGATCCTACCCCCCTTGTGATTCCCCTCTTGATTCCCCCCTTCGGCCCTCTGATCCTCCCCTTGCCCACTTTGACCCCCACATCCCGATCCCTCTTGGCCCCTCTTGATCTTCCCCCACTCCTGGTCCCCCAATTGGCACTTCCTACCACACCAGCAGCACTCCCCTTAACTGCATCCTCACCTGCCGGCACATCCCAATGTCATCACAAATGTGCCGCAACTGAAAACTGCAGTGCGGAAGGAGTGCTGGTGAGATAGGAAGTGTCAAGGGGGATCAAGATGGGCTAAGGGAGGATCAGAATGGGCAGAGGGGGGGATCAAGATGTGAAGAGAGGAGGATCAAGAGGGGCAGGTGGGAACCAGAGGGGAGGATAAGAAGGTGCAGAGGGGGGATCAAGAGGGGCAGGTGGGAACCAGAGGGGAGGATCAGAAGGGGCAGAGGGGGGATCAAGAGGGGCAAGGGGGAATCTGGAGGGGCACGGGGGGGGGGATCCCGAAATGTGTGTGTGTGTGTATATATATATATGTATGGTGTGAGCAGTGTGTGGAGTCTGCTGGCCAGAGCCTCTGAGGCCTAGCCGAGCACACAGGCTGTGGGGAGCCTGGGACTTACAGCTAGCAGAGACAGCTGTCAGCTGTTTGGATTGCTGCAAGAAGGAACTGTGTGAAAGTTTGCTCACACAAATACAAAGGTGAGTTGCTGTTTTGGAGAAGCTGTGTATGGAATGCTGAATTGCTATTTACTGGAGCTTCAAGTGACAGGTCCTGCTTGATACAAGAAAACCTGAGAAAGAGAGAGAGAGTGAACACTGTAAGTGTTGTAACTGAGGAGGACCATGGTCCAGGGGAAGCTGCTGTTTGAGCAAAACCAGCTCTGCTGAGTCAGCAAGGAAATCCTTGTTATCAAGTACCTGTTGGAAACTGCTGTGTTGAGAGAGCTGCGTTGCAGAATGAGAGACGGAGAGACGGACACTCAGCTTACCTTTAAGGTCAGAAGCCTTTTACTTTTATGTTACCCCCAGGGAAAAGACTGAGATATATACATAAGAGTGACTTTACTTATTTAAGTACCTGTGTATTCTTTAAAGGGTCCCTGGGAGGGCCGGTGTCCTTTCCACGAAGGGGTGAAATTACAGGAAACTACTACATGCAGAACTTCTAAGGAAATTGTGTAACCACCGGGGAAAATAGTGCTGTTTCTTATTTAAAGTCTTGCTTTCGCCTGTAGCAGATAAGCTGCTTGGGTCTAGTCAGGGTGTTCCCGAATGCCAGTTAGTCCGTTTATGTAGATTTTTCTTTTCTTTTTCAAAGCTACTACTTAAGTTATTTTGTTATTGGCACTTTAGTAAACTGGTCTGCTGCACTATACTATACGTTCTATTGATTCTTTCAAGAACACCATAGTTTTATATGGCCATCCTTGTCACAATATATATATATAATATATATATATATATATATATATATATATATATATATATATATATATATATATATATATAAATGTTATATCTGTATATATATAGATATACATATATATATATATATATATATATATATGTGTGTATATATATATATATATATACATATATATATATATATATACATATTTTATATATATATATATATATATGTGTGTATATATATATATATATATATATACATATATATATATATATATATATATATATATAATCTCACATATAATAGTTGTCAAACTGCCATTCGTCGTCACGCTTGCGACAAATTGCAGTTTGATAACTATGATTGAGCGCAACCCCTGCACATACGCATGCGTGTTGCGTTGGGGTTGCCCACATGCGCATTGCGTCAGCGGCATGCAAGCATTTGGCGTCGGATGCACGCATGCACATTGCATCAGAGACGCATGCATGCGCATTGCGTTGGAGGAACATGCACGAGCGGGCGGTCGAGCGCACACCTGGTGAGCGACATGGGAGAAAGAGACACGATGAGGGAGAGAAAGAAGGAAGAGACACAGGGGAGGAGGAAGAGACACAGGGGAGGAGGGGGAAGAGATACAGGAGAGGAGACACAAAGGGGAGGAGAGGGGAGACACACAGGGAAGGTTCAATTGTCATGCAACCTGACTTCCAGACGTCAAGGCTTTTTTCTAAGTGCCACAGGTCTTTTTTTTTTGTGTGGAAATCTCGCCTTCCTTGTTGCAAGTGTTACAGGCCGTAATTTTTAAGGTGATTTTTTTTAAACTGCTATGGGTCTCGCCAAGCGGGGTCCTTTCAATGAGCGCCGAAGGGGCTCAGATGACCAAAAAAACACCAACCGAGAGGCTCGCAATGTGGCAAACAGCATTACCTGCCTTACAATTTTATGACCGTCATTTTTTGACGGGCAATTCGCTAGTCACATATATAGTTGTGAGCAGCAAAAAATGTTGCTAACGCTGATGTCATCAAAGGGGCGTGGCTATGATGTCACTGTGGTGGGGCCTAAAACCTGATCTTAACAGAGGCTGGTGGCCATTTGCATTTCAGAGAAAGACAGCAAAGTTAAAGAGAGAGGGAGGGAGAGAGGTACAGAGTGAGAAAGACAGGTACAGAGAAGGAGAGAGATAGAGACAGGTACAAATAGAGACAGATACAGAGAGGGAGGGGTACAGAGAGAGAGAGAGAATTACAGAGAAAGAGTGCACACAGACAGCGTACAGAGAGAGAGTGCACAGAGAGATTGTGCACAGACAAAGTGCACAGAAAGGGAGGGGTACAGAGAGAGAGCAGACACAGACAGCTCACACAAAGAGTGAGAGTGCAATGACCGAGAGCAGAGAGATGCACAGACAGAGGGATCACACACAGACAGCACACACAGAGAGCAAGAGAGAGCGCACAGACAGAGAGAGCGCACAGAGAGAGAGTGCACAGACAGAGAGCAGAGACAGAGAGCGCACAGAGAGAGAGAGCCACAGAGAGAGAGAGTGCACACACAGAAAGCATACAGAGATCAACACAGAGAGGGTGGGGTACAAAGAGAGAGAGTGCACACAGACAGCGCCCACACAAACAGCGAGAGAGAGAAAGAGCAGACAGAGAGAGAGAGAGAGAGAGAGAGAGAGTGCAGACAGAGAGATAGAGTGCACAGAATGAGAGAACATACAGAGATCGACAGAGAGAGAGAGGGGTACAGAGTGAGAGAGTGCACATAGACAGAGAGCACAGACAGCGCACACAGAGAGGGAGAGAGAGCCCACAGACAGAGTGCACTGAGAGAGAGATGCACAGACAAAGGGAGAGCGCACAGACAGTGAGAGTGCACCAGGAGCAAGAGAGACAGGTCAGAGAGAAATAAATTAGAGCGAGACACACAAGACAGAGAGAGAGAGACATGGTCCGTACGTGAGGGCCATATGTGACTGGCTTGAGGGGGGGAGAGGCTCAAAATGGCTTACGAGTTACAGGCTTCAAAAAAATTACGGATTTAATGGCCGACATTTTTTGCAAGACGGTAACTCGGAAGCCATTCGGAGACCGCCAAAAGATGCCAATTAATAAAAAAATGACCTCACACACCGCACAGGGGGAGAGGCAGGAAGTCTGTAATTGAGGTTACAAGCTAATTTGATATCTAACTGGTTGAATTTCCCAAGCCCGCAAATGGTTTCACACCCGTAAATGCAAACAGGAGCACAGAGGAGAGAGAGGGGGAGAAAGGGAGAGGGGCGAGAGGGTGGAAAGAGACAAAGCCACTCATTGCGGGGCTCATCACGAGGCCCGGAAAGTAGAGGGGGAGAGGCTCACAATGAGTGCCTTTGGTGCTCATTGCGGGGCACGAAAGTTGTGGGTTGGCGAGGCCCACAAGTTAGAGGTGGAGAACCTTGCATTGTGTGGCAAACAGCATTGATTGCCAGGCTTCAAATTTTATTGTCATAATTTTTGACAGGCAAGTCGCTAGTATATAAATAAATATATATATATATATATATATATATATATATATATATATATATATACAGGAGTCGGTATTAGATGGGGGCCCAAAATAAAAAAAAAATCCACCGGGACCCTCCATTGCCTAGCTCTGCCAGTGGATCTGAATGAACTAGGCCAAAGAACAAATCTCCTAGAAAAGACAACAGACCAAATCATCGAGGCACAAGAACATCATAGAACTGAGATCTCCTAAATTAGTCACGTATTACAAGTCTGGAAGATAATATAGAAGACCTGGAAAACAGATCATGTAGGCACAACATTAGAGTTTGTGGCAAACTCAGATCAGTTCCTGACCTTCTTCAATACTTAAACGCTACAAAAAATAATATTTTCCCAGACCTTTCAGAAGCCGCCTGGGAAATAGGAAGAGCCCTTAGAGCCTCCAGAAATAAAGATCTCCTAAAATATATAATTGTCTTATTATTATTATTATTATTATTATTATTATTGTTGTTATTATTATTATCCTTTATTTATAACGCACCAGCATATTCGGCAGCGCAATACAGGTGTTAGGTACAAGTATAAACAATTTCTCCACAGTGAAAAATAATGGAAGACCCTGCTATTGAGCTTTCAATGAGATATACACAGTGCTTTCCCTAAAGCACCTCACAAGATTGAAACTTGCAAACTTACATTCTAAAGGGTGTGGGTGAGGTACAGGAGAGTGAAAGATGCATAGTGAATGAAAAGGCTAAAGATGATAGACTTTTTTGAATAAATCTGTTTTTAAATAGATTTTGAAGGATGAAGGAGGGTGCACTTTTGTGGAGGGCTTTATATCTTAGGGTCATGATTTAGAATTTTATTCTAGAGGCTTTGGGAAGCCAGTGAAGGGCCTGACAGAGTGGTGCTGCAGACACTGATCGTTTAGTATGGTAGATGAGTCTAGCGGATGCAGTCAAAATGGATTGGAGTGGAGACAGACGGGTAATAGGAAGGCCAGCAAGGAGAGAGTTGCAGTAATAGAGGCGTGATACAATGAGAGAGTGAATAAGAATTTTAGTTGTGTCTTGTGTAAGGTATTGGCGTATTTTGGATATGTTCTTTAGGTGAAAGTGACAAGATTTTGTGAGTGATTGAATGTGAGGAATGAAAGAGAGAGAAGGGTCCAGTAGGACCCCAAGACAGCGTGCCTGGGAGGCGGGAGTGATGATGGCATTGTCAACAGTGAGAGGTAAGTGAGGGCTGGGAGCTGAGGGAGAGGGTGGATAGATAAGGAGCTCTGTCTTAGACATGTTGAATTTGAGTTGATGGGCAAACATCAATGAGGATATGCTCGAGAGGCAATTGGCAACATGAGCTAGCAGAGAAGGGGATAGTTCGGGTGCAGAGATGTAGATTTGGGTGTCATAAGCATATATACTGAAATCCCAAAGATTTTATAATGGCACCAAGGGAGGATGTATAGATGGAGAAAAGGAGGGGGCCAAGGACTGAGCCTTGGGGTACAGCGACAGTGTGAGGGCGAGGAGATGAAAAGGCGCCAGAGAAGGAGACACTAAATGTTAGATTTTCTAGATAAGATGTGAACCAAGAGAGAGCATTGTCATGGATGCCAAGATAGTGGAGAATTTGGATAAGAAGAGGATGATCAACTGTGTCAAAGGTAGCAGAGAGATCCAGGAGAATTAAGATAGAGAAATGACCCTTTTATTTGGCGGTGAGCAGGTCATTAGTAACTTTTGTGAGAGCTGTCTCTGTGGAATGTTGGGGCTGGAAACCAGACTGCAAGGGATCAAGTAGGGAGTTGGAGGAAATTAATTGTGTAAGGCAATTGTAGACAACATGCTCAAGTAGTTTAGAAGCCAAGGGAAGTAGAGATATAGGGCGGTAATTAGATGGAGAAGCTGGATCAGATAAGGGTTTCTTAAGAATGGGTGTAATTGTGGCTTGTTTCAAAGGTAATGGAAACTTGCCAGTGTCTAAGGAAATGTTGAATAGATCTGTGAGAGCTGGAATAAGTGTGGTGGTGGGGGGGATCAGCTGTGATGAAAAAGGATCATGTCGACAAGTTGTGAGATTAGAGGGTGATAGAAAACTAGCAACTTCATCCACAGTTACAGGGTTAAAGGAGTTTATAATGGCTATAGGTTTGGGAAAGGGTGAAGGCAGGATGATGTTTGTTTGTTGAGGAGAAGGTGTGATATGGCCACGTTGAGAGGAGAGTTCATTACAAATATTTTTAATTCTACTATAAAAAAGTGTCTAGCAAAATCTTCAGCTGTAAGAGAGGAAGGGGCTGGAGGGCAGAGGAGAGTGTTGAAAGTGGAGAACAAACGTTTGGGGTTTGAAGTCAAATTTGATATTAATGATGAGAAGTAGCTCTGTTTGGCAAGATTGAGGGCATAGTGATAGCAGCATAGGATAAACTTGTAATGAAGGAAGTCTGCTGAGGAGCGAGATTTCCTCCATAATCGGTCAGCGCTGCGGGAGCACTTCTGGATTTAGCGTGTTCGTGTAGTGTGCCATGGTTGCAGATGAGAGCAAGGGTGACAACTTGTAATTATGGGGGCTAGAGGGTCCAGGGGGGGAATTTAGAGTCAAATTGTTTGTGTTGTAGCAATATCACGGCAAGTGAGAGTGAGAGGACTGAAAAGGGGTTGTAGTAAATTGGAAAGGTGTTGGGAGTTAAGTGTCTGCAGGTTTCTATGGGTTTTGGTAGTTGGGCCTAATAAAGGTCAGAGATTGGAAGGGGTTGTGAGGCTGAAGGTTAGGAGATAGTTGTCAGAAAGAGGGAGTGGGGATATTATAAGATTGGAGATAGAGCAGTGATTAGAGAAAATGAGGTCAAGAGCAGTGGCGGCTGGTGACTTTTCAAGTTGGAGGGGCGACAGGGCAAAACATAGCCACTCCCCCTTTTTCAAACCACACCCATTTTTATAACTCCTCCCCCTGACGTCATAATGACCTTTATAAGCCCCGCCCAATGACCTTATGCTTGTAAAGCCCATTGAAATACATGATCTGCAATGCAGAAATGTCAAGAAGTAAAGTAACAATGTGTTAAATTCATTGGTATACAATATAGATTGATATAACAAATTTTGACCATATAGGCCCCAACCGCACCTTAAAAACCTTAAATAACAAATTGGGACCATATTGGCCCCAACCGCACCTTAAAAACCTTAAATAACCAATTTTGACCATATAGGCCCCAACCGCACCTTAAAAAACTTAAATAAGAAATTGGGACCATATAGGCCCCAACCTCACCTTAAAAACCTTAAATAACCAATTTTGACCATATAGGCCCCAACCGCACCTTAAAAACCTTAAATAAGAAATTGGGACCATATAGGCCCCAACCGCACCTTAAAAACCTTAAATAACAAATTGGGACCATATAGGCCCCAACCGCACCTTAAAAACCTTAAATAAGAAATTGGGACCATATAGGCCCCAACCTCACCTTAAAAACCTTAAATAACCAATTTTGACCATATAGGCCCCAACCGCACCTTAAAAACCTTAAATAAGAAATTGGGACCATATAGGCCCCAACCGCACCTTAAAAACCTTAAATAACAAATTGGGACCATATAGGCCCCAACCGCACCTTAAAAACCTTAAATAACAAATTGGGACCATATAGGCCCCAACCGCACCTTAAAAACCTTAAATAACAAATTGGGACCATATAGGCCCCAACCGCACCTTAAAAACCTTAAATAACAAATTGGGACCATATAGGCCCCAACCGCACCTTAAAAACCTTAAATAACAAATTGGGACCATATAGGCCCCAACCGTACCTTAAAAACCCTAAATAACAAATTGGGACCATATAGGCCCCAACCGCACCTTAAAAACCTTAAATAACAAATTGGGACCATATAGGCCCCAACCGTACCTTAAAAACCTTAAATAACATATAGGCCCAAAAAAAAATAATAATAATATATATATATAAATATATATATATATATATATATATATATATATATATATATATATATATATAAAAATTGATATCAATATATCACAATAAATAAATATATATATATATATATATATCAAATTGTTATATATATATATATATATATATATATATATATATATATATTTATTTATTGTGATATTTTGATATTAATTTTTATATATATATATATATATATATATATATAAAAAATTACACATAAATATACATAAACATATACATACAACAATATATATTAATTGATATTTATTATTTGATTAATTGATGTTCTTTATTACATGGTATATTATATTGTTCATGCATTTCTATTACACTTTATTTGTTATACATATTACAGTGCTATTTTTTGGCTATACATGTTACAGGATATTATCCTGTAACATGTATATCACATAAAATAGCCCTGTAATATGTATAATACATACAGGGTCAAACAAGTTCACACTAACCTTTTTTACCCTTACAGGCTTCCATACCTGCTTGCTGATTTGCTAATTTTTTAAAGACTCTCATTGGTTGAAATCGATGTCAATCAAAAATTTCAGCCAATCAGAGTCCTTCAAAAATTAGTATATATAGCAGACCGTGGGAAAAAAACAATTAATCGCGGGAGGGGCTCCTTGTAGGAGGAGCTCTTTTTAGTGTGTTGTTTTTTTTTTTTTAGAGCGTCGTTTTTTTTTGTGGAGGCCTCTTTCAATGGGCCAGAATGGATGGATGGACAATGGCTTCAATGAAGATTGGATTATTTTTGATCATTGGCTTCAATCAACATGGATTATTTTATTTTTGATCATTGGCTTCAATCAACATGGATTATTTTATTTTTGATCATTGGCTTCAATCAACATGGATTATTTAATTTTTGATCATTGGCTTCAATCAACATGGATTATTTAATTTTTGATCATTGGCTTCAATCAACATGGATTATTTATTTTTCATCATGACTATATCCAGAGAGGACAGAAGGCCAACGCTGGAGGGGTCAATTTTACAGGTAAGTATGTGCTGTTGTTTATTTTATTTTTTATTAATGTTTGTTTAAAGCTGTTTATTTTTGTATACAATGTGTTGTGTTACTAACTGTACTAACAATGTGTTTGCTTACTGTGTGTTTAATTGTAATAATGTTGTTACTGTATTTTTTTTTCCCTTCCCTTTTTTTTATTTTATCTTTAGAAGTGACATGCACATATACATGCCTGTTACTTCTAAAAATGGAATAAAAATAGGGGGGGGGGGGGGGGGGGTAGGTAGTTGGTTCATCCAGGGTGGGGTCGGTCACGGTCAGGCGCCCATCGGTCGCCCATAGGCCATGATCAGGGGTGGCACAGGCCTCATGGGGGTGAACATCCACCCCCATGTGGCCTGGTCAACCCCGCTCACTGCCCGAATACCCGGGGTAGCATAGGCCGCATCGGGGTGGTGCCGGGGGCCCGGTGGTGATCGGGCCTCGGGGGTGGCATAGGGCGGCAACATGGAGGTCATCAGGGGTGGCACAGGCCTCATCAAGGGGGTGATCCGATCACCCCCATGTGGGCCTGTGCCACCCCGCTCACCACCTGACTACCCCGATCCCGTGATCGGTGTAATCCGGTGGTGGCATGATGGCATAGCTAGGCTAGCATAGGGCAGGCCTGATCGGGGGTGGCACAGGCCACATGGGGGTGATGGCTGGGGTCGTCGGTGGTAGTGGGTGGCTGGGTAGGTGGCACTGGCAGGCTAGGCAGGCATAGTGGGGGACTGGGGGTAACTGGTCACCCCTAACTTTTATTAGGGGCTACTAGGGGTTTTGGTTTGGCCAGGGGCAGGGCAGGTGCCAGGCAGAGGCAGGTGTAGACTTACTGTGTTAGGCAGGCAGAGCAGATGAGTAGATTCAGCCAGGGAGGTCTCTCAGTCTCAGCGTGACCAGGGTCAGGAAACAGAAAGGGGGAAGGGACAGGGAACTGGTGGTTTTATTGACTGTATCAGTCAATCAAAATCAAACTCGAGGCCCTATTTGCTGGCGGGCGCTCAGGGCTAACGGTCTGGGTGGGTTTAGATTGATCACTTAGTAACTGGACAGCCTTCCATCATTGATTGGTCAATGATGGAAGACTGTCATTTATTAATTGATACATTTATGACCGCCCATGCATATCGTCACTGTGATGGTGGGCGGCATGCATTAACGGTCAGTGGGCCAGGCCAGGACTCATTGAAGAGAGAGAAGAGTCTAAGGTTAGTGTACACATTGTAATTTGATCACACAGGGTGCAGGCAGGGGGCGATAGATACACAGCATTAGTTAATGTAGCGCAAGGGTTATTTTAAAGTGACAGTGTCCCTTTTCTAACTTTACTTCATTTTAATACTATTTAGACTTGAAATGATGATGTACACCTTATATTTATTTGTTTTTGGGTTATACTAATACATTGTTGTGTTTTTTTTATTGCAGGGTGAAGAAAATATTTGGGGGGGCGTTTGCCCTGACGCCCCAATGGACGGGCCGCCCCTGGTCAAGAGAGTGTCCATCCTGGTGGGTAGGAGATTCTATCCATTGTGAAAGGCCAAGGGAAGAGGTAAGTGCAAGTAATTTTGTGGCTGTAGGGGAAGTGGGAGTGTCAGTGGCAATGTTGAAATCACCAAGAACCAGTGAAGGTATGTTAGATGAGAGAAAGTGAGGGAGCCAGGCGGCAAAATGATCTAGAAATTGAGAGGCTGGTCCAGGCGGGCAATAGAGAGATGGGTGAAAAGAGACGGATAGTGTGAACTTCGAAAGAAGAGAATTGAAGAGAGGGAACTGAGAAAATGCAATTGAATGAGCAGCTGGTGGAAAGTAATATGCCCACGCCTCCACCTTACTTATTCCCAGGTCTAGGTGTGTGACTAAAATGTAAGCCACCATATGATAGTGCAGCAGGGGAGGCAGTGTCAGATGGAAAGAGCCAGGTTTCAGTGATAGCTAAAAGGTTCAGTGAGTTGAAGATGAATAGGTCATAAGTGTAAGTGAGTTTGTTGCAAACAGACCCAGCATTCCAGAGGATTGCTTCAGGTGAGGGTGATTGTGAATTCTGAGAGGGCAGTATGTGTTTTTAAATGCTCCTAAAAAACAGACAGATGTAGAGAGAGTTATTTAGTGGGGGAAGTAGGGGCAATAAAAAAGAGAAAAGTTACAATTAGCAGTAGAATTACATAACAGCTTTTAATACCTTTTTACAAGGTGGAAAGCGTTTCTTTTTTACAAAAGATATAAACCATCAGTAATCTTCCTATAGGAGACACATTTTGGCCATAATAGAATCTCCACTTTCTTACACAGGGATTACCCAAACTACTACACTACAAGCCAAACTTCTAAAAAAGCTGGAACTGCCATCATTATCCACAGAGACTTTCCCTTCAAATTAGAGCATAAAAAGACAGATTTTATACTAAAAAAAAAAAATTGTTGAAGATGAAAACAAAAAGGCAAATGTGTATAACAATGACGGTGCCTACGGGGGGAGGGACATGTAATGTTAACCATCTCTCTCCTTCGGAAGAGGAAGAGGATATGTTTATGTGTACACAGAAAAGACTTCCACGACTGACCGCCCCTCCGACTCCTGGGAATATGGTCACTTATAGTGATGATGTAGAGGACGAATTTGATGATGCCCGCAAATACCTGCTTGCCGCCACCGTTCCGAATCCACCTCCTCCAACACCACCACCTTATGAAGGACGGCCTGCCAGAACCAGGCGGGCACCAGATCATCATTACGGAGGTAAGGGAATAACATCTGTGTCATTATATCCCTTAATTGAGGTTCCCAATCCTAGGGGGGGGGGGGGGAGCTTGTAGATGGGGGAAATGTGTTGCACCCACAATGCTAGTATACCGAGCATGGGCAGATGCAGATGTGAGGAGAGCTGTAGCAGGAGTTCCCCACCCAAATGACAATATGGGAATTTTCAGACTTAAGTTCCAGCGATTGCTGCAAAGTTTTAAATTAAATGGTGTTGAGGTTGCAAGATGTCTGAGGCAGATATTAGGGTTCGATTGGATCCTTAGTGAAGGTGACTGGACTCCACTGGACCCAAAGGGGGAGCCATTGCAATATGGATCACAAGAACTGACCCAATGAGTAGACACTCTAATAGGCAGAATAGCTGACGGACACAGCGAACACGCAGACTGGACTAAGATAAACGAGTGTGTACAAAAAGATGATGAAAGTGTGGAACAATATATGGGGAGGTTGCGGGTAGTATTTGACAGCCATAGCAGGGTGGCCAGACCTAACCCATATGATGATGCTGGACCATATGCTCAGCAACTAAAAAACGCTTTTCTCAGGGGATGTCATCCAGAAATAAATGACTTTGTGATAGAGCACCAAATTACTTACAAAACATGTTCCCTTAGGGAAACCATAGAATATGCTAAACATACAGAGGAGCAGTATAAGAGAGCAAAAGAAAAGAAACAGAGAAAGCAAGATAGTAAACCAAAGGAGGTGTATTTGATGACTTCTGTTGATGGGAAAGCGCAACCTATAACTTCTGCTTTCTTTTCTGGTGATGGTGGAATTAATCAAAAACGGGGAGGGAGAGGAGGTGGACGAGGTCGAGATGGAAGCAGAGGAAAATTTTATGGAAATTGTTACGTGTGTGGCAAGGCCGGCCACTTAGCACGTTCCTGCAGAAACAGAAAGTACCAGGAGGAAGAGGGAGCGGATGACGATGACCACCAGACTGACAAATGACTAGAACCAGGTTGTACCCTTCCTTTACAAATATTTGCTGAACAAGAATTGCTTGAGAAGAATAGTCATTCAACTAGATGTAGAGGGGGTAATGATAACATTTTTATGCGATACAGGTGCATGTAGATCAGTGTTGAGCGATGATGGCACATGGACTAGTTACACGTCGTCACAAAACATACTGGTTAGGTCAGCAGCAGGACAGACAAATAGCGAACCTATATCATGTCCACTCACAGTGAGATTGTTCAACGGCCAAACATTTGAGCATCCTTTTATACTCTCCCCTAGATGCCCGATAAATCTCTTGGGTAGAGGTCTGATGCTAAAATGCAACATTAGAGTGGTTCCTACAGAGTAAGGCATAAAAACATACATGGGGGACATACCTGTCGATGTAAATGTAGTGCAGGGGATGGGTGAACCACATTACTTTTACACATTAGACATGGTGTCGAAAGGGCCAGGACAAGTATCCAGCACTTTGTTAGCCATGGCTAATGACTTAGCTCCATCTTCCAGTGTAAAACAAAGCACAGGGTCATTACAATGCACAATGAAATTTGAAAGTACACCGGGGAGGGATGTGGACTATGAAAAAACATTTTTCAAACACACCAATACAAGAATAACCTTGGATTACATATACTGGACAGAAAATGGGTATACAGGGGTGGGAGTAAAATTGAATGATCAAGACCAGTTACTCTATGCAGGACACACAGTGCCACACATATCACTGGCTATGCAAGCTGGTGGAAGGTGGGTACAGGTAGGAGGGATGGTAGAAAAGGCTCAGACTGATAAAACACAATGGGAGTACTTGCCCTATGACCTCGGAGTGCAGTACTCACCGAGCACAAACATATATAGGAAAAGCCTGAACTGGGTAACTGAGACAAAGTAAACATACACCAACAGCCAATATGCATTCTCAACTGTGCACATATTTGCACAATTAGGGAAGAATAGAGGCATGGCCACATCTACCGGCAGGCAAGTCACTCATAAACAACTCCTTTTGCAGTTACTTGAAGCCATTCAACTGCCCTTGAAGATTGCGGTATGTAAATGTGTGGCTCATACCACAACAAAAGACTCAATTTCAATAAGAAATGTCAGAGCAGACGCAGCTGCAAAGCAGGCAGCTCTAACAGGAAACATACACATTTTTCTCTTACACAGCTACACATCTGTGTATCTCGAAGACCAAATTGACAAGAGTATTCTACAGCAAATACAGACAGACGCACCATCACAAGAAAACACATACTGGTTAAAGGTATGATAATATTTATGAGTGTGCAGAAGGGAAACCAGTTTTACCAAAATCACTATTCAGATATGCAGCTATGTTGAGCCATGGCATTAGTCATGTCTCAAGAGGGAGTATGGTAGACATGGTCAGCAGAATATTTTCAGTCTATGGATTAAACACCTATTTTAAAATTTTGTGCAGGGTGCCTTGTGTGTGCACAACACAACCCTCAGGGTAACTATTACCCCATAAGAGGCACATTACCAGAACCAACATACCCCTTCCAAACAATATGTATGGATTTCATTGAACTAACAAAGTGTGAAGGGAAGAAATATTGCCTAGTGATAATTGATGTATACTCTAGGTGGGTGGAAACGAAACCATGTGTACACCCTGACGCAATCACAGTGGCTAAAACCTTAGTGACACAAATAATTCCTAGGTTTGGTATACCAGAGGAAATATATAGCGATAACGGCACACATTTTGTGAACAAAATTATCGACCACTTGAGTAAAGCATTACACATAGAGTTGAAAAACCACTGTGCGTACCACCCACAGTCAGCTGGATTAGTGGAGAGAACTAGTGGTACCATTAAAAATAAATTGAGGAAAACGATGGCAGCGACAGGGAAAAATTGGCTTTACTGTTTACCATTAGTCATGCTAAACATGCACATGCTTCCAGGCAGGAAGAAGTTAACCCTGTTTGAAATATTGTATGGGAGACCATTCCTACTACCAGAATTTAGACCATTTATCTCAGAAGATGAGAACATGAGTGAAAACTTAGCAGACTATATGAGAAAAATGTTAAGTAAGAAAGATATTACCTCCATCTCTCTCTCTCTCTCTCTCTCTCATCCACAGCAACAGCAGGGACCCTGCATGGTACAACCAGGCCAGTGGGTCCTAATTAAAGTAATCAAGCGTAAAAATTGGGCATCGGCCAGGTAGGAAGGACCGTACCAAGTTCTGCTGTTAACACCCACTGCCTTGAAAGTTGCTGAACAAGCCACCTGGATACACCTGAATCACTGCAAGAAAGTTAAAGTGCCAGAGCTTGAGCCAGTTGATTCCTAAAACCTGCTAGCTGACTCATTGCGAGTCAGGCTGGGCTACAAAGGGGGGGAAACTCGTCTCAAACCCAGTGAAGAACCGAATGGTGCGGGTTTGGGGTTCTCAACTGGCCCAAGAAAATGTCCTGGCACCTGTTCAAAAGACCTAACTGGTGTGGCCTAAGAATCTCACTGACATGCCTCATCTTGATAACTCTCTGCATAGTAGCACCCATAATCATATGGGAAGAAGTAACAAGACCAAGAGGCAACCAGAAGCAATCTATTAGAGAGATGTGGATGCACAGAATGAAAAGAGACATGATGGAAGTCAATTTAACTGGCCAAGTGACCCTAGTGTTCAAGGAAGGGCAGATAGAACCCAACCAAATAGACCTATGTCAAGTACTAAGATGTGGAATATCTGGAGTAGGACTTAGTAGAAGGGTGAGAAAAGCGCCAGTATACTTGTGTATAGCCTCTCTATATGGAAATGAGAGAAGTCCTAGCTGGAAACTGGCCTTATGGAATACAGTAGCTGACTGGGGTTACTCCCCACCTAATCACATGCAGTGCAAAAGTACAAAGAGACGCTTAAAGCTGACACGGGTTGTGGAGCCATCCTCCTGCAGCCAAAATCAGCTATACAAAAGTGTGATGAAGGGAGACATACTTTTGGAATCTACACCTCAGGCAGAGGTAACAGCATGGAATATTTGCATATTCAGGTACTGCAAAAAGAGGAGCCCAGAGAGACTATTGATCTCACCAAGGTGGGCCCTGTGAATAGGACTGTGCCCTCACAGGTCATCTATTTGGAACCTGTTCCACTGCCAGACCGTCAATGGCAATGGCAATGTTACCATTTAAACTGAACCTTGCTTTAAGACCTTTGTTTAATACATTTATAAGAGGAGGGACTGTTAGGTATTTTAATTTCTTCATTATGAAATAATTAGCTAAGAATATCATGATTATAAAAAGTATATCAGCTTAGTTACAGTAGCCCATAATGGAGGACATAAGTTCTTTTGTTATTCAACTGGCGTTTTATTGCGAGCCTAAAACGGGCTACGTGTTACGGGCTTGAAAACCTTACAGTTATTACAACCGTAACTTCGAGCCCATCTAAGCCTTTAATCTTTCAAGACCGCAGGAGTTACAATCGCTAATCGCTATTCAATTGCTACAATTCCTCAAGCCCGCAAATGTTTTCACACCCATAAACGGCAAATGGAGAATAAAATCCTACGAGTACTAGAGAGGACCCGCAAAGGGGTTGAAGACATATCCATAGTGCTGTAAAAGCAAATAAAAAATCAATACTGCACTGTAAATGATGGGGAAAGTGATGAAATTGTCAATCTCGCAAATCGGCAATCAAAATAATTTTATTTTATGTTTTATATTTCGGGGTTCCATAGATCTCGGTAATCAATGAGTTAATACATATCAGGCCATCCACATTGACTAGAACAGTATTGACATTCATTTTTTTTTATTCTGTGTTTTGTGGTTTTGCGAGTCCAATCGCGAATTGTAGCAGACCGCTAGCCCACAGCAATATACCTCGAGTTTGCTGGCTTCAAATTGAACGAGTCTCATATACACCTCTCACACCAAAGTTAGTGAGTATGCTCTGCGAAGCCTCCTTGACAAGTATGACCTCCCTACTCTTAATAAAAAAACTTAGATCACCTCAATGCTAACATTACCCACAAGGAAATGAGAGATACCATCAATGATTTGAAACTAGGCAAATGCCCAGGATCAGATGTTTTTTCAAATTTGTACTACAAAAAAATTGCTGATCTTCTCATCCCACATTTACTAAGACTATATAATGCCATTCTTAAATGGTGAACAAATGCCACCAGAACTAAATCAGGCAGATCTAGTATTCTTCCCTAAAGAATGGTGAGACCCATTAGAGGTTAAGAACTATTGGCCAATAGCACTTTCTAGATTTCTACCAAGGTTTATCCACAAGGATCAGGTAGGTTTCATCCTGTTTAGACAAGCGGGAGACAATATAAGGAGAGTCCTAAATTCCTTAGCCCTGGATATCGAAAAAGCTTTTGATTCCATTGAATGGCCATAACTACATGCAGGGCTTTCCAAATTCGGGTTTAGGGGCCACTTTATTTATCTTATTAAGACCTATTATCACTCTCCTAAAGCCTACCTGAAACTGCCAGGCACTAGCAAATAGTTCTTAAACATCCAGAATGGAACCAGGCAGTGGTGCCCCCTTTCTCCCTTCCTATTCGTCCTCGCGATAAAACCATGAGCACAAGCTATTAGATCTAATTCAGACAGACACAGAGTGTAGGCCTTCAGCACTTTAAGTGCTGCTTATTTGCTGATGATTTACTTTGCACATTGACCCTCTCAACTCTATCCCAGCACTAATGAACATCTTAATTGGTTTTGGACAGATTTCAGGCCTTAAAGTTAACCTAAAAAAACAGAAGCCCTGGGACCCCTTTTAACCAAGCCAGAATTAGATTATTTGAAAAACACATATAATTTTGCCTGGCCTAAATCACACTTTAAATATTTTGGATTAAGCATCACCCCTAACCTCTTGGAATTCTATAAGGCCAATTGCCTTGCTCTCTTTAAATAAATGACAACAGTTCTCATCAAATGGCCAAATATGAGTTCTCTGGACAGGTCATATTAATGCGATAAAAATGAAAATCTTGCGCAGGATACTATACATATTTACATCCCTGCCAATCCCTGTGGTCGTAAAAAATTTAGACAACTTACAAAACCACATATTTAGATTTATCTGGCATGATAAACCCCCAAGAATAGCCAAATATTTAATGTTCAGACATAAAAGCATAGGCGGACTCTCCTGTCCTAAAGTATTTTAAAGTGGAGCGGATCATTTATACCATTAGCACATTCAGTAAGTCACCAACCCTCTTGGGTATTTGTGAAAAATTATCAAATGTGTTCCCACACTTGGGACAAGATCACCTGGCTCCCAATAACCCTCTCCCCCCCCATAAAACACACAAAACGAATGATTAAACTATCTCTGTCATGCTGGACATGGGCCAACTCCAGGTGTTAACTCACAGCCAAACTCTCCCCACTCAAATCAATTTTTTCCTCCTCCCCATATACTTAAAGATTTGATTGAAAAATCAAAATGTTGGTGGATTTCCACGGGCTTAGATAGACTAGATCCCTGGTTTAAAAACAATCAAATTCTATTATATGAGCAACTTAGAGATATCTTTGGTCTCCCCTTGATAGAACACTTCAATTACTGCAAGATTAGACACTTTATCACAACCTCTATGAGGACTATGGGACCCCCCAAGATAAGTTGGCTTTCCCACATATGCAAAGATGCCCCTCTAACACGTGGAATTTTAGAATCCCTATACTCAATCTTCACCCCCCCCCCAAAAAAAAACGATAAATATATGTTTATGAGTAAAGAGGAATCTGACCTATCCCAGGAATGGGAAAATGTGAAATGGGAGAAAGCATGTAGCAGCTTATCTACAGGGTCCTTGATCTACAGCATTTTTTAAATATCCATAAAAGTATTACAAAGAATATATATCACCCCTGATAGGCTCCACAAATGGAAACCCCAGGAAAGTGCCAACTGTTTTAGAGGTTGCCCAGCTACAGGTACCTTCCTACATGCATGGTGGTCCTGTCCTAAAACCTAAATCATGAGGGAAAAGGTAGCACAGTTAGCATCTAACTTGTTTGATACGCCAATCCTCCCAACTATTGAATTGTGCCTTTTGGGCATCCACAGCCGGGACCTCTCAAATACCCAAATCAGACTACTCCAGTTCTTCATGCTAGCTTCCAAAAGTCACATCGCCTGACGATGGAAAAACCTCAAGCTTTAATTTCCAAGAAATCATGAACAAAGTAAATTATATTATGATAAACAAAAGATTAACACATACTTTCTGACTCCTTTCAGATGTTCTTAAAAATATGGGAGCCTTGGCTGAGCTCTCTTAATAGCATTTCCTTAGTCTAAAATAAATACATTCCCCTAAATACTCCAAGGTATCAAGGAAAGGTGCGTCGAGAGGGTTTGGGACCCTGGCACCGACCCTGGAGATAGAATTGGTAAGTAAGCAAAAATGTTATGTATCTAATATATCCTTGACTTAAAGGACATTAATAATGTTGAAGCTAAACTTTGCCCCAACCCCCTTCCTTCGCTTCTACCCCATTTTGTTCATGAATACTTTGTGCTGTATAAGGTACAATGCAACTAGGAAACTAGGAAACCAAGCAACCGAATATATATCAACGATATGTCAACTTGTGAAAAACATGCAAGAAATGTGATCCACTCTATACTTGTACCCTCTTGTTCCCTTCCCCTATCATATTTTTCCTGTTATTTGTGTAAAACGGAAAATCATGAATGGTGAATCACACTATAATGTTTACATTCAAGAAAAGATATACTGTTTTCATGTTACAATTGTTTTATTGTATGAATATTATTAGTTGACTGAGAGCTCTCAAACTTACATACTAAAGGAGAGAATTTAAGTAAAGGGTGAAAGAATTAGAGGGGGAAAAGAAGGACAATGGCTTAGCAAGGTAGCCAGTGTATCAAGGAGGTTTTTGAAAGCAAATTATCAAATTAAACAGGAAAAAGTTAACCATCCATACTTTAGTGGTGCAGTAATGTGTGCGTGAGGTAGACAAAGACTGCATACCGGAAAGAGTGTGGAAGTGAAGCTGAAAAGATCGAGGGAGTAGGGAAAATGAGGTATGTGAGGAGAGAAAAAGAGAAAAAGATGAAAGATAAGGATGGGGATGTAACAGCACAACAAGAATCATAGGTAGGAGGGCAAGTGGGTTCACTTCAGAAGCAGGAGTTAAGGTGCGTGTCCTATGTCTGTTTCTAAGGTTGCAAAAACAATGTCCTCTAAAGTTATCATGCAGTTAGATCTCCTCCCCCCAACTCTTATCAAGCATTCTAAGCCTGACATTCAATAACCGACAAACAAGAACCAGTTTAACTCCACATAACTACTTTTGCATACAACATTCTAATGAGATGGTGTACAACCCCCTCCAGACTACACGCTATAAAACCACAAATAAATCAGTCATCTTTGCTGGAATGGTCAGAGAGGCACTGCTGGAAGCGTTATAAAATGCACCTCCCCCCATCGCAACAAGTTAAAAACTTAACACTATGCCTAAATTACACAATCTCATTAGAACAAATGGTTGTTCTTAGTGCCTTAGTGTCAAGACAACTACAACATCACTCTATATTTTTGGAAAACCACATTTCACTCACAGCATTGTGGGAAACCTATTCCTGTTCCAAAGTAATGCAAGAAAGAAAAACTGCCATGGTTATTAAGATATTAACTCAAATTGAGAAAAATGTGGTAATCACCATTACACGTGTAGTAATGCAATTATTTAATAAATTAAAGAGAATGATTGATGTCAGGTCTTACCTTCTAAGACTCCAAATGATTATTCTTGTTCCTTTGTTTGAACGGATGGCATCAAGTTCAGCCAATAGTTCTTTCTCAGTGGAGAGAAGGGAGTGTGTCAATATTGCCTTCAAATTAGTTTTTGAATTTGCAGTTTTTATTAACTGCTGTAAGAAATGTTAAGGAATTTCACACACAAAAAACAACCAAATTATCTGCCACTAAACAAATGAATGGTGGAATAGTAAATGATGGATGGATACAAATAATTTGAAAAATTAATAAAAAATGGATATTTATAGTATATTACTTTGTTTGCATGCTCTACTCCTGTAAGAGCTTTTAATCTAAGCAGTTGTGAAGAGTATTGGTAGACAGAAGGAGAAAGGAATATATGTCCAGATTACTATAACATTATTTCCTATGTTACAGAATTGTGTGCAATATTATAAAATAATTTAGTTGTAGTGGGTGATGGCACCAGGGGAAGTTTTACCTAAGCACAAGTGGCTCTTATATGGAAAAGGTTCACTTATAAAAACTCAAATATATGAGTAAAAGATTTTAGCTTCTCTTTCTTGCTAAAAGTCCTCTGTATATTGGGTGGTGTGACCTGATTGGTGCTTGAACTGATGACTGAATCAGCTAAGCATTCTACATGTCGATAATGGGGGGGGGGGGGGAGATTTTAATTGGGGCTAGTATGGCAACCGTTACTTTTTTTCAATATTTCCAACTCAGAACGCCAAAAGGATATTTTGCTTGTTGAACAATATTATTGGTACCATCACATGTTCTGCATTGATTGCCTCCAGGTAAGTCTGCGAGAGCATGCCCACGGACATGTCAGTCTCATTTTTAGTGAACACAATTGTATCTCTTCCCAGTCGCATTGATCCAGATTTAAATCCATTTCCATAAAGCCCAACAGGAACATGACCATTCACAGCAACTTTATCACTGTAGCCAAAGCTAAAATGAGAACAATACATTTGTATAAAAATCCCAGGTGACAAAATAGGTAGAGGTTGTATGTAAAAGTTAAATGCTACTTTTATTACTTAAAAACAATCTGCCCATTATAGTCTATATTTTCAAAACAGCTAATAGTAGAGACTGAACTTCCATGATCCTTTAAAATGGAAAGTAGAGAATTACAAGCTTATAATTAAATTCTCATTCCTGTGATGAGAACGGAAAACAGAAATTAGATTACAGCCAGACTGGGATAAAAACTGTGAAAATGTATGTGGTTTCTTTTATGTGTTTTTTTTTAAAGACAAACTCTTAGGTTATTGCACATTTTGTTCTGCCCAATAACAAAATACAGTAGACTCTCAGTTATCCGGCACCCATAGGGATTGGTAGATGCTGGATAAATGTAGTTTCTCGTTACTTGAGGGTTACTATTAAAATAGGCCTAGATTAGTTGCACATAGGATACTCTGCTAAGTATATTTGTCAGTGAGGGCTGTTCTAGCAGCAGCAGCAGCTTTCACTCGTCACTTACACACAGAGGTACGTTCAGCTGGAGGATGCGGTGCTGACCCCGGGGAATGTAACGCCAACACTGCACTAGCTCAGTCACTCATGTCTTTCTGCTTCCAGGTAAAACTTAATTGCAGAGACATACAGTGGATAAAATCTAGGTGCCTGTAAGCATTTTGTGGCATGACAACCTGGCTCCTGGCATTTGTTCAGCTCTTTAAAATTACCTTTTTATTTAAACTACAGTATTCATTTTTTTCTGGTTGCTTGAGAGTTCTGGTTGCTTAACTGAGAGTCTACTGTACCATACATTTACATACAATTATTTTCCTACCTACTTCTAGTCTTTAAAATTACCTTTTGACATTTCCTCTGCCTACCTTTTCTTGTAGATAATTATTAAAATTAAAATTGCATTTTTAGATAGGTTCTTTTGCTTTTCCCTCACTGTTTAGAAGCCACACTAATAGGAACAATCTAACACTTACCTGAGCATTTTATGTAGCTTTTCTTGATTCATGCCATTCCCGTTGTCTGTAAAAGTCAGACATAACTGTGTTTTTATAAAAGTTTGGTCAATCCACATTTGTTTTGCATTGACGTCAGGGTCGTAGACATTATCTGAAATAGAGAAAATATGTGGTAAATTGTAATTTAAAAAAAAAATTTTTTTTCATCATCCAATGTAATTATTTCCTATAGGTCAGGAGAGCATTCACTAAAGTCAATGGACAACTACTTGACAAGTATAATGTGAATCTCCTGATATTAATTTAGTTGGATATTTTCTTCTTACCTTAGCACAGGATACTAGTATTTGAAAGAAAAAAACTACATGTTTCAAACAGGCTGCAAAACCTACCAAAAGGTGGTAGATTTAGAAAAAAAATTGTAGGAGCACTGTTCACAACAAGTCTTATGAGAGTTGTACTCAATGCCCCCATTTTGTATATGTATGTACAATCACCTTTATACCTACCATAATATACTTTGAGCCTCATTCAATTGAGCTTTCAGGAGATCCGAGTTCTCAATTGTAGCCCGCAAGTTGTTTTGCTATTCAATTGGTGTCTGTTTGCAAGCTCCGATCAAGTTACGGGCTCCTGCCTCCGATTTACTGCGATGGTGTGTCCGTGTCTTGGAAACAAGCACTATGTACATTTGATTATATGCTCAAAAACAGGGCCCTCCATTCTTTAAGGTGTTAAGTTTGTTTTTTGCCATGTACTAATCCCCTGTACAGCGCTACGGAATATGTTGGCGCGATATAAATAAAGATAATAATAATAATAATGGTTCATATTGCAAGTTCATGCCCCCCCAAGCCTTTGATCTTTCAATTTCGCAAGAGTTGCGAACTCTAAAATCGTGAATCGCTATTCAATTGCTCCAAATCCCCCTCGTTAAGCAGGCCATCAAGCTCGCAAATGGCAAAAGTCCAACCACAAGTTACTGGTACCAAGGAGGACTCTCAAAGGGCTTAATGACATGTCCAGAGCACTGTAAATGCACATATACACACACTACTGTACTTTTATTAAGAGGGAAAGTGATGTAAGGTCTTAGAATAAATAGCACAACATTCTCAAGCACAACATTCTCAAGCAATTTACGTGTTATGTCGATCCTGGCAATCAATGTGTTAATACATATAATGGATCTCGCATGTAATAGAATATCATATTTACGGCTTTATCAATATTGCATTATATCTGGAATGTGGGTCCGATCGTAATTGAAGCCTGTAGGACTTCAATGAAAAATGGAGGTTGGATTTCAAAGCCCTACTGGCTTGAACCGCAAGTCACGATTGGACCCACATTCCATTGGCTGTTTCTAACCAGGAGTTACGGCCTTGCATCATCTATCATGTCCAAGCTTGCAAATGCTACGTTCGATAGCATGGTTTGTGATGTGCACTATCGGGCCGGGACTTGCGGGCCCGGCCAATTGAACAGTACCATAAGTTGCAGAGGCTGTGGGCCCGCAGGAGGCCCACAGACTTATGTCCTATACCTCCATAGTTTGAGTCTCCGATTTGAATGAGACTCTTTGTGTCCAGTTAAGAACAAGAGTACATATAGTCTGTGTTTTATACAGACTTACAAAGCTAAATAGATACTATTATTTTTTTTTTTTTAGTAGTATGATTATGGAAGCTAATAAGCTTTTTAGTTATAGCACATATATTGTTATACATTATCCATACTTTGGCTCCTACAAATAAAAATTTGTAAACATCTGTAATAAGTACTTTACTCTTAACTTTCATGTAGACAGTTTGTCCTTACCCCCAAAACCAAAAAAAAACTAATGTTTTTTTCTGTCCACATACTAGAAACCCGATTCAATAGTAGCCTGCATCTCACGGTAACAGGCCGTCTGTCTGCGGGAGTGCTGTGGGCTTGAACTCTGCAACAATGTCGGTGCTATTCAATCAAACAAGCCTTCAAGTTATGGGCCTCACGCCGATCCGTGCAGTCAGGGCGGGAACATGATCCATAAAGCAAAGCCAAAACCACCCATTTCGAAACCACAAATAGAAAATGAAACCGCCATTATTACGCAGTAAAACATAGAGGTTACATGTCAATCAATTAGCGTTTGGGGGTCCGACATGCGATGGGACTGGCAAAACTGCAAAATTCTAATTATTAAAAATGAATGCCAATACTGTTCTAGTCCATGTGGGTGGCCTGATATGTATTAACTCATTGATTCCTGAGATCGATATAACTCCAAAATGACACATAAAAAAAAAATTAGCGACGATTTGCAAGCTTGAGACTGTTGTGCAATTAATTCTAATGTCTTTCATCGCTGTCAACGTCATTTACAGTGCAGTATTGGTTTTTTTATTTGCATTTACAGTGCTACGGACAGGGGTTAAACCCCCTTGCGGTCCTCTCTAGTGCTTTTTAGATTTTCTCCTACATTTGCTGTTTACGGGTGTGAATACATTTGCGGGCTTGGGGAATTGTAGCAATTAAATAGAGATTAGCGATTTTAGTGATCGTAACTCTTGCAGATGGGAAAGATCACAGGGTTTTCAAAGCAGTAACCACGAAAACCGTTTGGAGCCTGCAAAAAGACGCAAATTGAATAGGAAATTAACTTACAGCCTCACTTATGGTCTCCAGTAACTTACGATTGCTCAATTGAATCGGGCTCTAGGTGTCCAGCATCTTCTAGTATTCTTAGAATCTACTCAATTTTAGCACATCCTGTTGTCTTAGCCTATTTCCAAAGCATACCTAACCTTTTACAAACTGGAAAGCTTCGTTAAGTCTGCAAAGATTTTTCTCAACTAGAAGTATCCATTTTGTCTGTCTAGGTTCCATCTTGTTTTGCTGTATTTACGTTATGCCACAATTCTCTAACAGTATTTGCAGCTCCTGTGGCTGACACGTGCACGTACATATACAGTAGAATCAGCTCTGTTTTTAAACATAAGCTGGCACAGAGCAAATAAGGGGCTGTTGGTCTACATTCTTGATTGTTGTGGGCTTTGACGGTAAAAAGAATACCACATACATCTATTATCTACATTATATGGTCGTCTATTGGTATTGCTGTGACCATTGTAAACATACACATACATTTACAGTATACCTTGTTAACATATGAAGAGTTAAAAAAAATTCCTATTAAAATGAGATAACCCTCTAAGTTGGTAAATATGTTTTATCAAACTAAGACTTGGCCAGGCCAAGTCTTAAATATTTTCACATGGGCGGGAAAGACCTTCAAGATGAAACATTACGAATGTCTCAAGATAGTGTGTTCTGAGACATACGCTTCTCTCCTCATTACCACATTGTTCTGAGCTAACATTATCAAGCAGGTGTTAAGATTAAGTGCACAATGGCCTAGTCTCTAACCAAAAAATGTTGGCAGACAATATGGAACAGAGGTCACACATATTAATAATAATTCATTTTATTATTTGCAACCTGAGCGCTCTCAAGCGGATAGAAATAGATATACACAACATATTTATTAATACATTCTAATTATGCCTATACATGCAAACAGGGAGTAACTATTTGTGATTGGTGGAAACCAACCTTGTGACGATGAGGAATAAATAATTTGTCTAATAGGCATAGAGGAGGATCATGGTCTTTCCTTTTTCTGTATTATTGTCTTGCCTGGGTATTTTATTCTGTACTTTTTTCTGTTTTTTTTTTCTGTCTTATCTGAGAGTCCTGTTCTGTGAACATATTTGACTGTCATTCTTGGGCATGAACCTATGCCCCCTTCATATCTTCCCTAATATACTGTATACTATATCTGTCTATATCCAAATTTTATCCTATGTCTACAACTCTTTCTAACAACCAATGACACAAAAAGGGATTACTTCAGTCTATCTTGAGAAGGGGGCCTAAAATGAGACAGGTGTTACTCTGAAATCCTATAAAGGTAATGTATACACTTGTTTAACTTTATAATTTGTAATGAGGTTAAAATAGTCCAATATACGACAATCCTTCTGTTTTGTGGGAGTGGTTACAGAACAAAGACTGATTAGCACCTTCATTACGGACTGTAGGTGTTAATCAATATATTCCCAACAACAGTCTGATTGACTTTATTCAATAATATAACCATTTAACGCTGTTACAAAACCAATTATTAAAAACACCTTTACGGCAAACCGTACTTAGCAATACTCAACATATATATAGCCACATTAAATTTGAAGTCCGTAACCACTACAGGACACCCACAAACCCTGCGGGCTTGAGCTTCGGCTGCGTTACAGAGCGTAAGTTACGGGCTTGAGACGTAAGCCCATAAACCCTCTCCGAGCTTGCAAGCTGTTAAGGGCCCAGAGGGGCCACGATCGTCCGTAACTATCCAATTGTGGTATAACGTAGTTCGACACAGATCTTCCAGGCAATAGACAGCGGTCTAGCTGAAGATGATTGACAGTAGGAGATTATAAATTTGCGTTCCACTTGCCCATGTGTTGACTGTGTTGTATTTTCCTTCGAAGTAACACGAAGGTCCCAGAGTTGGTGGTCAGGTTCAATTTGAGAGAAAGTAGGAAAGTTTGTAGAGAGGTAGTTTGCTGTTTCACTCATTTATATTCTATTACATACAATTTTACACTTAATATTTGCTTACACATATTTATAGATTACACATATTTGCAATACACAAAATGTAAAGAACACACATAGAGACATACATAGTTAGGTCACTAACAAGGGTCCCCGTCCACAGGCGAGAGAGCAAGAGGCTAAGGGCAAGAACAGGGCCCACAATTCCTCCACCAGTAGATTGTGGTCCTCCTCGGTTCTATCCGTGGCTGTGGAAGTTAAGCCAGGGCCTAGGGCTCAGGCTTGGAAGGAGGTAGCGGCTGAGGTTACAGCGGTAGGCACAGTGCCAAGGGATGTGAGGTCTGTCAAGCAGCGGTTTGATGACATCAGTGCCAAGGTGAGGAGGATGATGGCTAAGGAGGACAAACACCAGAGCGTGACCTATAATGAGTGGGAGACGGTCGCCAGGGACCTTCTGAGACAGTTGCCTGTCGTTGGAGCTTCAGGCCCAGCAGGACCCAGCCTCCATGTCAGGTGAATATCACATACACCAACATGCCACCACATGTGCATCACACACACTGCACATGTACATAATGACCAGCAAGGACACTGACATGTCAGCTCCATGGAATTAACAAGGGATAGATGGATGCATCATTAAATCCATGAAGCTGACAAATCACTGTCATTCTTGGGCACAACAACAGTAATCAAGCAATAAAGAGTCCATTTATTGGTGTGCCCACTGCAGCCTATACAGTTACAGAATGCAGCTGGAATCAAGATAGCATTAAGAGCCAAGAACAATCAAGACCAAGAACCAAAGAATAGATCATATCTAGCAGATGATAGCTTATCTGAGTTGCAATTGGGAGAATCATCCAGGTTCAAGCCTAGATGTCAGATAGTTAGAAATGATGTCAGTAAAGTTAGTAATAACAATGTTTTAATAATGAATTATTGACAAATACCTTTGTTTTCACTCTTTCAGCATCCAGGAGGAGGTCTGGGTCCAGTGGCGAGCCAAAGGGCGGGCGTCGGCTCCATCAGGGCACGAAGTGGAGGAGCAAGCCCGCGCCCAGAAGGAACTGGTGCAGAGGGAGGAAGAAGGAGGAGGATATGAGGGCCCTGGCTTGGAGGAGGAGGATGTCATATGGGTGGTGGGGTCACCATCCAGAAATTCGGCAACCCCTCCGGGATTCAACCCCACTATCCCCCTCCTCCAAAGACTGCAAATCTTGCCAGGGCTCTCCAACTGGACATATGGCGACCAGACCAGCCAGCCCCCCCCCCCCCTCCACCACCACAACATTGTGCTGGACTGGCCGTCGCCACAACCACCCGGCCCACCCACACCACCGCCAGATTCACCCCAGGCTCCAGCCAGGCTTCAGACCACCCTCCCCCGCCACTCCATAACTGCCACCTCCTCACCTGGCCACACCCCACAGGTCTCCATTCCCCACATCAGGCCAGGCTGCACAGGCGGAGATGCTGGCCCTCATGCGGTAGCAAGTGTACTTACTTCGGGGGATCCAGGCCAGCATCTCCGCTAATTATGCAGAGCTCATGCACAGCCTGGCAAGACGCAATAGGGAGGAGAGGAGGCATCATCTAATGACAGAGTCCTATCTGGCCGGGCTGCTCAGAATCGGACTTGTCCCCAGCCCCGCCTCCTCTACCCCTGAGGCATCCCCAGGACACAGGAAGCCCAGCCCCTACTCTCCTTCCATCATGCCTCCACCACCGCCACTTGGGTCTGATGTAAGTAACATTGAATCTGGCTGCTGAACTTTATGTCCTCTCGGTATTAATGGGTATTTTCCCATATTGCTGATTATCCAGAGACCTAGCTAATAGTTATTAATGCTTGCAGATTGGAATAAGGTGAGTTGGTATATTGTTACAGTATTTAGCACTGTACTCTACATGCATGTTTAGTTTTTTTTATCCTCCTCCACCTTGTTTTAGTTGACCAATTTTTTTCAGATTTTTGTTTTTTTCACCCTGCTGTATGTGTAAAACTGGATTTAATTACACAGTCCAGAGGTTGAATCATCTGTTTCATTGAGCAGATCTAGACATGTTGTAAGTGCTATGCACATTAATGGTTTCTTTAATTAAATGGAGTGATTTGTGATGATCCTTTTTTTCATCAGATACCAGTTGCAGTGGTGTAGTAACCACATATGACCCAGGTAGGTGCTATGCATCCTGCTTATTCTAGATTACGACATTCCCCCTCTAGGTATCCGCCCACACCACAACCATGATATTAATGCACAGTCTTGACCATTTCTGATTGTGGTCTGTGTATAAAATAATGCTCTTTTATACCATTCTAACCGTGTCAGGGCGTTTTCAATGGTTGGGTTTATGGGACATCCACATACATCACGTTAGTGTCACAATCCTATATCTGTAAACTAATGAGCCCTAGTTACCATGCATAGATCATAGTCATAATAGCATTATATATCATATAATACTATATTTCATATACTGTATAATGATAAAGGGTTAATACACATGCCAAGTCCAATTAGTGATATTATGGAGTATCAACATTCCCCTGAGGGACTGCTAACAATATGACAGGTAATACTGAAGTGGGTTGCCAGTTTATTCTCTAGCGGACTGTTATTTGTCTGACCTTTCTGCTATGACCTGCCCACCTAGAGTGACCCTACAGGTATAGCTCACAGCTTCATTGCAGTACACAAGCCTCTTTACCACCACCACTTATCAATGCTGAAGGGGAACATACACCACACTAATCTATTCCAACCCATCAGGAGGGGTCACAAACACACATGGAGGCTTTGCAGAGAAACGTGGCTCAACAGCCAACTCATCTCCATTAGGGGTAATCTCCTCTTTTTCCTCACTTAGCCGTTCTGAGACCTCCCAAAAACACCAATTAAATAGCAAATTAGCTTGCAAGCTCACTTACATGCTCCCTGCCTCTCCCCCTGTGCTGTGTGTGTAGTTGTAAGTTAATTTTCCAATTAATTGGTGTCTTTTGGCGGTCTCCCAACGGCTTCCGAGTTATGGGCTTGAAAAAAATGGCAGCCCTTAAACAGGTAAATTTGTAACTCGTAAGCCATTCAGAGTCTCTCCCCCTTCCTACGTTATGGGCTCATTGCAGCCCCGTCAAGCCAGTAACGTACGGGTCTCATGATGAGTGCCTTCGGCGCTCATCGCAAGCACCGCAAGAAGCGCAACTGTCGCTCATTGCAGCCCCGTCAAGCCAGTCACGTACGGGCCTTTGACGCTCATTGCAAGCCCCACAATGATCACTTTCGACGATCATCGCGCACGCGCAACCCATAACATTTAACATAGCGTTACCAAGACATTCGCAATTACCACTGTTATATAACTGTTATATGTGATACAGTGTAATATTTATGTCATATCAATTGCATGACATGATGACATGAGCAGAAGGCAAAACCATCCATCAAATATAAGTATATGTCACAGAAACTCAGCCAACATGACAAAAGCTGAATCAAATGATCACAAGACTTCACTGATTTTGTACAAAAAGCAAAACAATGAGCTACAACTCAGAGGTTCCAAACATAGTATAATTAAATAGGTAATAAGAAGTACTTTATCAATTGAATATTACTAAAAATGCAGTTTCCTAAAGTAAAATTACATTCAGAAATGACTTTTTTACCTGTCAATCAGCTTTTCTGATCCACAACATGCAGATGAATATCTATTACTAATGTGAGATCAATGTCAATAATTCCTTTCTACCCCTAGGGTTCTTTCTTGCAGATCCCAAGAAATACATTTTCTAATCTGCCTGGTTGTTCCTTGTTTGACAGGTACAAAATGAAAATGTAATGACAAATTTACCTCCGAAAATGCCTAAAATACATGGCATTGCTAACTTATCACTTAGAGATTTAATTTATACACATTTATTACATGATATAATACTGTATAATTACTAAACTAGAATACTTAAAGGAGAAGAGCTTCCAAATGTTGAATAAACTGTATATATATACTGTCAGAATGGTAAATGATGTGTGTTTTACCTATTAGCTCAGCGACAGCACTGAAAGGCCAGGTATGACTTGTTGAGTTGGTATGCAAAAACTTGGGACACAGCTGAAAAACAGAGAATAACTTGTTAACACTTCTCAGAATCAAGCGTGAAAAATATAATATTCTGAGGACAGCCATCTGCCCACATTCAGATTACATTAAAGACATGGCAATGGAAATGCTGGATATTAATCTCTTCTTCCAAGTAGTCACTGGAATAAATCTGAGCATGTGCAAACCCCAAGCAAGTAATTTGCAATAATCACAAAAGCCACAAAGTTTTTTTAGAAACCAAATACAATGTTTAATTTATTAGCTAATATCACATATAATAGTTGTCAAACTGTGAGTCGTCGTCACGAAGCGAAGCAGTTCTGGCCACAAATGCGGGCCGAATTTGGGGAGGTGGAGGCTCAGACGCAAATGCGGACCTCGTGAAGCGAGTGTCCGCATTTGCGGAGGTGGCGGCTCTACGGCACCTCACTCACGGTAAAAAGCAGCCCAGAAAAGCAGGACTTTAAAACAAAAAAAACATGCCGTGGGACTTAGAAAAAAAAAATACGATCCTGCGGGACTTAGAAAAAAACAAATACAACCCGTGGGACTTAGAAAAAAAAATCGGCACTTGGGAAAAAAAAAATATGACCCGCGGGACTTTAGAAAAAAATAATTACGAGGTTGCAAAAATATGAAGTTAACGGCCAAAACGCGTACATCCAAAAACAACAAAAACACTGAAAACTACAAAAAATAAAAACATTAAAAAACTCACACACAGCATGGGGGGACAGCCACGACATCTGCCAGTGAGGTTCCACGCAAATTAAAGTCGAATTTAAGGAGTTTCGGAACTTGAAAATCAGCCAAGCGAGAAAAAAAATGGCGGCCGAAAAAAATGAAAACGAGGCTACACGACCCCAAAGCACGCAAAACACCGCCAGGCACATAGGTCTTTTGCCAGGGACGTACGAGGTACAAAAATACACAGTTACGAACCACGGAAAATGATTGCTAGGCGTGTAACACATAGACAAACTACGCCATTTTACACTAACTTGCAACTATTAACATTACAAATCTAAAATGGCGCTTTACACAACTAAACCAACGGTTTGCCCTTGCGCACGCAGCATATTTCTAGTGCACAGTTGGGACATTGATGACACTTTCTCATCAGTGCAGCAACAGTCCAGCTGTACATTGTATGCTGCAGGAAAATAAAAAGAGATTGTTAGCTCTTCAGGCTATTCATTGCTGGATATATTAATTAGAAATAGGTAAAGTATATTGATTTATTAAGTAACTAATTAATTAATTATTATTTAAAAAATAGAGATATATATACCTGTCTTTGTGATGAGCGCTCAGAGGAGCAAAAGTAAACATGAGGAGAGACTCCCAATGAGCTCCAAAGGCACCCAGCGCAAGGCTCGCAATGAACGCCGAAGGTCCTTACAGTAGAAAAAGCTTTACATTGTGTGTCAAACAGCATTGCCATGGCTTCAAATTTTATTGCCCCGTCATTTTTAAAGGGCATGTCACTAGTTTGTTATATTATATGAATTGCCAGTGCTTTGCTTGTTTACCAAGTATGCCACTGAGAAGGGTATTGTGGATGCAGAGGAGATTCCAGGTGGATCAGCTAAAAGCACTTGCGCCAAGGATTGCACACATAAAATAAAGAAATCTGTATCAAAGGACCCATACCTAATGACAAACCACAATGGCAACATTATGCAATGATTTCTAAAAATTGTAGGGGCCATAAGTAGCCAGTAATACAAAAAAAGTAATAATCATATTGACATTTTCATAGTTACATAGTAATTGAGGATGAAAAAATACTTTTAGTACATCACATTCAACTTTTTTGGATCTTCTCTGATATTTGTAATATGCAGATGTATTGATAATTGATCCAGAGGAAGGCAAATAGAAAAAAAAAACATTGAAACATTGCCAATTGTCTCAAAAGGGAAAACAATAAATTCCTTTCTGACCCCAGATACTGTCAATCGGATTCCTTCCTGGATCAGAACTCCTTCTCTAGTTATCCAGGATAACCCTGAATGCCCTTTTTATTAAAAAATATATCCTTTTTAAAGTTATCTATTTAATCTGCTGTCACCACCTCATTTGGTAGAGAATTCCACAGAATTACACAGTTTAACCACCCTTACTGTGAAGAAGCCTTTTCTTTTTTACAACGGAATCTTTTTCCTTCTAACCTCAGGGATGAAATGAGAGAAGAAGGGAAGGGTAGGAGAAAGCGCACCGGCACCTTGTGCAGATGAACAAATTGAATATAGAATTAAGAATATTAGGAAATAGATATTCTCAACTCTCACCTTGGATAACTTGGATTATGAGGTATTTCAAAGCACTGGTAAACTTTTAGGTGTAGGACCCAAGTGGTATGGTGGTCCAATCTTATGTCCAGGTACAGAAAGTTTTGCATATGTACCTTATGGGAACATCTATTAATTAGTCTAAAGGCTTCAATAAATGACTAATCCTATTTCTATTTATTAAATACTGTATATACTGGAGTATAAGCCGACCCGGGTATAAGCCGAGGCACCTATTTTACCACAAAATACTGGGAAAACTTAATGAATAAGCCGAAGGTGGGAAATGTGCTGCCCCCTGTGTCCCTCTTGTGCCCTCTGTGTCCCCCTCTTGTGTGCCCCCTCTCTCTCCCCTGTGTCTCTCCCCCTCTCCCTCCCCTATGTCTCTTCCCCTCCTCTCCCTCACCTGTGTCTCTCCCACCTCCCTTCCTCCCCTGTGTCTCTTCCCTCCTCTCCCTGCCCTGTGACTCTTCCCCCACCCTCCCCTGTGTCTCTTCCCCCGCCTCCCTTGAGTGTTACTGTCTTGGGTTGTGTTATTGCCTTGGGTTGTGTTACTGGCTTGCGTTAAGTGTTACTGCTTAGGACTCTTTTTTATGTCCTACAGGCTAGTTTTACGACCTTCGGGCTAGTTTTATGCACTTCGGATTTGTTCGTTTGTTCCTTTTTTTTTGGCGGCCATTTTTTTCTCGCTTGGTCGATTTGCGATGCTTTGCGAGGCTCGCAAAGCGGGACAAAACTGCAAACATGACCAACATTCTTGGTCCACAACTATATATGTGATATTAATTAACTATGTAAATATATTAAATTATGTCTTGCTTTTTATAATTGTATTATTATTATTATTGTTACTATTTGTTTGCGTTTGTCTTCACAATGCTTTATAAATAATATGATTATAAATAATATGATTATATTGTGAAAATAAATGTTCTACTATTCCTGTGAAAAGAAGCAATTTACCAGTACTAGTATATATATGCTTGCTTTCAGGGGATGAGATAATGAAGAAATTGCTCAGAGCTGCGAAACGCGTTTATCTGATTGTCACAATATACATTTTTACCATTTTCTTTTTGCTGGGCAGTGTGCATATATCTTTTAGTCATGCTATCACTGTCAAAAGTGATTTTACTCTTTGCATACTGTACTATATATTGTAGAGTTTTTCAATTGCGATTATTGTCACCTATTGTTTATTTTCACGGAAGTTATCTCTAAAATTAGTACGGACTCCGCAGATTTAAATATCAATATTTGACTTTTCCAGCTTTTAATATGATTATTGTTTTATTAGTATTATTTTTTATTATCATCATTATTATTCTTAATTTTATTTTGTTTTTATAATTTATTAATTCAACTACAAAAGACTTACGCACATAAAACTATTCTACCATTTTTCTGTACCTGGAGATAAGAATGGATCACCTTACCACTTCGGACCTGCACCAAGAGTTTACCAGTACTTTGAAATACCTCATGATTCCTTGAGGTTATCCCAGGTGAGAGGCGAGAATATCTAGTTCCTAATATTCTTTATTCTATATTCAACTTGTTGAATCATCTGCACTAGGTGTCGGTGCGCTTTCTCCTACCCTTCCCTTCTTCTCTGTTTCATATCTAACTAGACACTCCTTTGAACAGTGTCAATTGAGGACAGCAGCACAACGCAATGTGTGAAAAGAAAGAAATCAACCTTTTTTGGATATCATACATTATTACATCATCAGAACACAAAAGTGTGTATAAAGACAAAAAGATGAATGCACTAGGAGGGTGGTTAAAACCTGAGCACTAGGCAGGGACCAACCAATCCCAGTGTCCACTATACTTATAGTAACCTCAAGGAATGTCTTCTTGTCAATTGAATACTTCTTGGTACAAAAAGTTTACTTGACAAATCCTTATATTGACCCTGGCTATATTTATGTAAGGTAATCATATCACTTAGACACCTTTTTTCTAGAGAAAATAAGTTTAATTTGTTAGTCTTTCTTCATGACCCCCCCCCCCCCCCCCCCCCACACCTTCCATTTCCATTATTCGTTTTGTTGACTTTCTCTGTACTTTTTCCAGCTGTTTCGATGGTAGGAGTTACAGGCTTCATGTTCAGGCTGTAGATGCGACTTCCGACGGCAGGGTTTACGATTATCGGGAAGGGGGACTAACTTGCGGCACCTGCCAATTGTATAGCTAAGTAAAAGTAGAGCTACTCAAGCATGCAGCTCAAAAATAGAACATTTTGAATTTACTTGCAAGTAACAGCCCCGAATTGAATGAGGCACCAAATGTATAACATATTCATGTTAAATCTCATTTATCATTTAGTTGCCCATTTCTCTAATTTATGCAAATCCCTTTGGAGGGTTAAGTACAATTTCTGATTTAATTACCTTGCACAACTTCGTGTCATCAGCAAAATTGGAGACTTTACTTTTCAGTTCTACTTCTAAGCCATTCATAAATATGTTAAAAAGGAGAGAAGCTAATACTGAACCCTGAGGAACCTCACTTACCACATTAGTTCAATCTGAGTATGTTCCATTCACAACAGCCCTTTGCTTCCTGTCTTTTAGCCAGCTCTCATTCCATAAACAGATATTTACTGCAATTCCTTTATCCCTTAGTTTACACAACAGTCTTCCATTTGGCACTATATGAAAAGACTTTGCAAAATCCCAAAAGACTACATCCACTAAGTTGCCTTGATCCAAGTTCTTACTAAAACTTATCACAGAAACTAATTAGGTTTGTTTGATCCCTCATAAATCCGTGTTGACTCCTACTAATCTTGTTCAAAGAGACATGCAGCCCTATTAAATCCCCCCAACACGAAAACCCGTAGCCGTAACAGAGCTTAGACTTACGGCTATTAAATTGGCAGCTTACAGCTAGCTACCCGCAAACGATCTGCGGGTTACAGGCAGAAAAAAAACCTGCGGGATGTCGAAATCACAACTCCGTTGCCACAAAGCCTTTGATCTGTCAATCTCGTAAATGTTACGCTCGCAAGTCGCTAGTAAATTGCTACGAATCCACTAGCGTTCAAACTCGTAAACCGCAAATGGAGCCAAAAAGCCTATGGGTACTAAAGAGGACCTGCAATATAAAATACTTTATATCATTATAATTTATAATTTCTGTGGTATATAGATCCCGGCAATCAATATGGCTGATATTCTTGTATATTGTCCCTTGTTAACCATTCTCAAAACTTTACTCCTACAGAAGTGAGACTTACATTTCTATAATTCACTGGATTTGCTCTTGATTCCTTCATAAATATAGGTATCCCATCTGCTTTTCTCCAGTCATCTGGTAGCGACGATTGTGTCTTGAAAAATTAGATATAATGGATTGGCTATTACAGGACCTGGAGCTTTATTAACATTTGTTTTTTGCAACCTCTTTTGCATTTCTTCCTGTGTTAACGGTCCCAACCACTGGTACCTCCCTTGTGTATACCGAAGAAAAACACTTATTTAGCTCATCTGCCTTTTCCTGGTCACTATTTATCAGATGGCCTGTGTCACGTTGTAATATTCCTATAGCTTCCTTCTTGGCCAGTAATATATTTTAAATAAAATAAGATTCATTTTTTCTATTTTAGTCAGTCTAATAGCTCTTTTGCAAGCCTTGTTAAAGGCATATTCAAGTGAGCTGGGTTATTAATGCGTCTGGTAGAGGAGAAGTTGTAGTTTATGAAAAAAATAGCTTGCATGAAAAAATACCAAAATAAAAATGTAAACAGTTACCCTAAAGTTTGCTGAATGTCTTGCATTTGCAAACTGTTTTCTATCAAAGTTGACACTACCTGAAATTCCCATGGAAAATTAACATAACTAATACATTGTATCTTTTTGGCATTTGCCAATTGTGCAGGCAGCTTTCCTTTAGAATTATGTAATACCCAGAACAAGGTCTGTGTCCTTTCATTCACTGATTGTTTTACCTACTGTACATCCCAGGTGAAACTTCCCCCAGCCCCAATGATTTACCCCATCCCCACACACACACCACCCCCAGTGAATTGTCCCATTAGCTCCACAAGCCCCAGTATATTGCAGGCACTCACTCACAGAGAGACACATGCACAGAGACCATGGCTGGCTCTTGCAGGTCATTGCCAAACCATAAATCAAGCATAAATGCTCATTTGCCTAAAAGACGAATTAGAATAGGAAGAAGCTGAAATGTTTGGTTTCAGTACAATTATAGTTTGTCAGAAGTTATCAAGGGGAGGGTGTATGTCTAAAGAACAATCGTATAACCGCAGAAGCATTTTTACTTGAATATCAATTTATGGTCCTTTAAGGACCCAGTCTAATAGTCCTCTATGCTGGCTGCATTCAGGATTGCTGATTGTCTGCATATCTGAGCATGCTCACATGGACTAGTTACACTTTTATAAAATCACACCCTGAGAAGCCTAGCTCAATCCTGATTGTGTAAACATCACCTGCAACTTATTTTTTTAATGCAAAAATGGTTTGCATTTTTTTCATGCAAACATTTTTGCTAGGTGGGTTATGATGTTTCTCTACAGGATGCATTCATAACCCACCTAACTTTAATATGCCTTTAATTTCTGTGTACTTACACAAAGCTGCCTCTCTTTCTTGTATAATTTAAATGCCTGTTTCTTACTCCATATCTTGATCTTTAAATCATTGTTAAGCCACATTCGACATGATTTACTCCTTTTACTTTTATTTCCACATGGTATATGGTGATTAGTAGGTATATTTAGTAAGGATTTAAATTTTGCCCATTTACCTTCAGTACTTTTACCTGTCAGTTATTTGTCCCAGTCTATTAGCCCGATTAAATTCCCTCAACCTTTAAAACCGTAGCCCATAATGTAGCCCACAAGACTTGCAGCTATTAAATTGGCCCTGTAAAGCAAGCTGATATCAGGACATGGAAATATGAACTGCGCGCCTGCAAATCCTTTGATATGTCAAGCCATTTGGGATCCTTGGTTAGCATCTTCATTTAGCATCCCCCTAATATAACACCTACATTTTGGTAAAGTGATCCTGGGGAGGAGTCTAAATTGTGGTATCCTTACTGAGGTCTGTTTTGAGCACTCTTAGGGGCGGCTATTTCAGCTTTAGCCACAAAATTCTATATTAGCAGCCGTATTAAATTGCAATTCCGACAATTGAATAGGGCTCTATATTCGCATATAGCATATTTTTTTACAGAAGCTTATAGTTAGTGAAGACCTTGCTTTTGGATAGAAGTTTACTAACTAAAAACTTCTGTAAAAAATATATGCTATGTGCTTAAAAAGAGACCTATTCATTTGGCCGGATCGCAATTTAATAAGGCTGTAGGTTAGAAGTATTATGGTTTAGCTAACTAATTTAAAATGTATCTTCGCTCTTGTTTAATCCTTGTTTTATTTTGTATTGTGTTTCTTTTTTTATTTTTATTTTACACTGAAACGTTAACTATGATACATGAAACTTTAATAACTAAAAATTTAAAAAAAAAGAAGGTCTAGTCAGTTAATTACTGGAAAATTTTATACTGTGAATCTTTACGTAACTTAACTGACAAAATACAGTTGTACAAAATGTTTTATTTTTTGTATGCCTTCTAATAAAAGATTATAAATTAAAAAAAATACCTGCACATTCATATAGACAATACACATAAAAAATGCATGCACATATATCTGAAATAATATAATAGAAAAATCTATTTACACATAATTTTATATATAATTATTATTGTACGTTTATGTATTTTAAAATGTGATACGTGTGTGTGTGTGTAAGGCTTTAAATACTTTTTTTTTATAAAAAAATACCTAGTTCATACTGTGTATACTCACATAATTATATGTGTAATAAACAAACAGATATCAATATCTTACACCGTTGACATGAATCCCACATATCTGCCCTTCACCACTTCTTACAGTCATGCTATATTGATATATAAAGTACACATACATGCACACAGACTTTACATATTCACATACAGCCATCATCATATAATACAATCACACAGACATAATCATAGAAACAATTTTTTATATTTTTATGTGATATTATAGAGTAAATGGGTGTAGGAGCCGAAGAAAATCTGGGGAATATACATGGCCGGATTACCCATTAGGCCAACTAGGCAGCGGCCCAGGGGCACTTACCTGTGAGGGGCGCCACTTCTTAAAAAAAATGGTTCTTGAATAAAAAAAAAATCAAATGTTGCAGTTCATAGACCGGCTACTAGGGGGTAACCACCGGATGGGGCAGTTAAATATATATATATTTTTTTATGTATTATTAAAATGAGGCGCCCTCACTGAGGAGCACCTGTAGACATCTGCCTATGTTGCCTTATCATAGATCAGGCCATGCCCAAAACCCTCCCTAGTGCACCTCTTTTTTAGCCACGCATTAACCTACCTAAGCTCCATCTGCACATGGCACTGGTAGTAAAATATTACCCTGGAGGCCCTTGCCTTAAGCTTATTTCTTAATTCTATGAAATCATCCTTTAGGACACTCCATCTTCCACTTACTTTGTCATTGGTACCAATATGTACCAAGACTGCTGGTTCATTTCCAGCCCACTCACCAGCCACAAAAAGATATAACTTTAGCCAGGCAAAACTACTCCCCCTTTCACTTGCCACTGATCACTGCACACAAAACACCCTTTAGTTTACAGCTTTAGTATTCAGCAAAATAGATGTGCATAGTCCATCCTGGGCTTTGCTTAAAGCTGTGTCATTCAGCAGGCATATGCTTAAAGGAAGCCATGTTTAAAATTGTATCAGATTATAAGAGCAAAGCCTTTGTGGGCACATGTGCATGACCCTGCCCAGGTTCCCAGAATGCAGTGGAATAACTGTATTTTTCAGAATTTTGAGCGGGAAATACGTTTTTTAACTTATTTTAGACATTTAAATGTGCTATTTATTTACTGTACTACTGTATGGTGGAGGGATTCTATCGCTTTTTTGCCCACCATAAATGAAATGATTGCTATGGTAAACTACCTCCCTATAATATCTAATACACAAGCTAGGAACCGGCCCCACAATGATGACAGGCAGTAATCTTGAAACAGCTGTCTGTGATTAGGTTTCCTAGCTTTTGCATAATTCATCCTAGGCATATGCTTAAAGGAAGCCATGTTTAAAATGCGATCGGATTACAACAGCAAAGACTTTGTGGGCACATTTGCATGTCCCTCCAACCCAGTCATCCACCCACTCCCTCTATCTAACCATCACTTACTTACCTTTAACCTCACCTCTTCTTCCTCCCACCACCCCTCTCCAACCCCTGCCACCATCACGAACAGAAACCTGCTAGCACTTGACCCTACTCAGCTCTCCATTAATATCCAACTCCTTCTCAGCCCCATCACCTACCTCAACTGCCCTGACACTGCCATCTTACTCTACAACTCTACTCTCTCTTCCATCCTTGATACCCTCGTCCCCATAACCACACGAAGACGCCCTCGCTCTCTTCCACAACCTTGGCACACAACTCAAACACGATACATCCAGAAGTGCTCGCGCACCGCTGAACGGCTCTGGAGGAAATCACTCACCTCTGCAGATTTCCTCCACTACAAATTTATGTTACGCTCCTACTCCTCTGCCCTCAACCTCGCCAAACAACACTACTTCACTTCACTAATATCAACCCTATCCTCTAACCCAAAGCGTCTGTTCGCCACTTTCAAAACTCTCCTCCACCCACCACCTCCTCCCATCCCTTCCTCTCTCACAGCTGAAGACTTTACCAACCATTTTATTCATAAAATCGAAAATATACGCAATGAACTCTCATCTCACAGTGGCTCACTCACTCTACCATCTCAACTATTCAACCACACCCACTCTTCTCCCTCCCCCAATCCAACAGCCACTTTGAACTGCTTTGCCCCAGCTACAGAGGATGAAGTCGCTAGCCTGCTATCATCCACTCGCCTCACTACATGTCCTCAGGACCCTATTCCATCTCAGCTCATCCCTCCCCTCTCTACCACACTAATCCCAGCTCTCACACACATTTTCAACCTTTCCCTAACTACCGGCAAGTTTCCATCTTGTCTAAAACACGCCCCAATTACACCCATGCTCAAAAAGTACTCATCTGACTCTGACATTGCTTCTAACTACCGCCCTATCTCTCTACTTCCCCTGAGTTCCAAACTGCTGGAGCGGCTCGTCTATACCCGCCTTACCAGCTTTATTTCCTCTAACTCCTTTCTTGACACCTTCCAATATCGGCTTTCGGGCCCCAACACTCCACCGAGACAGCTCTCACTAAAGTCACCAATGACCTGCTTACTGCCAAGTCAAAAGGTAATTTTTCTATTATCCTTCTTCTAGATCTCTCTGCTGCCTTTGACACAGTTGACCATCCACTTCTACTCCATATCCTCTCCTCCCTCGGTATTCGAGACACTGCCCTTTCGTGGTTCTCATCATACCTTCAAAATCGATCATTCACTATCTTCTTCTCTGACACCTCTTCTTCTCCTTACCCCCTGTCTGTTGGCGTACCCCAAGGATCTGTCCTAGGCCCGCTCCTCTTCTCCATCTACACTTCCTCACTTGGTACCCTTATAAACTCTTTTGGGCTGCAATATCATCTCTACGCAGATGATACCCAAATCTACCTCTCATCTCCAGATCTATCCCCCTCTCTTCTAACACATGTCTCCAACTGCCTCTCTAGTATATCCTCTTGGATGTCCACCCACCATCTCAAACTCAACATGTCTAAAACTGAACTCCTAATCTTCCCTCCCTCTCCCACTGTGTCAATTCCTCACATCTCTCTCACTGTCAATAAAGACATCATCACCCCCTCCTCCCAAGCCCATTGTCTTGGGGTTCTACTGGACCACGCCCTGTCCTTCATCCCTCACATACAATCACTAACTAAATCTGGTCTTCTCCATCTAAAAAACATCTCCAGAATTCGCCACTTTCTTACACAAGACACAACTAAAATCCTTATACACTCTCTCATCATCTCTCGACTGGACTACTGCAACTCGCTTCTTGCTGGCCTACCCACCACCAGACTATCTCCACTTCAATCCATTATGAATGCCTCTGCTAGACTCATCTTCCGTACACAACGTTCAGTGTCAGCATCACCTCTCTGTTAAGCTCTCCACTGGCTTCCCATAGCCTCCAGAATAAATTTAAAATCCTGACCCTAACTTTCAAAGCCCTCAGCAAGAGCACTCCCCCATACATTTCTGGTCTCATCTCCAATAACCCCCCCCCCCCCTTTTCGCTCTGCTTATGACATTCTTCTTTCCACAACTCTTGTCATCTCCTCTCACTCTCGCCTTCAGGACTTTTCTCATGCTGCCCCTATTCTCTGGAACTCCTTGCCTCGCTCAACCAGATTATCCTCCAGCCTCAAAACTTTCAAAACCTCTCTAAAAACACATCTTTTTAAAGAAGCGTATCACCTTCCATCCTAACACACTCTCACCTCTCTCTCCCTCCTTTTCCTCACACAATACCTTTAGGTTGTAAGTCTGCAAGTTTCAATCTCACAAGGTGCTTTAGGGAAAGCACTATGGATTTGAGGCTCAAAGACAGGGCCCTCCTTGCCTTGCTATTTGTTAATTTGTATGTATCCTTGTCTTGAACGTATCTTATGTACAGCGCTACGAAATATGTTGGCGCGTTATAAATAAACGATAATAATAATAATGTCCCTGCCCAGGTTCACAGAATGCAGTAATGCTGTGGAATAACTGGATTTCTTTGAATTCTGAGCAGGAAATACATTTTTTTACTTATATTTTTGATATTCGAATGTGTACACAAATGTACACACAAACACACATGTATATATATATATATATATATATATATACAGTATATACAGTGGATATAAAAAGTCTACACACCCCTGCTAAAATGGCAGTTTTCTGTGCTGTAAAAAAATTAGACAAAGATAAATCATTTCAGAACTTTTTCCACCTTTAATGTGACCTATAAACTGTACAACTCAATTGAAAAACAAACTGAAATATTTTAGGTGGAGGGAAGAAAAATAAAAAATAAAAATAATGTGGTTGCATAAGTCTGCACACCCTCTTATAACTGGGGATGTAGCTGTGTTCAGAATTAAGCAATCACATTCCAAATTGTGTTAAATAGGAGTCAGCATACACCTGCCATCATTTAAAGTGCCTCTGATTAACCCCAAATAAAGTTCAGCTGCTCTATTTAGTCTTTCCTGACATTTTCTTAGTCGCATCCCACAGCAAAAGCCATGGTCCACAGAGAGCTTCCAAAGCATCAGAGGGATCTCATTGTTAAAAAGGTATCAGTCAGGAGAAGGGTACAAAAGAATTTCCAAGGTGTTAGATATACCATGGAACACAGTAAAGACAGTCATCATCAAGTGGAGAAAATATGGCCCAACAGTGACATTACCAAGAACTGGAGCTTCCTCCAAAATTGATGAAAAGATGAGAAGAAAACTGGTCTGGGAGGCTACCAAGAGGCCTACAGCAACATTAAAGGAGCTGCAGGAATATCTGTCAAGTACTGGCTTTGTGGTACATGTGACAACAATCTCCCATATTCTTCATATGTCTGGGCTATGGGGTAGAGTGGGAAGATGAAAGCCTTTTCTTACGAAGAAAAACATCCAAGCTAGGCTACATTTTGCAAAAACACATCTGAAGTCTCCCAAAAGCATGTGGGAAAGGGTGTTATGGTCTGATGAAACCAAGGTTGAACTTTTTGGCCATAATCCCAAAAGATATGTTTGGCGCAAAAACAACACTGCACATCACCAAAAGAACACCATACCCACAGTGAAGCATGGTGGTGGCAGCATCATGCTTTGGGGTTGTTTTTCTTCAGCTGGAACTGGGTCCTTACTTAAGATAGAGGGAATTATGAACAGTTCCAAATACCAGTCAATATTGGCACAAAACCTTCAGGCTTCTGCTAGAAAGCTGAACATGAAGAGGAACTTCATCTTTCAGCATGACATCGACCCAAAGCATACATCCAAATCCCAAAAGGAATGGCTTCACTAGAAGAAGATTAAAGTTTTGGAATGGCCCAGCAAGAGCTCAGACCTGAATCCGATTGAAAATCTGTGGGGTGGTCTGAAGAGGGCTGTGCACAGGAGATGCCCTCACAATCTGACAGATTTGGAGTGTTTTTGCAAAGAAGAGTGGGCAAATCTTCCCAAGTCAAAATGTGCCATGCTGATAGACTCATACCCAAAAAGACTGAGCTCTGTAATAAAATCAAAAGGTGCTTCAACAAAGTATTAGTTTAAGGGTGTGCATACTTATGCAACCATATTATTTTATTTTTATATTTTTTCTTCCCTCTACCTAAAAGATTTCAGTTTGTTTTTCAATTGTGTTGTACAGTTTATAGGTCACATTAAAGGTGGAAAAAGTTCTGAAATGATTTATCTTTGTCTCATTTTTTTACACCACAGAAACCTGCCATTTTAACAGGGGTGTGTAGACTTTTTATATCCACTGTATATATATATATATATATATATATATATATATATATATATATATATATATATAAAAGTTAAATGTCTAAAGCAAGTTAAAAAACCTGCTTCCAGCACAGATTTCCGAGAAAAACAGTTATCACACTGCACTCTGGAAAGTTGTATAAATATACTGTGTATAAATATATATATATATATATATATATATATATATATATATATATGTTGTTGTTTTTTTCAGTCCTTCAGTCATGTTCGACTCTCGGTGACCATATGGAAACAGCACGCTGGTTGTGCTTATCCATATTGATTTCTTGGCAAAGATACTGGAGTGGGTTGTCAGTTCCATCTCCAGTGGACCACAATTTGTCTAACATCTCTGCTATGACCTGCCCATCTTGGGTGACCCTACATGGTATAGCTCACAGATTCACAATCCCCTTCACCACGGTAAGATAATGATGCAGAAGGGGATATATATATATATATATATATATATATATATATATATATATATATACAGTGCCATGCAAAATTATTTACCCCCCTTGGTAATTTTCGTGTTTTGTTGCCTCACAACCTGGAATTAACATGGATTTTTTGAGGATTTGCATCATTTAATTTACAGAACATGCCCACAACTTTGAAGATGTTTTTTTTTTATTGTGAAGCAAGCAACAAATAGGACAAAATAACAGAAAAAGTCAATGTGCATAACTATTCACCCCCTAAAGTCAATACTAAATAAAGTCTAATAAAGTCACCTTTTGCGGCAATCACAGCTCCAAGTCCCTTTGGATAAGTCTCTATGAGCTTGCCACATCTTACCAATGGGAATTTTTGCCCATTCCTCCTTGCAAAACTGCTCCAACTCCTTCAAGTTGGATGGTTTGCGCTTGTAAACAGCAATCTTAACGTCTGACCACATATTTTCTATTGGATTGAGGTCTGGGCTGACTAGGCCATTCCAACATATTTTCATGTTTCCCCTTAAACCACTCAAGTGTTACTTTAGCAGTGTGTTTGGGGTCATTGTCCTGCTGGAAGGTGAACCACCATCCTAGCCTCAAATCATGCACTGAGTGGTACAGGTTTTGGTCAAGAATATCCCTATATTTAGTAGCATCCATCTTTCCCTCAACTCTGACCAGTTTCCAGTCCCGGCTGCTGAAAAACATCCCCACAGCATGATGCTGCCACCACCATGTTTCACTGTAAGATGGTGTTCTTTGGGTGATGTAATGTGTTTGGTTTGAAAAGTTCAATTTTAGTCTCATCAGACCAGAGCACCTTCCTCCATAGATTTTAGGAGTCTCCCACATGTTTTTTTGCAAACTCAAAACGTGCCATTTTGTTTTTTTCTGAAAGTAATAGCTTTCTTCTGGCCACTCTGCCATAAAGCCCAACTCTATGGAGCGTACAGCTTATTGTCGTCCTATGTACAGATACTCCAGTCTCTGCTGTGGAACTCTGTAGCTCCTCCAGGGTTACCTTAGGTCTCTGTGCTGCCTCTCTGATTAATGCCCTCTTTGCCCGGTCCGTGAGTTTTTTGGTGGGCGGTCGTCTCTTGTCAGGTTTGCTGTTGTGCCATGTTTTTTCCATTTGGTTATGATGGATTTGATGGTGCTCCTGGGGATCATCAAAGATTTGGATATTTGTTTATAACTTAACCATGACTTGTACTTCTCAACAGCATTGTCCCTTACTTGTTTGGAGAGCTCCTTGGTCCTCGTGGCAGTGTTTGGTTAGTTGTGCCTCTTGCTTAGGTGTTGCAGCCTCTGGGGCCTTTAATAAAAAGGCGTGTATATGTAATGACAGATCATGTGACACTTAGATTGTACACAGGTGGACATCATTTCACTAATTATGTGACATCTGAAGGTAATTGGTTGCACCAGAGCTTTTTATGGGCTTCATAACAAAAGTGGAAAATACATCCGACAATACATGCCAATTTTCTGTTTTGTATTTCTAAAAAATAGTTTTATGTATATATTTTTCTCATTTCGCTTCACCAACTTAGACTATTGTGTTCTGATCCATCGCATATAATTCAGATTAACAAAACATTGAACTTAAAGCTGTAATGTAACAAAATAGATAAAAAGTCAAGGGGGGAGAATACTTTTGTAAGGCACTGTATATACACTGTAAAATATGGCTTATATACAGGCAATTTTCAACATTAGGACTTTAATAAGTTTAAAAATATAACATCATATAAAAGACAGGGCCCTCCATCCTTTGCAATGTGTTAATACTGCCAATGTTGTTTTTCTTCTTAACCCATGTATAGCACTACGGAATATATAGGAGCGTTAGAAATAAACAGTAATAATAATAATAATAATATAAAACTCTAGTATTAATAATTGGATATTCAAATGGTGTTTGTTCCAAGACGATATAAGAAATACCTTATGTATTTTTTATATAAATTGAATAATAGGCCCACATATTACTGTATTTAGTTTGATAAAGTAATCTACCAGGCCCTGTCTTGTACTGTGAGAAAACCAAGAAAGCAGATGCGGGAAGATCTCAGCTGGTCTTTTATTTACAGACATTTGTACATGTGGCCAGCTGAAAATGATATAAACATAGATCAGGATGTCCTGAGATGGCTGTAGTATTACAGCCTGTATGGAACCCCAAAAATCTAAATCCAACTTATTGCCATGTATGATGTATAGAGAGGGTGGGACATAGCCCAAAATCTAATATAAAAAGCCAAGTATCTATGGAAGAGATGATACAATCCAAAGTTCAGAGAACCCAAAGTATGAGAGGATGTAAGAGAGGTCCAGGAGACCACTTGAGCAAACAGCAGAACCTGATGGAGAATAAACTTCAAAAGCTGACCATAGGGAGTAGTATAATGTATATGTATATAACATAATGTAGAATTCATATACATTTTATTTTTGTAAATACCATCTTTATACTTATTTATATTATCGGTTTGCCTAAAACTAATCTTATAACAGCATTTTGATTTATGTACAATATATAGATATATTTACTTATACCTTATTTGTCTGTTTGATTATTCAGCTGCCCAAAAGAACATAGTATTTATAGAAATTATATATATATATTTCTTACAATCTGGCGAGCCTTATCCTAGGGGGGCATTGGTGTGATAATCAAGCATATATTTTCAATAAATTAATGTACTGTTGTCCTATTGTGTGCTGTAGTTTTAGCAATTTGTAAACATGTTTTTGTAGTACATTTGGCTATGGTAGATACCAGATTCTAAGGCAAGTTTTCTTAGTTTCTTAGTTATTTACTTTTCTGCATTTTATTAAATTATATAGTTTTGTTATCCAGCAATGGAGGGCTTAGTTAAAAAGATAGCTAAAATTGATTACCCTGAGGCTATAATGAGTTCTATTGTGGATACTTATAATCCATGGTTTCAGGTCAGGCCCATAATTAGCCATTAATGAAAACAAGTTATCTAAATCTAAATGAAAAGGGAAATGCTTTAATTTTTCCTGCCCACTGGATTGCAGAACAAGCATAAAAGAAACAAGCATTGCAGACCAAAATGTGTTAGGCCCTCATTCAATTGCAATTTGGCCAATTGAATATGGCTCTAAATAAGCACAAAACATATATTTTTTAAAGAAGTTTTTAGTGAGTAAACATCTATCCAAAAGCAAGGTTTTCACTAACTAAAAACCTCTTTAAAAAAAAAATGCTATGTGCTTATTTAGAGCCCTATTCAATTCACCAAATCGCAATTGAATGAGGGCCTTAGTAACCACTGCTTTGGGATCTCTTCAGATCACTGCCAATACTGCTATTGCATTGGGTTTAGATAACCAGCAGATATTGTTAGATAATAAACAGCTACACCGTGAAAATGAGCAGCTTATGGAAAAAATGAGAGATGCAGAAATGCAATAAGATGTCTAGTAGCTAGTAATAAAGAGACTGATCATACTGTATATCAGAGATTAGTGATTTAAAAGCACAATTGCACAACATTAATGCAGTTGTTACTGATTTTAATGTGCCAGAGTGCAATGAGAAAGTTGTCCAGGACGTGGACTGGAATGGCTCCAGTCTCTACTGAGCTCAAGAGAGGTGCACATGAACAGGTCATTTCTAAACCAGTGTATCTTTCTAGTTGTGAAATACAGGCCATGAGAAAAAAACTTAGCTGCATAGTTCTTAACGATGATCCTATTGAAAAAATGATAAGAATTGAATAATTTGCAAAAATAAATGTGAATTTAACAGAAAAAAAGATACATTTGCTGTGATTATGGCTTGTTTAGATCAATCTTTAGGATCTAGTCCATGCCCTGAATAATTTTTAGAGCCTAAATCTAAACAGAATCTGGTTAAATAAATCTTGAACACACTTGGTATAAATGGATCATTATTCTGCTTTTGGCAACTGCACTCAGAAGCCTGGAGAATCTGTACAATGATATACTGATAGATTGTTTGTGTGTTATAAACGTACACTTAGTTCTGGTTCTGAGGCTAAACACAATTATGAGATTTATAAAAAATACTTTACTGAAATGATGTCTTCCTGAAATTCGAAATATTTTTGGGTTAACAGTATCTGCCAACAATCAGTTCTTACATTTTTTTACATTATCTCAAAAGAGCTGAATGTTTAAAAGAAAGGAAAATGAACAGTGGCAGAGTTGGTGTAGTTAAGAACACCCTACCCCAGACAATTTTGGTTTTCAATGTAAATAGTATTTCTAGCTATGCATGTGAACAATTGTGACATTTTGCCAGAAGCTGCACAAATGTGATACATTTCACCCCTACCTCAAAGCCCAATAATACCAGATGGACACAGTAGATGGAAACAGCCAGAATCAAAGCAGATAGGAACCAAACATATCAGATAAAATAAATAAAATTACTAATTTTCAGCCTTATTAAACTGAGATTCGGCCAATTGAATAGGGCTCTTTTTAAGCACAAAGCATATTTTTTTAAAGAAGTTTTTAGTTCACTAAAAACTTCTGTAAAAAAAAATATGCTCTGTGCTTATATAGAGCCCTATTCAATTGGCCGAATTGTAATTTAATAAGGCTGTTTATTGCTAGAGTTCTTTACCGTGTACTTAAATCTCATAACGAATATCTCGAGGCTGATAATTTGAAACTTAAACAAGAAAGGGACATTTTAAATAAAGATTTAGAAAGAAAGAGTAGGATTAAATCAGGTAAAATCAAATCATAGCACAGAAAATAAACAGTCATAAATCTGTATTAAAACATATTTGTAAGTATTTATTTTATAGAAAAAAAGATCGCCAAACAAGCATGGATGGAAACAAAATACAGTAGATAACCTTTTATAATCTTTTACAGGGCTTTATAATATATAATAGAGGACCTTTTGCTTTTATTTTTATTTACTTTTAAGGAAAAGCGTCCATGTTTCTTTTATACAGAAGGGGGATCAAATTCTAAATTATAGTTTTTGTTTGTGTTTTATTTTATACGCACATATCCTAAAACGTCTTCACTGCAAGTCTTTCACTTTTGTTGGACAAATTTATGATTATTTTTTTTTTTTTTTTTTTTTTTATGAATTGTTGCCACAATGATGACACAATGGATGATGATGTACTTGGAAGTGATATGGAGGTATTGAGACATGAGTGAGACGTACAACCTTAGTGATTCCACTAAGACCATGCTGCATGCTCTACATGTAGTTGTGGGTCTCATAATTTCCTGAAGCTACAGAGAGATCCCAGTCTATCACACATGTCTTCCATTTCTTGAGTGAACACCTAGTCACATTTAATGTTTTTCACTAAAGTACTGAATAAAGATGATACAGAGGTCTACACATTTTTCCACAGGTGCAAACAATAAAATGTCCTTTGATGAGTGTTTTCTTTAATTCAAACACTACACAGTACGACAGACAACATAAGTCTTGTTGAGGCAAGCAAGCTATGTGTAATATGAACCTTTCAATAAGATCCAGCAGGCTAAGATATAGGACATCATTGTGGAAGCAAAAAAAGGGTGGCACTCAGAAGTTGTTATGAAAGTTTAAACAGAGTTTATATAGTTTAGTTTAGTTGGGGCTATGGGTGAAGTTGAAGTAGTGGGAGTGTGCTGTGACAATGCTCACAGTGGCTAAGAGAGTATAACTTAATATAAAATACTTACTGAGTACTTACATAATTAGCCCAAATTTGCCTCACAAAACCCTACATTTAATTTAATTTAGGAAAATATTGGTTGTTGCCAAATCATTTATGTCTCAGTGAACTTTATTACTTTGAAATCTTGCACACACAGTGGGTATATACACAATAAGACATATTACAAAATAATTATGTCTACAGCAGGAAACCGTAAAATATGCCTCATATACAGGCAATTTTTAACAGTATGACTAATAAATGTATTTTAAAAATATAACTTATAAAACTCTAGTGTTAATAATGTATTATTACAGTGGTGTGTTTGTTTCAAGACATTATAAGAAATACCTCTAAAAATATAGATAAAATGCAATACCTATAAACATGTATTTTTGGTATAAATTAGATAATAGGCCCACAAATGCATTCTTTTTATATTTGTTGTATGTGTGAATTACCATAATTAGTTTGAATAATGAATCTACCAGGCCCTGTCTTGTACTGTGAGAAACAAAATACAGCAGACATGGGAAGCACAGGAATAGTCTAAGATTGCATCTGGTCTTTTATTTACAGTCCAATAGTAATCCAGATGAAAGAAGGTATACCATTTGTACATGTGGACAGCTGAAAACAATACAAACATAGCTCAGGATTTCCTGAGATGGCTGTAGTGTTACAGCCTGTATGGGACCCAAAAAACGAAATCTAACTTATTGCCATTTATGACGTATAGAGAGTATGGGACATAACCCAAAATCTAATATAAAAAGCCAAGTATCTATGGAAGACTTGACACAGTCCAGAGAGTCAGAAGTTGAAGAGAGGATGTAAGAGAGGCCCAGGGGACCACTTGAGCAGACAGACAGTATGCATGGATGTATAAATACATACACACACACACATATATATATACTAGTGAATTGCCCGTCAAAAAATGACGGCAATAGAATTGTAAGTCAAGGAATGGTGTTTGGCCTCTTGGTTGTTTTTTTTTAATTTTTATCAGAGGCCCTTTTGCTGTCATTGTAAGGCCGGCGCTGATCTGCTTTTTGCGCTTATTGCAAGGCTGTCCCCTGGTGTAGTTTGTGTGCTATGAGCAGCGTTGGCGCTCGTTGTGAGGCGCGCAGTGAATGTCTTTTGCGTTTATTGCGATAGTTTTTTTAGTTTTTTTGTGTATATGTTTTTTGTGATGCTAATGAAATAAATAGTAAAATAATAAATTAATATACTTTACCTATTTGTAAGTAATACATGCAGGAAGCATTGTGCTGAAGAGCTGACAATCTGTTTTCATGTTCCTGCAGCATACAATTTAGGTTTGCAGTGTTGTGGAGCTGAGGTGTAAGTGTCAGCAATGTGTGCAGTGTGTAGTGTAAATAGGCTGCGAGCGCGAGGGGAAGCCGTTAGTGTAGCTGGGTACTTCCGCATTCTGTAAGTTAGTGTTGTAAAATGGCGGCGAATGTGTATGTGGTAGGCGGGTTTGTATGATGTCCTTGCTAATGGTGTATGTTGTAGGTCGTCCAGGTTTTTGTAAATGCCGTATTTGCTTTGTGGAATTTAGCGGCTTTAGGGGTCATGTAGCCTCGTTTTCGTTTTTTTTCAGCGGCCATATTTTCTTTCGCTTAGGAGATTTTCGAGTGTCTATCCTTTGTAAATTTGACAGAATTGAGGTTTAAGCTGTGTTGCATTGGTCCTGGGTGTCCCCCCTTGGTGTGGGTAAGGATTTTATTTTATTTTTGTGTGTTTTTTAATGTTTGGCGCTGTGCGCAGGTTGCCCGTAAGGTCGTATTTTTGCAAGTCTGTAATGGATTTTTTCTAAGTTCCGCGGGTCGTAATTGTTTTTGTGTAAGTCCGTAGTTAGTCATTGTGTGTTTATGTTTTTTTTTCAAAGTCTCGCTTGTGTGGTGGTTTGTAACAGGTTTTGAGGAGCCGTAGAGCCTCCACCTCCGCAAATCGGTCTGCTTAGAGGGCCATGTGCTGGTAGATGAATGGAAAAAGTGAATGAACCATTCAAATGCTTCTTAAATACCTGTTTTATGATCAGGGAAGTAGTGGCTATAGCAATTGTTTTTTTTAGTGACCCAATGACTTAATGATTTAGATGGGGGTTTGAATCTGGAGACTGAGGACACTACTCCTATTCTAAATAAAATTAGTCTATTATAGGTGGCATGTGAATGATGTGAGGTTGTGATCTCGTGGCTTGGGGTGTAGTTTCCTTAGTGGATATGCTAGTGATATGACTCTGAATGCTTAGTGAATAGTGCTTGAATGACAGGTGCAATGAGTTGCAAGTGAGTAGGAGGAGAAATAGGGAACTGCTATTTATGCCTGATGCTGGTATGAGCGAATGGTGATACGAGCAAGTAGAGTGATTTTAAGGCTTCCTCAATGAAAATGGTTGTGGCTATTGAAGGTGGCATATGAATGAAGTGTGGTCTGGAACTCATTTTGATACTACACTATAGTAGCAAATACATTGATGAGTGAGATTCCTGCAAGACCGGAGAGATGAGAGAGAATTGTGAATGAGGTCCATGGACGAGCAGGGAATTTCCAAAGTGAAAAACGTGATCCCAGATAAACGTCGAGAGAGGATAAGTGATGAGCAAGATTGAAACAAGAGAAGAATGGAGAGTGTGAGATTCTCTCATAAACCAGGAGAGGGGAGGAAGACCAGAGACGGTTGATCTGGCAGACAGAGGAAGAAGGAAGGAGGAGGAAGGACAGAGCCGGTGATCTGACAGACAGAAGTGAGGATGGGGAGAAGAAAGAGGAGGAGGGCCAGAGCCAGGCAATCCAGCAGACAGAGGGTAGGTGAGGATAGGGATAAGGAAACAGGAGGAAGGATAGAGTCGGTGATCCGACAGACAGAGGAGTGGATGGACAGAAGGAAGAGTAGGAAGCTGGGAGATCCGGCAGACATAGGTGAGGATGGGTGAAAGGAAGGAGGAAGAAGGACAGAGTCGGGAGATTCAGCAGACAGAGGAGAGGATAGGGAGAAGAAAGGAGGAGGAAGGCCAGATCCAGGTGACCTGGCAGACAGAGAGGAGGTAAGTAGGAAGTGCTAAGTGACTAATAAATTGTGCTGTTAAGAACGGTTAAGAAAATACATCCTTGAAGTGGTTCCTTCTGGGTGCTGAATTATTAAACTGAGGATTTGCGTACTCTGTACTGCAGTTGCAGAGAGGTAGAAGTGACACTTCACCTGGTCAGATCAGCAGGAGTAAAGTATAGGAGAGAGTGTCAGCCTGAAACGCCTAGTCAGATTTCCTGTCATTAGGTCACAAATCTAGTCTCCTGATGTTTTTCTGGTTGGTATATGTCACTGGGCTGTTATCGGCAGTGAAATAGTACACAAGACCAGCTCTGGTCAACCTCCTGTCCTTTCAGCCAATCGGCAGTGCTCAGAATGTGATAGGAGTGATGCCTGACCTGGTCAGTCCAAACCAGTACAGGATTGAGATATTTGGTCAATCTAAATTTAATCTAGATCCCTTCAGTTTCTCTGGTTGGCTATAGTACATTATGGTAGCTGGGACCAGCAGAGAGATACTTACCCACAGCCAACTTCAGTCTCTTTTCCATCCCCAGCCTTCTCAGCCAATCAGCAGTGCTTAGTGCATGATAGGAGTAACACCTCATCTGCTCAGGTTATTAGGGGTTAAATCCAAGCCTGTACAGGATAGATGCTGCTTCAAGCGCCCTGTCTGATGCCCTGAGGGCTCATGTAACCTAATCCCCTGGAATTTTGTGGTTGGTGTATTAATGAAAAACTGTTACCAGTAAACTGATTACACTCAGCTAGCAGCAGTTTCGCAGCTCTGCAAATGGTCAGTGTAAGACACCTCACCTGGTCAGGTCAGCAGGAGTTACATCCAAACCTGCCCTCTGAGATTTCCTGAAGCCTTTAGGGACTCATTTGCATGTTCCCGCACAGGTTCCTAGAATGCATTTATATATATATATATATATATATACACACAAGCAAATATATACGCACACACATATATATATATATATATATATATATATATATACTAGCGAATTGCCCGTCAAAAAATGACGGCAATGAAATTGTAAGTGAGCTAAGGGTGTTTGGTGTATACAGTATAATGTGGCTGATGTGGCGTCGTTCGTTTTCTATGTCGTGCAAGTTTTTCGGAATATCCGCAGCCGTTTGGTGGTGTTTTGCCTTCGGCGCTCCTTGCCAGCAACTGCGAACCCTCGTAAATTTTGCGAGGGTCGTCCTTGCTGGCAAGGATCGCCTTTGGCAACGGCTCGTATGCTCACAACTATATATGTGATTATATATATATATATATACGGGACTCCCTATTGCCGGATAACTGTAGTTGCCAGTTAATCGGGAGTCCCCAAATATAAAGGTCTAAAAAGGAAAAAAGCAAAAACACAATAAATACACACAGCACATACATAAAAAGCTTACCTACAGCAAGAGGAAGCATCCAGCACCTCAAAAAAAAATACTTACAGCTTCACTTAACTATAAATAAAAGAGTTTAGACACTAAAAAATTCTCTAAGCGAGAGAAAAAATGGCGGCCGAACAAAACGAAAACGAGGCTACATCACTATAACCACGGAAAACACGGATAATCCGCGAACACGCATACCACACATTACCCACCATTAAACGACCTACAGAAAATCCGCTAAGACGCATACCACACATTATCTGCCATTTTACGCTAATGCGGAAGTACACAACTACGCTAACGGTTTCGGCTTGCGCACGCACACTATTACACTGCACACATTCATCACGCTTACACAGCACCTCCACACCACTAATGCTGCAGCAACATCAAACAAGCTTCACAGATCTTCAACACAATGCTTCAAAATAGCTAAAGTATATTCATTTATTAATTTTTCTTATATATTTCAGTAGTACACACAAAACAACATTAGCTACCTTACAATTCCATATGTATATTAATAACTAAACAACTTTCCAAACATACACATCTCATTGCCATCATTTTTTGACGGGCAAGTCGCTAGTATATATATATATATATATATATATATATATATATATATAAATATATATATATATACACTTTTATATACACACACATATATATATATATATATATATATATATATATATATATATATATATATATATACAGTATACACACACATATATACCCCCCAACACACACACACACACACGGGCTATTGAAAGGAGCCTTTCATAAAGATACATTGTACTTTTGAAAATAAAAAGAATACACGATTGCACAGAAGTGGGATGACAGTAATCAGTGGTCTCGACCTGTTTAGCTCCCCAGTTACTAAGAACCAGCAATAAGCAGCTCTCATGACTATAATGGACCCACCACGTAAGTTTATTCCCCAACAAAAAAACAATGTTATTAATGTATCCCGTGCACAACTACAAAGTGATGTAAAAGAACACAAATGTAGGATTGTTGCTGCTTGCCCAGAGCCCTAGTGTCTCGCATGCAGGTATAATCCACACTCCTAACTATAACACATTGCCAGATTGCCCCATTCTACCATAATACCAACCTAGATCTTTCATTTCCCTCCTCCCATCTTTAACCCTTCCTCTCACCGCACTCCGCTGTATTCCTGCCGTTGATTCCGCCGCCATCTTCCTAGATTCAAAAGAACAAAAAAAAGTTTCACAACTGAGCAGACCGACTGGCGCATGTCTAATAAGCACTTGGAGACAAATGCTGCCGGCCACCTATGTATACCCACGTAACAGGGAGTCCTGTGACTAATAATCTTCCATAAAACAAAACTGCAAGAGATTACATGTCTGTAGTGATAGCACGGGCTGCGGTTTGTCATCGGCGATGCACCGGGATGTTGCTTGTTTATACCTGACTCATTATTTTAGTATCAAGAATCGTGTTTGCAAATGTTTGTTTTATGAAATTTGTTTTATTTGTTTTTTTGTGTAAAGCAGTGGTATTATTATTAGAAATTGGACGTGGTTTGTGTCTAACTACAACCAAGTGAGGTGTGCTTAAATATGACTAGCTCCAGGGAAGCATGAAATCGAAATCTGGCCTTCCCTTTCATGGTATGCACGTTATCATTGTTCTCCTCTTTCGTCATATTGTGCTAGGCTTTTTAATTTCCCATTTTAAAGGAAAATTGACTTTTTCAATGCTGCTCTGCATCAACAAATCTAGCACTGAAAACAGTTTAATTGTTTTAAAAACTCCCAGCGCATCATTTAAATACAATATGCTCAACATGAAGGTGATAGCAATTATTATTATTGTTTATTTGTAACGATCCAACAATTGCGTAGCGCTGTACATAAGTTAAGTTACAGGCAAAGACAAGTTCAAGATTCACACATTGCGATGAATGGAGGGCCCTGTCTTTGAGCTTGGAATCCGGTGTCCATAGCGCTTTCACTAAAGCACCTTACAGGATTGAAACTTGCAGATTTGTCCATGAATTCAATTGGCCAGATGTTTAAAATAACATCTAGGGACATTTTCACAGACAGGATGAAGAGTAAAGACTGGTATTATGAGCTTGGACTATACATAACAACTAACTCAATCTCCAAGGGGTAGATGCAAGAGTTGACCCCGCTTGAACATTAGAGTTTGCCATTCTCTTTAGTACACTTGCCTCCAAAATCATTGGCTCAAAGATTGGGGCTCTGATCTTTTGATATATATTTACAATTGTATTTTTTATATATGTACTGTATCTGCTGTTTAGGACTATACAATGACATTACAAATAAATGCATACAGCCGGCGCTTGGCTGAAAACATCACACAACAATACAAATCAGTATCTGAAGGAAATAAATGTAGCTTTTAAAACTTACATATGAACATTAGTTTTCCAGGCACTAATGGGGCTATAGAGCAGTGTTGTTCATACCTTGACATACTTTGCTATATATGAAACCCATATATAATAAGCTTCTACAGGATATATGCTGCACCTAGTACTAAAACAATGTAATCCTGGTATGAGGCAATAGCCAGGAATAGTGAAAACAACACGTCAGAATAGGCCTCTGGCAGAATGAAACCTAAATACGCAGTGTGTTGTGTCCCAGCCAACTCTTCATTGGGCATAAAAAAGGCAAGAAGGTCAAACCAGGTTGTATAGGTTCCTTATCCCTACTCCCATGACAGCTCGGAAGTGAAAAGGCCTCACGCAGAATTAAACCTAGATACACACTGTGGTTTGATTGAGTGTACACATAAATGGTACCCATGTTGGATATATTACATTTATACCCCTATGGGTTTAAAGCTTTTTATTGTTAAGAAATCCCCATCATCATTTGTAAAACAAATATGCCTTCTCCCCTCAGACAAAAATTGCCAGCATGGCATAAGTGATTAGCAATAAAAACAGTGTTTGAAGGAAATAAATGTAGCTTTTAAAACTTACATATGAACATTGGTTTCCAGGCACTAATGGAGCTGTATCTCTCTACTATCAAGACTTTTTTTGGCCAGAAATGAGGGAATAAAGCAGATAAATACTAATATCAGGAATCATTTCTGGCCAGGTCCTCTCATACCCCTGACACAGGGTCGAGGCTGAATGCTGAACCACTGAATACTAAATGTGTCACAAATCACCATATGCCTGTCAATGCTTTGTGAAGTAGCCTCTAGGCTAAGGGATTTACTATATTGCTTGGTACCATGTTCAGCTCTGGGTATATCCACTGTACTATAGAGGTGGTTGTTTCATTGTACTGTAACACTGGGTACATTTTATATGTAGGTAAAAAAAATTCTACAGTGATTATAGTCATGTTACACATGCCTGATATTTATATGTATTGTTTTATAATGATTTTTGGTAATACAAGGTATAGCTAGCTTGTCACAGTTAAGGAGCTTGTGTACCTCAATTAAGCTGCCATCTTGGGTGAACACGTAGTGTCATAGCAGTATCTTTACTAAGAAAACCTTATGGATCAGCACAACAGAGACATAACAGTATGGCACCAGAAGATGAGATTACCACAGGTCAGAAGGTGCCTATCACATTACTGGGGAAGAGCAGGGGAGATTACGATTAGCATCAAATCTAATGAGGTGATTGGCCAAGTCAAGAGCATGGCCTGCTGCGGATGTGTCTGGAGGGAAAAGGAAAGTCCTATGCTGCAAAGAACAATTTCAGCATAGGAACCTGGAATGTAAGAACTATGAACCAAGGTAAACTGGATGTGGTCAAACATGAGATGACAAGAGTAAACATCAATAACCTGGGAACTGTGATCTCAAATGGACTGGAATGGGTCATTTCATATCAGTTGTCCAATTCTATGAGAATATTCATATATATATAATGCCAACAAAATATGTTTCTCACATTTTAGGAGATTAGAATACCAAAGTAGGTAACCAAAAGATACCTGGAATAATGGGCAAGTGTGGCCTTGGAGTACAAAATGAAGGAGGTCAGAGATTAGTAGAATTATGTTAAGACAAAGATGGAGGAGCACTATACAGTCTGCAAAAACAAGACCTGGAACTGACTTCACATCAGATCATGAGCTTCTTATTCCAAAGTTTAGAAATTAAACTGACCTTAAAGATGGAACATCATCAGGCCAAGCACATCCAAAATAAATAATATCCCCAGTGAATATGTAGTGGAGGTAAATTTTGAATAAATATTCTTTTATTAGAAGGTATACAAATTCCATACATAAATAAAACATTCTTGACAGTCATAAATGTCAGTTTTATCAAGTCATCTAAACATAAAATTATCATTTTGCAGCAATTAACTGACTAAACCTTCTTGGTTTTTAATTTTTAGTGAGAACATTTTCTAGTGTCCAAACTGATTTTTCCAACTATAAAGAAAATATAAGGCATAATGAACCAATTAAATTCAAGAGTACACAGTTGATAGGAGTATACAATATAAAAGTAATTACCTATCCATTGTTACTAAACTATCGTGTACCATATCACAAGAACAGGAGAAAAAAAAAGACAAATAATCATAGGCCCCTCTAGGCGGCCGCGGAGCAAACCCGGCTGATTTCCCCCTCTTACCTCAGAGCCTTCTTGCCATCTAGTACCACTGAAAGGTCTCCAGAGCTCCCCCACTCCAATCCACTCCTCAAAATTGCTTCAGACAATTACAGGCATTATACTAGGGGGACTAGTGGAGGTAAATTTAAGGGACTAGACATGGTAGCTATGATGCCTGAAGAACTTTAGACAGTAGTTTGTGACACTGTCCAGAAAACAGCAACAAAGACAACTAAGGAAAAATGGCTGTCTGATGTGGCCTTGAAAATAGCCCAGGAAAGAAGGAAAGTGAAAGGTAGCAAAGATAGGAAAATATTTGTCCAACTGAATGCAGAATTCCAGAGGATAGCACAAAGAGACAAGACATACTATAATGAGCGATGTAAAGAGTAAAGAAGAAGATAACAGGATGGGAAAGATCTTTTTCAGAAAATTGGGGATCTTAATGGAACATTATGCCAAAGTGGACTTGATAAAAGATAAAAATTATATGAACTAAACAGAAGCAGATCAGATAAAGAAGAGGTGGCAGGAATATATGTATGATCTATACAGGAAGGATCTTAACAGCATTGATAACCTCAATAGTTTGTCTAATTCCATCTTGGAGAATGAAGGAAATGGGCTCTAAAAAGCCTTGCTGATAACATGGCTGCAGGAGTTGATTGAATCCTAACTGAACTATACAAAATCCTACAAGCTGATATTGTGAAAGTGTTGCTTGCATTTTGCCAGCAAATTTGGAAAAAATAAAAATGAAAAGACCTCTGCTTCATAGTCCATTTTAAAGCCTGTGATAGTGGATCATGATAAAATGTGTCAAGTTCCAAAAAACATGGAGGTACCAGACCATCTAATCAGCCAAATTATTACCCTCTCTCAAATAATACTTACATAGGATCAGTCTTTGATCTTTCAAAGGAGTATCCCCTTTTTTCTCTCATATAAATTTGAAATCTTTGATATTGTCAAGGATATAAAATCTCTTTGCCAGGCTCCCCCTAAGTGAAATTTTTTTAAATTAGAGACATGTATGAGACTGATCTTACTAAGTTGGAACAAGTAAACTTAGAGACATCGATGGGTCTATTGTTGGAGAATGACACTGGTGTGGAAGATACCTCTTGATTAAAAAAATTGAGGCTTAAGTCGAGATTTTTACCACCAGCCTCGATATGTCCCCAAACCGAGGTCTATGCAAAACTGCTTGTTGGGGAAATTAGCAAACTTGTATGTAATCATGACTCGAATATCAGTTAAGACGAGAGAAAAGCCATCAAGGAAATTCAGGAGTGGGATAATGTGGTCATCAAGCCCTCCGCTAAGGTGGGCATTATAGTAATCTGGTCGGCATCTGATTATATTGAAGATTCGATGGGCCAACTATCAGACAGGAAATGTTATAAGAGATTACTTGGTAATCCCACAACTGCGTTCCTGGCACTTCATATGGATAAAAGTGAAAACAGTATTAGTCTTAAAGAGTATAACTATCTGAATGTTACTAATCCTTGTGTGGCCACCCTATACCTACTACCAAAAGTAAATAAAAACAACAAGAACCCCCTCTGGCAGACCAATTGTCTCCGGGAATGGGAGTCTTTGTGAGGCAGTGAGTAGGTATTTGGTTGCGCGTTTAAGTTCTCATGTTATAAACCTTCCCTCATATGTGAGGGACACAATGGACCTATTAAATAAGTTGGAGGGTATAACCTTGGATGATAATATGCTTTTAGTCACTTGTGATATTGAGTCTTTATACACATCTATAGGGCATGATGCAGGTGTGCATGCTATTGAGTATTTTTTTAGCATGGAGGCTCATGATAATTCATCTATGTTGAAACAAAAGTATCTTACATTTGACAGCATTTTTTTTTTTTGCAGCTTATGGGAACGGTGTGTGCCAATTTGTATCTTGGGTGGTGGGGGAGGGAGTTGGTATTCTCTGGCCACATGATTAAATATATGGAAAAGGTAGTCATTAGGCTTTGGCATATTGATGAAGTGTTCATATTGTGGAATAATAGCAGAGAACTGTTTATGGAATTCATTGGTGTTTTGAACACCAATGAATTGAATTTCAGGCTAACCTTTAATGTGGATTTTTTGGCCGTGAATTTCCTTGATGTAACCATAAGCTGGGATAGCTTTGGGAACCTACACTCTGATCTGTAAAGGATATCCAAGGCTACCAACAGTATCCTACATTATACCAGATCCAATCTCCCGGCCACCAAGAAAGCTATCCCTACTGGGGAATTTTTGCACCTTAGTAGGAACTGCTCCAATATTGAGGTTTTCAAGTTAAGTATCAGAACTGAGAATAAGATTGAGAGATGGAGACTATGGTAGTAGAATCAGCAAAAAGGCCTTGTTGTTGTTATTTAGTCATTCAGTCGTGCCTAACTCACCGTGACTCTATGGACCACAGCACACCAGGTGCATCTCTCAGTCACTGCCCCTCTGAGCTCCATCAAGTTCATGTTCATTGCTTCAAAGACTTAATTTATCCATCTCTGCCTCTGTTGTCCCCTTCTTCTTGTGCCTTCAATCTTTCCCAGCATCAGTGTCTTTTCTGCCATCTCATGATATGGTTAAAATATTTTAACTTCAGCGTCATGATTCTACCTTCTAGTGAACAGTTTGTCTTGATTTCCTGAAGTATTGATTTATTGGACCTTCTTGCAGCCCATGTGACTCTAAGCAGTCTTCTCCAACACCACAATTCAAAGGCTTCAATTCTACGGCGCTCAGACTTCTTTATGGTCCAGCTCTCACAGCCGTATGTTACTGCTGGGAATACCATAGTTTGAACTATGCAGACCTTTGTTGATAGTTTAATATCTTTACTTTTTACTAGCTTGTCCAAGCTTGTACCATTGCTTTCCTACCCAGAAGCAAACATCTTTAAAATTCATGACTACAGTAACCATCTGAAAAGATCTAAATTCTGTCAATGCCTCCACTTCTTCCCCGTCTATTTGCCAGGAAGTGAGATTGGCATTTGCCATGATTTTCGACTTTTTAACTGAGCAGCAGGCCAACTTTTGCACTCTCTTCTTTTACCCGCTTCAACAAGTCCCTTAGTTCCTCCTCACTTTCAACCATCAAGGTAGTATCATCAGTGAATCTGAGCTTGTTGATATTCCTTCCAGCAATATTGATTCCGGCTTTGGATTCATCCAGTCCAGCCTTATGCCTGATGTACTCTGCATATAAGTTGCATACATAAGGTGGCAATATACATCCTTGTTGCACTCCTTTTCCAATCTTGAACCATTCTGTTGTCCCATGTTCAGTTCTGACAGTGGTCTCATGGTCCACATACAGATTCTTTAGGAGGAGGATGAGATGATCTGGTACTTTAAGAACATTACACATTTTGTTGTGATCCACACAATCAAAGGCTTTAGAATGGTCTATGAAGCAGAAGTATATGATTTTCTGGAATTATCTTGCTTTTTCTATTATCCAGTGGACACTGGCAACTTGATCTCTTGTGTCTCTTCATCTGCACATCTGGTAGTTCTTGGTCCATATATTGTTGGAGTCGAGCTGGTAGAATCTTAAGGTGTGGCATTTGAAATGAGTGCAATTGTTTCATAATTGCAGCACTCTTTGGCACTGCCTTTTTTGGGGACTGGGATGTAGACTGACCTTTTCCAATCCATTGGCCATTGTTGAGTTTTCCAAATGTGTTGGCATAAGGGAAGCAACACTTTCATAGCATCATCCTGTATAATTTTGAATAGTTCAATTGGGATTCCATCACCTCCTGCAGCTCTATTATCAGCAAGACATCCTAGGGCCCATCTCACTTCACTCTCCAAGAGGTCTGGTTCCAGCTCATCAGATAAACTATTGAAATCACTATATGAGGAAATCACTTCTGTTAAGATCCTTCCTGTACAGATCTTTAGTGTATTCCTGACATCTCTGATATTCTTCTTAACCATTTTTATCTTTTATCACAACCACTTTGGCATGAAAGGTGCCTTTTAGGTTCCCAATTTTCTTGAAGAGATAACTTGATTTGTCAGTTCTGTTATTTTCTTTGATCTCTTGACATCGCTCATTATAGAATGTCTCCTTGTCTCTTCTTGCTATCCTGTGGAATTCTGCATTCAGTTGGACAAATCTTTTCTTATCTCCACTACCCTTCACTTTCCTTGGCTACTTTCAAAGCCTCATCAGACAGCCAGTTTGTCTTCTTACTTTTCTTTCTTTTATGGAAATTCTTTGTTACTGTTTCCTGGATAATGTTGCAAACTTTGATCCAAAGTTCTTCAGGTATCCTATCTTCCCCGTCTAGTCCCTTAAATCTATTCTTTACTTCCACTGCATATTCACAAGGGATATTTTTTATTTTGTATCTACTTAATCTGAGGATTTTCCCTCTATTCTCCAGTTTAAGTCTGAAATTTGCAATAAGAAGTTCATGGTGCCGGTTAACTGAGAGTCTACTGTATATAATATATTACATTTGGTGATTTCTTGTCTTTAATTCTTATAAAGGGGATTTGTTGAGGACTATGCGCATAGTATGGCCTTGGCGTACAAAATGAAGCAGGTCAGAGATTAGTAGAATTTTGTCAAAATAATTCTCTGGTCGTAACAAACACCCTCTTCCAACAGCCTCCGAGACGACTCTACACATGGACATCACCAGATGGACAACATAGAAATCAGATTGACTATATACTTTGCATGCAAAGATGGAGGAGGTCTATACAGTCAACAAAAACAAGACCTGGAGCTGACTGTGGCTCAGACCATGAGCTTCTTATTGCAAAGTTGAAAATTAAACTGAAAAAAAGAAGGAAAACCATCAGTCCAAGTAGATACAAAACAATAACCCTTGTGAATATGCAGTAGAAGTAGAGAATAGATTTAGGGACTAGACATAGAAGACAGAATGTCTGATGAACTTTGGACCAAAGTTTGCAACATTATCCAGGATACAGCAACAAATAATATCCATAAAAGAAAGAAAAGTAAGACAACAAACTTGCTGTCTGATAAGGCTTTAACACTAGCGCAGGAAAGAAAGAAAGCGAAAGGTAGTGGAGATAGGAAAAGATTTGTCCAACTGAATGCAGAATTCCAGACGACAGCAAGAAGAGACAAGGAGATATTCTACAATGAGCCATGTAAAGGGATTGAAGAAGATAACAAAATGGGTAAATCAAGAGTTCTCTTAAAAAAACTGGGAACCTAAAAGGCACCTGTCATGCCAAAGTGAGCGTGATAAAAGACAAAAATAGTAGGGACTTAACAGAAGAAGATCAGATAAAGAAGAGGTGGCAGGAATACACTGAAGGTCTATTCAGGAAGCATCTTAACCATAGTGATGACCTCAATAGTTTGTCCAATGAGCTGGAGCCAGACATCTTGGAGAGCAAAGTGAGATGGGCCTTAGGATGTGTTGCTAATAATAAGTGTTGCTTGCCTTATGCCAACACATTTGGAAAACTCAACAATGGCCTATAGACTGGAAAAGGTCAGTCTACATCCCAATCCCAAAAAAGGCAGTGCCAAAGAATGCACCAATTAGCGAACAATTGAACTAATTTCACATGTCAGCAAGGTAATGCTTAAGATTTTACAAGCTCAACTCCAACAATATATGGACCCGGAACTACCAGATATGCAAGCCGGGTTCTGAAGAGGAAGAGGCACAAGAGATCAAATTGCCAATGTCTGCGGGATAATAGAGGAAGCAAGAGAGTTCCAGAAAAGCATACCGTATTCTTCTGCTTCATAGACTGTTCTAAAGCCTTTGACTGTGTGGATCACAACAAAATGTGGCATGTCCTTAAAGAGATTGGAGTACCAGATCATCTCCTCCTCCTCAAGAATCTGTATGTGGACCAAGAAGCCACGGTCAGAACCAAACATGGGACAACAGAATGGTCCAAGATCGGAAAAGGAGTGCGATAAGGTTGTATATTGTCACCTTATTTATTCAACTTATACGCAGAGTACATCATGCATAAGGGCTGGACTGGATGATTCCAAAGCCGTAATCAATAATGCTGGAAGGAATATCAACAACCTCAGATACGTTGATTATACTACTCTGATGGAAAGTGAGGAGGAACTAAAGGACTTATTGATGAGGGGGAAAAGGAGAGTGCAAACTTTGGCCTGCTTCTCAGCGTAAAAAAGACGAAGTTTGTATTGTTGTTATGTTTGCTATTACTTAAAAGTTCATATAAAATCAAACATTTTCAAATTTAAATTGCTTTTGAGTATTTTTTTCCTTGACTTACCCTATCCCCATCTACCTATGTTAAAATGACCCCTTTTAGTGCTGTTTAGCTTAGCAGTCCTATTGCCCCAGAACCTATCTACAATGCTATTGTTGTTGCTATATATTGCTCTAATCCTTTGATTAATTCACTCACCAGCTCAATTAACTTAAGAAAATCATTCAGCTACATCGGTTTCCTTTTCATCACTCCCTATGTTTTTTCTTCATCATTCAGAACAGTGTCTATAAATTCTGAGCCTGTAAGATGATTATTATTATTACAGATTTTTGTAAACCTCTAACATATTCTGTAGCGCTATACAGGGGTTAAATACAAATCAAAGCTAAATACAATATTAAACAGGTTACAGAAAGTAGAGATGGGAAAATGACAGATGGGAATTAAATCTGCAAAAGGTATGGTATTAGGCCCAGTGTCTTTCCTCAGGTGTTTCTGCATCTGCATTCATCCCCTCTGCAAGATTTTCTTCATTAAGAGAACTTGCTATATCCTTGGCAACAGGTTCTGTAACATTTTGGCATACTCAAGGAACTTATTAATAACTTTTTTTCCTTTAAAAAATGAAAACATGTTAAATTGTAGTCATCATTTTCACCAGTTGCATTATCCAAGGCAGGTCACAAATGATGCCAGGCTTTCTTTAGTGTAGATGCTTCCACCTTCTCCCATGCTCTAGCAATGAACCAAAGGTCATCCTTCATGTTAAATTCTTTAATAAAGGTCAGTACAGACTTTCCGTCATTCTCTGTATCTAAAATACGTTTCATAAAAACTGAGCGATACTTTGACTTTAGAGAGTGCAGTATTCCTTGGTTTAGGGGTTGTATAAGTGATCTACAGTTGGGTGGTAAATTCACTGTGAAAATATTATTCTTCCACAAGAGTTCATCGTCCAGAATAAAAAAGATTTTGCAGTCTTCTGGTAGTCCTACAGATGTGCAGTGTGTTCTGGCTTATGACACAAAAAAAACATTTCAAACCATTGTATGGTAATCTCAGTTGTAATTATTTGTGTGTACCCACTGCATTTGAGCACCCTAAGATGGTAAGCCTGTCCTTAGATTGTTTCAATCTTGTGGCGCTTCTTCATCTTCCGCTTTTAATGTTTACCTAGATGTGTACCGCTACTATAATGCAGTTTCATCAACATTATACACTTACTAAGGACTTAAGTCCTCATCGACAAGAACCTTGGCAAATTCTTCTACACACTCAGCAACTCCTTGGTTTGTAGAACGCTTTTCTTTACACACTTTATGGAAGGAAATTCCATGATGCTTCTTGAATCTTTGAAGCCATCCTTTATTATAATCACACTCATGTTCTTATTTAAGTTCTGTAACGGATCTACTGGTACCTCCGTTGATGGATGCGTCCTAGCTTGCGTCGAGGCCTACAAGCACTGCACCGGACACCAAAACCACCACAGACTCCAAGGATAGTACATCAGGAACAAGCGTTCAGTAGTTACAGCTCAAGGGAGTATGCAGAAGCATAGCAATCCCCAGTATGATAGCGATCCCCTCAAATAACGAGACGAGGCTACGTTTTGAAGGGTCAAGAGGAACTATCTTTTAATGACAGGGAATCTCCTTTTATGCAATGGTGCCCTCTGAAGGGCTACACCCACATAATTATCACAACAGCCAATTATATACATGGTTCAACCCCCACGTCTCCTCCCCTCAGATAACAGGTAACACAATTAAAACAGACACAATTTTAACCACATTCTGGATGTACCCCAAATACAGGGGGTACACCTTTAAGTCCCGCACCATTCAATATCTCTCACCCAGGGGAACAACATATACAAAAATGGCATGAATCAGACCAGGGGTTCAAAAGTTAGTAAAAGTATGTTTTTACACATAACACACAGACATTGCACATATCCCCCATACAATACACATATAGGACAATAGGTGAGTCACACCTCCCTGGCAACTTGGATACAATCAGACATTAATTAGATCATTCTTCTTTTGTTCTTATCAGAGAATGAAAACACTTTGGAAAATGCAAGGATCCTTTACAACTTTCTTATCTCTTGAATCTCTGTAACAGGATTATCTATTAGCCTAGGTCTGCAAAAGTCTGGCTAATATTCTGAGCCAATATATTCTGTAGAACATCAACCAACATACATATAGTAGGATCATATTTTAGCCATAATAATCATAAAACAGTTTAAAACAGTGATGGGTTCCGCTACAAGTTCTTTATGGAACAACTGTACAGCATTATTAAGCGCACCTCACAAGATTGAAAACTTACAATTTAAAGGGTGTGGGTGAAGTACAGGAGATAGATGCATAGTGAATGAAGAGGCAACAGATGATAGGCTTATATCAGAGTATTCTTCTCCAAGATGGATCGCTTGTCAGGGCTAACTAGATGCATCTGCCCGGGTTTGAAATCAGAGTTTTCCTTCTCCTAGGCTAGCTGCCAACCAAGTCTAACGAGCCCAGCCTACCCATAAAAAGTGAAATCAAACTCAGGACGTTTAGTCCCAAAGGCAGCTGCATTACTGACTGAGCTATTTCACCAGGCTCAGAAGGTCAAAAAAGCTCAAGATGTGCTCCAAATAGGCTCAGAATGACAAATAGGCTCAGAATGTCCTCCTTATAAACTCTTCAAGTTCTCAAAATAGGCCCAGAAGGTAAAATTGGCCCAGAAGATCAAAAGGCTTTTTTTTCAAAAATGAACGTTTAAAATAAAAAATAAAAAACTATTTACTGTCCCGCAATGTATGACATGTCCTTATATGCTAAATTAGCAGTAAGTGACAACCATATATCAATGTGTAGTATAACATTCACAGATATCTGTTTAGTACCAGAGAATAGGAAGTTAATTGAAGGAAATAAACAGTATACAGTAGGGATGCACAATTATAATTTCGGCTCATGAATGTATATACCACATCTTGTATCTGCACCATATGAATTGTATAGTTCATCAAAAAATACCATATACTCAGCACATTAGTCTGTGGTTAATTATCAGTTCTAGATATCTAATATTAATCGGTGCATATCATCCCAGACATACATGCCCATCCGGTAGTCGTAGATGTCCCAAAACCTAGACCCCTCCGTGCTGCCAAGATCAATATCGTCCTCCAAGGCATCCCATAATAAACCCGGGCCATCATAATCATCCCCCTCCGGTAAGTCGTGTTCAGACGTCCAGGGGGTAAGTCGAACGGTATGCCACCAGAGGGCCTGGTATGCGTTGTCTAGCCAGATCTCTCGCCATACCAGGGTTTCTAGTCTTGTCACCCACTCATCCAGGGGCTGCTCTTCCAATAGATACATCCGCATCGCCACACGCTTCTGTAGCCGCTGCTCATCACTGGGGAGACTCTCACCTCGCCGCCATTGGGCATCTTCCAGGGCATCATACCAGAGTTCCTTTCTGTCTGCATCCCTGTAGTCCGCGGCCGCCTCCTCCTCCTCATCATGAAACACTGTCTGAAAACTAGCCGGTTCCATCCTGCTGTAGCCAGGGGCGCTGTACGGATACTAGCGTTGCCCTCAATTTGTAACTCCAAACGTTACCGGTGTCTCCGTGCTGCTTTTCCTCTTACTAGGACGCCATCCCACCGCTGCCACCAATGTAACGGATCTACTGGCACCCCGACCGGGTACCTCCGTTGATGGATGCGTCCTAGCTTGCGTCGAGGCCTACAAGCACCGCACCGGACACCAAAACCACCACAGACTCCAAGGATAGTACATCAGGAACAAGCGTTCAGTAGTTACAGCTCAAGGGAGTATGCAGAAGCATAGCAATCCCCAGTATGATAGCGATCCCCTCAAATAACGAGACGAGGCTACGTTTTGAAGGGTCAAGAGGAACTATCTTTTAATGACAGGGAATCTCCTTTTATGCAATGGTGCCCTCTGAAGGGCTACACCCACATAATTATCACAACAGCCAATTATATACATGGTTCAACCCCCACGTCTCCTCCCCTCAGATAACAGGTAACACAATTAAAACAGACACAATTTTAACCACATTCTGGATGTACCCCAAATACAGGGGGTACACCTTTAAGTCCCGCACCATTCAATATCTCTCACCCAGGGGAACAACATATACAAAAATGGCATGAATCAGACCAGGGGTTCAAAAGTTAGTAAAAGTATGTTTTTACACATAACACACAGACATTGCACATATCCCCCATACAATACACATATAGGACAATAGGTGAGTCACACCTCCCTGGCAACTTGGATACAATCAGACATTAATTAGATCATTCTTCTTTTGTTCTTATCAGAGAATGAAAACACTTTGGAAAATGCAAGGATCCTTTACAACTTTCTTATCTCTTGAATCTCTGTAACAGGATTATCTATTAGCCTAGGTCTGCAAAAGTCTGGCTAATATTCTGAGCCAATATATTCTGTAGAACATCAACCAACATACATATAGTAGGATCATATTTTAACCATAATAATCATAAAACAGTTTAAAACAGTGATGGGTTCCGCTACAAGTTCTTTATGGAACAACTGTACAGCATTATTAAGCGCACCTCACAAGATTGAAAACTTACAATTTAAAGGGTGTGGGTGAAGTACAGGAGATAGATGCATAGTGAATGAAGAGGCAACAGATGATAGGCTTATATCAGAGTATTCTTCTCCAAGATGGATCGCTTGTCAGGGCTAACTAGATGCATCTGCTCGGGTTTGAAATCAGAGTTTTCCTTCTCCTAGGCTAGCTGCCAACCAAGTCTAACGAGCCCAGCCTACCCATAAAAAGTGAAATCAAACTCAGGACGTTTAGTTCCAAAGGCAGCTGCATTACTGACTGAGCTATTTCACCAGGCTCAGAAGGTCAAAAAAGCTCAAGATGTGCTCCAAATAGGCTCAGAATGACAAATAGGCTCAGAATGTCCTCCTTATAAACTCTTCAAGTTCTCAAAATAGGCCCAGAAGGTAAAATTGGCCCAGAAGATCAAAAGGCTTTTTTTTCAAAAATGAACGTTTAAAATAAAAAATAAAAAACTATTTACTGTCCCGCAATGTATGACATGTCCTTATATGCTAAATTAGCAGTAAGTGACAACCATATATCAATGTGTAGTATAACATTCACAGATATCTGTTTAGTACCAGAGAATAGGAAGTTAATTGAAGGAAATAAACAGTATACAGTAGGGATGCACAATTATAATTTCGGCTCATGAATGTATATACCACATCTTGTATCTGCACCATATGAATTGTATAGTTCATCAAAAAATACCATATACTCAGCACATTAGTCTGTGGTTAATTATCAGTTCTAGATATCTAATATTAATCGGTGCATATCGTATGATAAATGAAACCAATAACTTGTAATTAATATACAATATTAATATTGGTAATATGTATGGTAGATAATGGTATATGTGTAACAAAGAAGAAAATGTAAGGGTATAGTGGAATAGACAGGGAACAGTAAATCTACCACCGTTGGCCTCTCTATTTTGTAGTGGCGGTAGGGACCCACTACTTACCCCCTATCCTGCCTGACAAGTATGATCTACACTACAATAACTGGGACTAGTCCCACTGCCCATCCATCTACCCTTACTTTTACACACAGAGATTGTCACAGTAACACTGGTATCAGCATGGAGCGTTGCCTGTGTATACAAGTATACATTGCGGGACAGTAAATTGTTTTAAAAATTTTAAACGTTCATATTTTATTCCAATTGTATATTTTATGTTTGTATAAATAAAAGTTAATTTTTATTACACCTCTTTTGTGTATGTTGGTCACTTACATGTACACTATACACTTTGTATGCTAGAGTGCCTTGCAAAAGTATTCACCCCCGCCCTCTTGACTTTTTACTTATTTTGTTACATAACAGCCTTATGTTCAATGTTTTGTTAATCTGAATTTTATGTGATGGATCAGAACACAATAGTCTGGTAAGTTGGTGAAGTGAAATGAGAAAAATATATACATAAATCTATTTTTTAGAAATAGAAAACATAAAATTGGCATGTGCGTATGTATTCACCCCCTTTGTTATAAAGCCCATAAAAAGCTCTGGTGCATCCAATTACCTACAGATGGCACATAATTAGTGAAATGATGTCCACCTGTGTACAATCTTAGTGTCACAAGATCTGTCATTACATATACACACTTTTTTGAAAGGCCCCAGAGGCTGCAACACCTAAGCAAGAGGCACCACTAACCAAACACTGCCATGAAGACCAAGGAACTCTCCAAACAAGCAAGGGACAATGTTGTTGAGATGTCAGGGTTAGGTTATAAAAAAATATCCAAATATTTCATGATCCCCAGAAGCACCATCAAATCTATCATAACAAAATGGAAAGAACATGGCACAACAGCAAACCTGCCAAGAGACGGCCGTCCACCAAAACTCACGGACCGGGCAAGCAGGGCATTAATCAGAGAGGCAGCACAGAGACCTGGAGGAGCTGCAGAGTTCCACAGAAGAGACTGGAGTATCTGTACATAGAACGACAATAAGCCGTACTCTCCATAGAATTGGGCTTTATGGCAGAGTGGCCACAAGAAAGCCATTACTTTCAGCAAAAAAACAAAATGGCACGTTTTGAGTTTGTGAAAAGGCATGTGGGAGACTCCCAAAATGTATGGAGGAAGGTGCTCTGGTCTCTGGTCTTTTCGGCCATCAAAGAAAATGCTATGTCTGGCGCAAACCCAATACATCACATCGCCCAAAGAACACCGGGACTGGGAAACTGGTCAGAGTTGAGGGAAGGATGGATGGTGCTAAATACAGGGATATTTTTTAGCAAAACCTGTATCACTCTGTGCGTGATTTGAGGCTAAGACTGAGGTTCACCTTCCAGCAGGACAATGACCCCAAACACACTGCTAAAAGCAACACTTGAGTGGTTTAAGGGGGAACTTGTAAATGTGTTGGAATGGCCTAGTCAAAGCCCACACCTCAATCCAATAAAAAAAAACTGTGGTCAGACTTAAAGATTGCTGTTCACAAGAGCATCCAACTTGAAGGAGCTGGAGCAGTTTTGCAAGGAGGAATGGGCAAAACTCCCAGTGGTAAGATGTGTCAAGCTCATAGAGACTTATCCAAAGCGACTTGGAGCTGTGATTGCCACAAAAGGTGGCTCTACAAAGTATTGACTTTAGGGGGGTGAATAGTTACGCACATTGACTTTTTCTGTTATTTTGTCCTATTTGTGGATTGCTTCACAATAATAATAAAAAAAAAACATCTTCAAAAGTTGCGGGCATGTTTTGTAAATTAAATGATGTAAATCTTCAAACAATCCATGTTAATTCCAGATTGCGAGGCAACAAAACACAAAATATGCCAAGGGGGGTGAATACTTTTTGCAAGTCACTGTATATTGGGGGATTAACCAAGGTCAGATTTAAAGGTGTACTTTTCTTTTTCTCTTTTACAATTATAACTAGTATACACTGCTGATCCTCGTTGTATCCATAATTTTACCTTAATAAATTTACATAAATGTGTATAACATAATTGATTAAGGACTCTCTCTATCCCCATTGGATATACTTACTAATCTCTCCAATTTTTCATAAAATTTGTTTCAACCCACAAGTAGGATTAAATTACCTGCCTTTAACCAGTTAACTTAATCAGCCCTCAGCAGTACCTCTCTGGCCAATCTGGGGGTGTGGCAGTTAATCCCATCACAACTTGAAATAGTAATTGCATCACAAACTTAAACACATTCAACAGTTCCCTTCTAAACTAGTTAACTCACTTAAACTACCTGAATTTCCTGTCCACAGTTAGATAATCCCATCAGGCAGAATATTATCAAGGTGTACAGTCCATTGTTCAAATGAGCAGAGACTGGAAATGTGATAGGAGAGGAAAAGCAAGTGACTAGAAAGCCTATTTACAAAAGGGGTCAGGGGGAACAAGTAAGAGTCATCACCAAGTCATCATAGAGACATCTACCTCCTAACGTAAAGTCAATGGGGAGGAAATGGTGAGGACATCGCTCTTTCAGGGAAAGATTTTCCGGCTCCAAGACAGTTTTCACAATCGCGGCCAATGCAAGGCCTGCTGAGAGCCCTTCCTGGGCAAATCAATGAGTTTCTGGGGCTGGAAGTCCAGTGGCTACTTAGATGCCACCCCTGGCCAGTGAACAGGGAGAAACTGAAGGCCTCCTCTCCTCATTCTCCTCCAGGCCCTTAGATCCTTCCTCTTAATCACTGTGCCTTGTTGGCAGCAGTAGAGGCAGCACTGATTGGGAGGAACTGCTTGGTCGCTGGATCTCTTCCCCTGGACAGACCATCTTGCCTTCCTACTTTTGCCTGTTTGCTGGCTAGATCTCACTCTGGCTCTGTGATGCTCTTTGGTGGCAGGGCAGTCAGCCTTGCCTCCCTGATCACTGTTGGCAGGAGGCTCTCCATCTGTGGCAATCTTCAGGCTCCAAGCCAGTCAAAAGCATATTTTAAATGTAGGGTTATAGTGGCCCTATATGTTCAGCTGCTTTGCATACTTGGGTTCCACTGGACAAGACTTTTTGGCCAAATTAAACACCTACATATTAATGTAATTTAACCACCTTAGCGGTAATCCCGAGTGTGGCTCAGGGTTAAATTTTCAGTATATAAAGCCGCAACCCCAAACCACGCTTAGGATCACACACATTTGCCTTCCGGGTTCCCTTACCTGCAAGTGTAGGCGACGAAGGGGGGCAGAACAAGGCGGTCTGGCTGGGTCGGCACCCCCCAGTGTACTGATTTAACTTTTGGGGGTACTGTCATGGCCAGACCGCCAGGGAGCAGTGGCAGACAAGTATGACTCTTACATTTATACTACTGATCACTGGCTGACAGGGGCAAGTAACCAGATCAGTTGAACATTTGAATCCTTTTTTTTTTTTTTTGCTTTGAGAGCTTCATTTGAGTAAAATAAAAAAAAAGGAACAAAGAAAACAATGCTATTAATCTGCCTTTAAGTAAACCTCAGGATAGACTTGTTCTTGTCCTTGGCATTTCTTATTAGTTTGACACTACCATTATCACTGGAAGGAAGGAATTTCCAATGAATCTTTCACACATTGTTGCACCTTCCAAATTCAAGTCATGGCCACTTGTTCTTGAATCTGTCCTACTATATCACAGCTCTCCGTTTTTATCCTCTAGATCAGGGTTGGGCAAGTCCGGTCCTGGAGAGCCCCACACAGGTCTGTATTTGAGGGGATTGGGCACAATCCGCATGACTGAAGAAGTAATTGACTCACTTGTACACAGCAGGGATATCCTCAAAACCTGGTCTTCAGGAATGAATTTGGCCCACCCCTGCTCTAGATGATAAAGATGAAAGATTATAGCTGAGAGGTTTTACATCATGAATATGCTTTAATTACAGGCAATTGTAATTATTTATTTTGTATTGCCTACTACAAAAAAGTTCAGATTCAACTAGCTGTCCTGTTGTAATATGCAAAAGGAAAAGATTCCATTTATGTAGTATTCTAAAATGATTTATCTCTTGAATGAATGGATTATATTGTAACATATAGTCAAAATAGAAGCAAGAAGGGAACCCGCTTTGCAAAACAAAGACATTGTGAACTGGTGGTGGTACCGGAAATGGATCGTCCACCGGCGCGAATGTGAGCTGGTGGTAGGAGAGCAGGGAGGTCATGTATGAGAGTTATCCCGGATCTCCTGTCCCATGGGGAAAAGATGTGTCTAACTCCAGAGTAAGCTCTCATACCATTCCTCACCTCCTATACTATATATCCCTATATGTCGGAATACCTGAAACCCGTACATCGAGTAATGAGGATCTGTTGCTGAGGGGAGACGCAGGGAGTGCTGTTTCGGCGGCCCTCCAGAGCACTGAGTACTGAGCGTGCTTCCCGCGACAGTAGCGGTAATCTCGCGATAATACAACTGATGAGAGGTGACGGAAGCGGGAACAGACAGCAGGATGCCAGGTCCAACGGGCGCCAGAAGCGGCAAGAGTGTTTGTCGCCGAGTGGAGGACGAAAATGTTCGGGAGATAAAAGCCTGTTAGAAGCATTCCATATTCGGGACTACTCTGAGTACAGAAATCACCGTTAAATACGGTCAAGAAGAAGTCGGACAGCCTGCTGGTCACCATATAAAGCTAAGTCCATTATCTATACATATATATGATTGGCTAAAGACTATTAGACATACATTAACGATGGTGTCAAATATGAATACATCCATGCTGTTGCACTAAGTGAATTGAGACAGGGGATATAGTGGGAGGTGAGGTGAAGAGGAGCTAGGGCCACATAATACAACTGTATGGAGAGGTACTGAGATCTAAGATCTCCCAAAGAGAAAAATATCCTCAAAGTTGGAAGTGGAGTACAGAGTGTAATGAAACCCTGAACCACATAGGAGCAGAGAAAAGTTATGGCAATAAAGCCAAACTCCCAATACAAAATATTCTTATGAACCCTGCTATAATATAGATAATATAGACATAAGGGACAAAAGCAAGTAAAGACGAAGTGGAGCCAAAGAAGGCCCAGTAAAGTTTATCAGGATAATTTTCTGGAATACACAAAAATATAGAGGGGACATGATGGCCAATAGAAAACCCTCAATAGTTTCGAAGACAAAAAATGAAGAAAAGAAAAATCAGAAGATATGGATCCTCCATACGAGAAAGTAAAAATATTCTCAGATTTATCTCCTCAGACGTTAACAAGAAGAAAAGAATATTTAGTAATTACACAAAGCAAAGGAAAGAAGAAATAAAATATAGATGGAAATCTCCCTCGGGCCTTGCTATTTTGAAGTATACCATTCGGTTTAAAATCAAGAAGAAGGACAGTCTCTGCTACAAGATGGAAGCAGAACTCCCCATTTACAAAAACAAACCTCCAGAACTAGTATTAAAAAGACCGGAATGGGAACTAATAAAGTGACGTTTAGAGGGAAAGAGAGGGAAGAAGAATTTGAGAGACAGCAGAAAGACCTTTTTTTTTTCCCCTCTCTCAACTGTACTGCTTCATTATAAGTATATTATTTTATAATGAGTCACAAAACTTAATTTATATAAGAAAGGTGGTGGTGTGATGATGCTTTAATATAAAATTTGCACTGATGACACTTTAGTACTACATTAATTTAATATGAAATGGTAGAGTTTAGAACTATTAATTAATGCTAACTCATTAATGCACTTCATATTTGATACACAATTATTGAAATAGCTAATGGATTATTTTCAAAATTAGAGAGTGTTGATTTTTTGCACAATAATAAAAATGATAAAAAGGATAAATATCTAACTGACCTAGAGTATAATAGATTCACTTTCAGGAGAAATTTGATCTCTTGTTAGTAAATATTTTAAGCACCTTACAAAATTGCACTTTAAAGTTTAAAGTTTATTAATGACATTTTTAAATATAACGAACTAGTATTGATGTATTTATTCCCTCTTCCTGTCATTAGGCTAAAAGTTAACTGGTTGAAAATTTGTAGCAGTGTATATATATATTTTTTTTCTCCCTTTATTATGACTATGATCATAAATATATAGCTATACGACTTATGTGTATATTCCAGTGAGAGGATTTAACAAAAGGTGATGAAATATAAAAAATGGAATTGAATTCACATATGATTAGAAGAAATATGGTCTATATAGGTTAGAGAGTGGGGATGGAGAGGAAGAGAAGAAAAGGGAAGGAAAGAGGAGGGGAAAAAAAGAAAAGGAAAAGTGAAACCTAAAATAAAAACATATGAATAACAGAGTTCAAGGTTAACCATATGATAGGAGATATAAAGGAATAAACAGGATGTAACGGAGCTGGAACACGCAGTCCAATATCTCCGCTGGTATACGGTAAAATACCCAAGAGGCACTACAGTTTCACCATTCCCGACCTCCCATATTGGACGACACACAATTTGGGAGTCAAATGAATACTGACTTTATTTACCTTTACAGAAATATATATACATCTCTTTGGCCACAGGCAATACACATGCCCATATTTGGCCGCACAATACACATAAAGAGAACAATAGGTGGGTCACACCTCCCTGGCAACTTTGATACAATCAGACATTGATTCAATTACACTTTTTTGTTCTTATCTGAGAATGAAAACACTGTATACAATAGACTTCCTTTATCTTATGCGGAGTCGCTGTAACAGGATTATCTCCCATGCCAAGTAGCTGCAAATGTCTGGGACAATATTCTGCAGAGCATCAACCAACATACATATAGTAGGATCATATTTTAACCATAATAATCATAAAACAGGGTAAAACAGTGATGGGTTCCGCTACACACCTCCCCCATGACCATAAGCCGGCATACACGGTCTGATCCCAACGGATCGGCCTGGGGATGTCCGGACAAAAGTATTTGTTGGTCAATTCTCTAGTTTGACAACCCATCAGCATTACTGCAATTCACATTTACTCACATTTCACATATCCCCAGATAGCTGGGATCTGAGCGCACAAAACTACCGAATAGCGCTCAGATCCTCTTCACACAGTTCAATTGCCATGTAGCTAAAGTCTTTCCCATAGTCTTTCATTATATGAATGGGCTTCATGGCACAGTTATCTGGGGTATCATGGTTCACACAGGGCAAGTACCGAATGACCCCCCTGTATGTAAAGGGCCAGAATGAGTGACATACACTCTGGTATGGCCGAACACTGGTTCCAAAGGGCAATATGTCCCAGGGCCATAGTCGCAGGGCAGGAGGCTGGCAAACAGTCCTCTCCAAGCCAAAGTGGCGAAGGGCACTTCGTCACACATCTCCCCTTTGGGGGTAAGTCTAAACAGGCACCTGGATATTTCGCTGGGGTGATGGTGCAACACGCTGAGGGGACTTGAGCGGCAGAGGCCAGCGGCACTCTGCCCTGATGCCAGCTCTTCTGCTGGTATAACCTGCAGGACCTCCTGCTCTGTACAAGGGACAAAGGGAGGGCAGAGGCCGACTGCACTCTGCCCCACTGTCAGCTCTTCTGCTGGGGTACCTGGGACATATTCCGGCTCAGTAGCCAGGGAAACGTGGGGGTCAGTGGGGGTTAACATTTCCTCTGTTAACCCTGGGGCCACATTAGAAGTTAGCTGGGGAGGGGAATTTGTACTTACCCCCTCCTCCGGCTGTCCCAGTGAGGGTAGTTGGGGATCTGTACAGGCTGTGGGCGCAGAGACCACGGTCCCATCTGCGCCGTCTGGGAGATTGGTGTCTCCCCTGTTTAGGGTAAACTGTCGCTGGGGGGGAAGGACGACACCTTCTGCCCCCTGTGTTTCACACTGCCGCTGGGGGGGAAGGACGACACCTTTGGCCCCCTGGGGTACCCACTGCCGCTGTGGAGGAAGGTCGACACCTTCTGCTCCCTGGGGTACACACTGCCGCTCGGGGGGAAGGACGACACCTTCTGCCCCCTGGGGTTCACACTGCCGCTGGGGGGGAAGGACGACACCTTCTGCCCCCTGGGGTTCACACTGCCACTGGGGAGGAAGGACGGCCCCTTCTGCTCCCTGGGGTACACACTGCCGCTGGGGAGGAAGGACGACACCTTCAGCTCCCTGGGGTACACACTGCCGCTGGGGAGGAAGGACGACACCTTCAGCTCCCTGGGGAACACACTGCCGCTGGGGAGGAAGGACGACACCTTCTGCCCCCTGGGGTTCACACTGCCGCTGAGGGGGAAGGACGACACCTTCTGCCCCCTGGGGTTCACACTGCCGCTGGGGGGAAAGGACGACACCTTCTGCCCCCTGGGGTTCACACTGCCACTGGGGAGGAAGGACGGCCCCTTCTGCTCCCTGGGGTACACACTGCCGCTGGGGAGGAAGGACGACACCTTCAGCTCCCTGGGGTACACACTGCCGCTGGGGAGGAAGGACGACACCTTCAGCTCCCTGGGGAACACACTGCCGCTGGGGAGGAAGGACGACACCTTCAGCTCCCTGGGGTACACACTGCCGCTGGGGAGGAAGGACGACACCTTCGGCCCCCTGGGGTACACACTGCCGCTGGGGAGGAAGGACGACACCTTCAGCTCCCTGGGGTTCACACGGCCGCTGGGGGGAGAATTAGTTGGAGTATTCCACGTGGAGCGGTTTCTGTTTCTGGGACAGTCTCTCTGCATGTGACCCTGCTGGTTACACGTGTGGCACCTGATGTACCGTGGAGGGGTTTGGTAGTTCCCACCACCCGGACGCAGTGCTGGGGGGGGGGTTAATGGTGGGAGGTGGGTTAGCAGCTCCCAAGATGGACCGCTCCCGTGCTCGCTGCTTTTCCATTATGGATTTGTGGACATCTGTCATTAACCATTCCAAGGTTTTCATGGGAAGCGTACCTGGGAAAAAGGCCAGTCTGCTTTGGAGTTCTCTTTGAAACTCAGTCTGTGGGGTAATAAGAGGAACTGTAACCATGAGTTCCTTTCTGTCTGCATCCCTGTAGTCCGCGGCCGCCTCCTCCTCCTCATGATGGAACGCTGTCTGAAAACTAGCCGGTTCCATCCTGCTGTAGCCAGGGGCACTGTACGGATACTAGCGTTGCCCTCAATTTGTACTCCACGGAATGGTGTCTCCTGTAGCTGTCCTTCTGACCGTGGGAACAATCCCGCCACTTGCCAACAAATGTAACGGAGCTGGAACACGCAGTCCAATATCTCCGCTGGTATACGGTAAAATACCCAAGAGGCACTACAGTTTCACCATTCCCGACCTCCCATATTGGACGACACACAATTTGGGAGTCAAATGAATACTGACTTTATTTACCTTTACAGAAATATATATACATCTCTTTGGCCACAGGCAATACACATGCCCATATTTGGCCGCACAATACACATAAAGAGAACAATAGGTGGGTCACACCTCCCTCCCTTTGATACAATCAGACATTGATTCAATTACACTTCTTTGTTCTTATCTGAGAATGAAAACACTGTATACAATAGACTTCCTTTATCTTATGCGGAGTCGCTGTAACAGGATTATCTCCCATGCCAAGTAGCTGCAAATGTCTGGGACAATATTCTGCAGAGCATCAACCAACATACATATAGTAGGATCATATTTTAACCATAATAATCATAAAACAGGGTAAAACAGTGATGGGTTCCGCTACACAGGAGATGAGGTGAAAGACAGATAAGAGAAGAGCAGGACAAAGGAGAGGAAATGGAGTTATAAATAGGGAAAGAACGGGAAGAGTAAAAGAAGAAACATGACCTCCCAACTAACCAGGAAGGTTTAATAACCTCCTAACATTTCCTAAAATCGGCATAAAGGCCCTATTAGTATACTGGATTTAAATTTAAGTCCAGGACAGAAAGTGTATGGCAGAGGTATGAAAGTGAGAATGAATGTGCTTCCCAAGAATCAGAGAGATACAAGCAAGAAAAATAAGAAAAGATATGGCAGAAATGTTAATGAGAGATAAGGAAAACTATTATATTAAATGATGAATAATAAAGAATTTTACAGATTCAATGGGAAAATATATTGCCCAAGAGTAAAAGAAGCCAAAAATACACTATAAGAAAGAAAATTAGAACATATAAGTAGTGATGTCGCGAACATAACATTTTCGGTTCGCGGACCGCGAACGCGAACCGCCGCAAATGTTCGCGAACCGGCGAACCGCCATAGACTTCAATGGGCAGGCGGATTTTAAAACCCACAGGGACTCTTTCTGGCCACAATAGTGATGGGAAAGTTGTTTCAACGGGACTAACACCTGGACTGTGGCATGCCGGAGGGGGATCCATGGCAAAACTCCCACGGAAAATTACATAGTTGATGCAGAGTCTGGTTTTAAGCCATAAAGGGCATAAATTACCTAACATTCCTAAATTGTTTGGAATAACGTGCTTTAAAACATCAGGTATGATGTTGTATCAATCAGGTAGTGTAAGGGTTAGGCCCGCTTCACAGTGACAGACCAAACTCCCCGTTTAACGCACCGCAAACAACCGCAAACAGTCCATTTCCACAACCGCAAACTCCCCATTTGCACAAGGTTGCATACCAAGCTAGCCATGTCACGTTCATTGTCCTCACTGATGTCATTGAAGGTCTCTTCCTCCACCCAGCCACCAAGGGTCCCTGAAAGGTGAAAACAAAAGCCCCCTGGGACGCCTGCTGTGTTTGGTCTTCCACCTCCTCAAAGCCACCTTCCTCCTCTGACTCCTCTTCTTCAGACTCCTCTCACTGCGTTGCCTCTCTCTGCATTATTATAAGGTGTGTTAAGTAGTACTACTCTTATCAGTTTAATACCTGTTACAGCACCTATCAGGGGGCGTGTATAAGGCCTGGATTTTTAGAACCGGGAGATGGAAAAAGATGCTTGGTTGGTCGTATCACTTCAAATTTGGGGCACTTTGTGACATTAGCTTCTTACGCTCAAACATGTCCTTTACAGGCACCTGACTATGGGCAGATGAGCAGGAACTGCTCAAGGCGAGAGACGGAGTGGCGGATGGTTGAGAGGGGGCAAGAAGGACAGCAGTGGCTGATGTGGCTGATGATGCTGGACCAGGAGGAGGATGGCGGCTTTGAGTTTGTGTGCTGCTTGTACTCATGTGTTGGTCTGGAGTCACCCAAACATTAGGTCTCAACCTGTAGAGGATAAGGGAACCAGGCTACTCTAGACCTCATTCATCATTACAGGTTTTGACAGATTGGTACTATGCGTGCAAGCTACTGTGACAACAGATATGAGTGGCACTGTGCACTTGCAGAAGTTGGCAGAGTAGACGCTGTAGGTCTGACACACACGCTTGCAGACAACTAACTGCTATGCAATCTATTACAGTAGAAAAAAATGTTTTGGTTTTAAATGTACACTACTGTTACACCAGATATTAGTGGTGTGTTAAGTAGTACTACTCCTATCAGTTTAATCCCTGTTATGTGCCTTTTTTTTGGGTTTGGTTGTTGAAGCCACAGTGCAGCACCAGAGGCCAGAAAAATTAGGCAAGTACACATGCCTGAAAAATTAGGTATTGTTGATCTTGCAGCGAGCAGAGAAGAAGGTAGGCCTGATTCAACGCCCCAGCCCCGCATACCCCCACACAGAGATTGAGGGGGGGACCTGAGAAGGCCACGGGTCGGAGATATAAAGGGGGGCCATCCCAAATAAGCACACAAGCGGGGACAAAGGTAGTGAAGGGGACATAGAGGCCCATGGACTGATAGTCGCCATCTTGGCAGGAAAAGGGCCCAGCAATTAAGCCAAACTGACCCAGCACAGGCAGCTACTTGAGTCAAACGCTGTACAATTACACCTTAATAAAACTGAAACATGCAGCAGCAGGGATTCTAAACGGCCACACAGGGACAAGGAGGCTAACAGCCCCCACAGTCTCTGCACCACTCGTTTTAACAGATAACCCAAGGGGCTAACCAGGGACCTTGCCCACATAAAAAACTGAATTTTATTGGAGGAATTATTAGTGTCTTTATCCCCCAAGAGAGGACATAATATACGGTATCTTTAGACTACCTGATGGCCAAACTTCCTTTAGCCCCAATGCTATCCAAGAAACATTTCAAAACTTCTATCAGACCATATATTCATCCCAATCCCGCTGCAGCGGATCTGACATAGAGTCCTTCCTACTAAAGCAAGAAGTCCACAAAATACCTGTACCTCAATTGGACAGCTTGAACCTAGACATATCCCAAGAGGAAGTTAAATCTACAATCCAAGATCTTAAATTTGGCAAGTCCCCAGGGCCAGACGGTTTTACTCATCTGTACTATAAGAAATTTGAGCCCTTGCTTACCCCTGCACCTAACATCTTTGTTTAACGCTATACTAAATGGAGAACCTATGCCCCCTTAATTGAATCAGGCCGACCTCATAGTCTTTCCAAAAGAGGGTAGGTACCCTTTAGAGGTTAAAAATGATCGCCCCATACCCCTGATAAATGTGGATGTCAAGATCCTAGCTAAAATTATGGCCAAACGAATATCTAACTTTTTACTGGACTAAATACACAAGGACCAAGCGGGGTTCATTCCTTTCAGAGAGGAAGGAGATAATGTTAGGAGGGTTCTGAATGCCCAGTTCTTGGCTCAACACTATAACAACCCAGTTTGCCCTCTAGCCATAGACATAGAGAAGGCTTTTGATAAGGTGGAATGGCCATATATGTACAAAATGCTGGATAAGTTTGGATTTGAGGGACGCTTTTTCACCCTCCTCAGAAGGTACTACGACTCACCAGTAGCTAACTTAAAGATACCAGGGGACCATAAGGCCAAAATCCAAGTACAGAGAGGGACCAGGCAGGGATGCCCACTCTCCCCACTGCTCTTTGCTCTTGAACCCCTAGCGCAGGCAATCAGAACCAACCATGCCATCCAGGGGGTCCAAGTAGGACACCATCAGTTTAAGTGTTCACTTTTCGCAGACGATATGCTTTGCACCCTGACCAAGCCCCTTCTCTCTATACCAGCACTCATGTCCACTATAAAAGATTTCAGCTAAATCTCGGGCCTCCAATCCTTGCAAAAGGATATTTCTCTTTCAATGGAATCCTGCTTACTGGGGATACACATAAAAAAACTTCTCAATCCTAGAACAAGCTATTCCAATTAATGGCTTTAGCATTCAAAATACACATAGCTACCCGGGCCCGGATGGATTTACAAATCTCTATTACCAAACTTTTATAGACTTGTTATTACCCCCCTTAGCCACACTTTTCAATCAAATTTTAGAAGGCTCTCCCATGCCACAATAACTAAACCATGCAAATATGATATGTTTCCCGAAAGAACGACGAGACCCATTAGAACTTAAAAATTACTGCCCCATATCACTCCTAAATGGGGATATAAAAATTTTGGCCAAATTAATGGCAAACAGGATTTCGCGATTTCTCCCCTCCATAATCCATAAAGACCAAACAGGGTTTATTCCCCATAGACAAATGGGGGACAATATCAGACGGACACAAAATTTAATCTCATGGTCATCCCAACATCAAATACCCACATGCCTTTTGGCGTTAGATATAGAAAAGGCCTTTGATACGTTGGAATGGCCTTATTTAAAAGCAGTATTACAGAAATTTGGGTTTGCAGGCAAATTTATGAACTTGCTAGACACATACTACAAATCCCCGTCAGCCAGATTAAAACTCGCGGGAGATCGCTTACAACACATAAAGATTCAAAGGGGAAAAAACAAATTTTTAGATTTATTTGGAATCATAAAGCCCCAAGGATCTCAAAAAATAATATGTATAGACCAAAAGGGAAAGGGGGCCTATCGTGCCCGAATCTCAAACTGTATTACAAAGCAGCGCAGCTGGCTTTCATTCCTCTGGCGCATTCTCCCACACATCAGCCGCTCTGGGTATTTATGGAAAATGTAAGCATGTCACCTTATACATGGCATACAGTATTATGGATTCCAGGCCTGTATACTTTTTTGAGAAACTTGAAAAACCCGTTGATTAAGCACTCATTAAAAATATGGACGGAGATGAACTGGACACAAAAACTGGACACTCGGGTATCAGATCTTACCCCTATCGTACCCAATCCCCACTTTAAGATACATCTTCCGGAAAGCTCTCTCAGTTGGTGGAAGTCTCAGAACCTACTAAGGGTTGGTGCATGGTGGCATGACGACAAAATAATGACTTTGAGCGGGTGAGAGATAGATACAATTTACCCCTGGCTGAACACTATAATTTTTGCAAGATACATCATTTTATATATACGATAAGTGGTAGGGGAACCCCCCAAAGAAACACCTGGCTACTCAAAAAATGTAGGGATTCCCCCTTTCAGCCTGGTATTATTAGCCTCATGTATGAACTATTTAATGAAAACTCATGGGCAAACAAACCAGACTATACCAAAGCCTGGGAGAGGGATTTGGGCACCGAGTTGGCAGACAGCACATGGGATAAAAGTTGGCGAGGCTTAAGTAGGGGATCTTTAAATAATAGTCTGCTTGAGACTTCAATAAAGGTCCTACACCGGACATATATTACTCCTTTTAAGCTAAATAAATGGGATCCAAAACGCAGCAGCTCATGTTTTAGGAACAGTGGTAATGAGGCTACATTTATTCATGTCTGGTGGGAGTGTTCGGCAGTCATAAGACTATGGGAAGAAACATGCTTACTAGCTTCTAAAATGTTTAAGATTCAGATTTCTGCTAATATAGAAAACTGCATGCTGGGTGTTCCACATGTCTGTCTCTCGCCCGCTCAAAATAGGCTATTAAAGTTCATCATGTTGGCCACAAAGAACCATATAGCCAGACAATGGAAATCGGATACCCTACACTTTCAGGTGGTTACAAATAAATTAAACTTTATCCTTATAAATGAACGCCTTACCCATTTACTAGACAACGCCATGGATACATTTTGAGATATATGGTCTCCGTGGCTGCAATTAAGGGATAGCATATCATCTGGAGACAATTAAAGAAATTTAGGTCCGGAATAGGGGCTCCCCTAAATGGGAGAGGATATTCTCAAGAGAACGGGATGGATGGAAGTGTGTGTGGATCCTTAGAGGGGCGGAGGACGGAGGTAAGTGCTATATCTTACATCATATTTATGTAAAAAAGGAGGATGTTTGTGGACCTTTCCCTTTCCCAACATGTTAAATGTTAAAACTAGTTATTTTTTTCACCAATTATAGTCGGATCCAAGACTTAAAGGGAATCAACTTAAAACAAACTGAATTAAAGCTATATTAATAACTGAAAAGTAAAAAAAATATATATATTTTTAGGCTACAGGTACAACCAAACCCAGATAACATACTAGCCCTGGATATGGTATAAGCTCCAAGATTATGGAATGTTAAACGGGTAAACTGAGTATTAATAGAGATAAGGTAACTCAGTGATATATTAACATTAGAGATGTCGCGAATAGTTCGCCGGTTGACTGTTCCCGGCGAACATATCATGTTCGCGTTTGCGGCGAACTGCGAACATATGCGATATTCGACCCACCCCCTATACTTTATTATTGAGCAAACTTTGACCCTGCAACTCACAGTCAGCAGACACATTCCAGCCAATTAGCATCATACCCTGCCTTCCACACCCTTCTACCTCATGGACAGCAGCCATTTTGGAATCATAACTAACTTGCAGTCTTGCTGAGAGGAGGCTGAGTGTAGGTGATACTGCATAAATAGGGAAAACCATAGCTAGGCTACTGTACACAGTGTGCAATACAGTCCTGAAGGACTCTTTAGATCTCTGCTGCAAGGACACCCCTGTGTCTCTTCCCCCCCTTATTATCATCCTCCCCTCACCTTAGCACCCAACCCTAACACCCCTCACCCTAACCCTAACACCCCTCACACTTATCCCTAACACCTAACCCTAACATCCCTCACCCTAACACCTAACCCTAACATCCCTCACCCTAACACCTAACCCTAACACCCCTCACCCTTATCCCTAACACCCCTCACCCTTATCCCTAACACCCCTCACACTTATCCCTAACACCCCTTACTTTAACCCTAACACCCCTTACACGTATCCCTAACACCTAACCCTAATACCCCTCACACTTATCCCTAACACCCCTCACCCTAACACCTAACCTTAACACCCCTCACCCTAACACCCCTCACACTTATCCCTAACACCCCTCACCCTAACCCTAACACCCCTCACACTTATCCCTAACACCCCTCTCCCTAACCCTAACACCCCTCACACTTATCCCTAACACCCATCACCCTAACCCTAACACCCCTCACACTTATCCCTAACACCTAACCTCAACATCCCTCACCCTAACACCTAACCCTAACACCCCTCACACTTATCCCTAACACCCCTCACCCTAACACCCCTCACCCTAACCCTAACACCCCTCACACTTATCCCTAACACCCCTCACCCTAACCCTAAAACCCCTCACACTTATCCCTAACACCCCTTACCCTAACCCCCCTCACACTTATCCCCAACACCTAACCCTAACATCCCTCACCCTAACACCTAACCCTAACACCCCTTACCCTAACCCCCCTCACACTTATCCCTAACACCTAACCCTAACATCCCTCACCCTAACACCTAACCCTAACACCCCTCACACTTATCCCTAACACCCCTTACCCTAACACCTAACCCCCTCACCCTTATCCCTAACACCCCTTACCCTAACACCCCTCACACTTATCCCTGTGTCTCTTCCCCCCCCCCTTATCATCAAGGGAGGGGGGAGGATGATGAGGGAGGGGGGAAGAGACACAGAGGAGGATGATGAGGGAGGGGGGAAACAGACACAGGGGAGGATAATGAGGGAGGGGGAAAAGAGACACAGGGGAGGATGATGAGGGAGGGGGGAAAGAGACACAGGGGAGGATGATGAGGGAGGGGGGAAAGAGACACAGGGGAGGATGATGAGGGAGGGGGTAAAGAGATAAAGGGGAGGATGATGAGGGAGGGGGGATGAGACACAGGGGAGGGTGATGAGGAAGGGGGAAAAGAGACACAGGGGAGGATGATGAGGGAGGGGGAAAGAGACACAGGGGAGGATGATGAGGGAGGTGGGAGGATGATGAGGGAAGGGGGATGAGACACAGGGGAGGGTGATGATGGAGGGGGGAAAGAGATACGGGGGAGGATGATGATGGAGGGGGATGTTAAGTTATTTATGCCCTTTATGGCTTAAAACCAGACTCTGCATCAACTATGTAATTTTCCGTGGGAGTTTTGACATGGATCCCCCTCCGGCATGCCACAGTCCAGGTGTTAGTCCCCTTGAAACAACTTTTCCATCACTATAGTGGCCAGAAAGAGTCCCTGTGGGTTTTAAAATCCACCTGCCCATTGAAGTCTATGGCGGTTCGCCGGTTCGCGAACATTTGCGGCGGTTCGCAAACCGAAAATTTTATGTTCGCGACATCACTAATTAACATGTATGGATATATATGTAACATGGAAATGGTTGTTTGAATATGATATATTACCTGACCTAATAAAATATTTTTTGAAAGAAAAAATACACATAGCTAGTAGTTGGAAAACCCCAAATTAAAACTTTCAGGAATTAATAAAAAAAATCAACTATTTACTGCTCAACGAGAGATTAAACCATGTAGTCTTGGATAGAATCACCCAGTTCCAGACAATTTGGGATCCCTGGATAACATCCCCATTTAGTGCCCCCCTAATATAATAAAACATTTGTTAATGGTTGAAGCGACTCGGGGGGAAGGACCGGAAAGGGGGAGCCCTGAAGGAGACGCTTCAGAAGCAACCAGCTGCAAAATCATCCGAGGAAAGGAGAGGTCGCCTACTGAAGCCTGCCCTAGGGCAACCCAAGGGCGATTGAGCAGGTTAGATATTGTAAATAATAAGCTACTGCTGGAGTGACGATAGATAATAGGTCTTTTTTACCATGTCTTAGGTTTCTCTTAAAAATTGCAATCACAGTAAAAAAAAAAAGAAAATTTATTAAACAAGAAAGTAAAAATAAGAAGGCCTAGCCAGCTAATTTTAACAAAATATCTTCATTGTAAATATGTATTTTTGCACAACTGTTGTGTTATGCAAGACTGTTCAATATGCTTTCTTTGTCATTGCAGAAAGTGCCATAAAAAGGATTGCATCTTCTTGAACCCTAGTTGGTGGCGGATAGGTCACGCAAGTCATCCGGCATTCACAGATAACATACAGCAGCGTGTGGACCATTTTTAGCCGAAGGCAGCTCATCTCTTCAGGCCTTTTTCAGTCGAATGTATCGCCCAGTGTCAGTCCCTTCGGAATCCATCCCTCATTCTTCTTTATAAAGGTGAGGCAATCTAGACTTTTTTGCCCTAGGCGACTTCTCTTCTCGGTGACAAAACCTCCTGCTGCACTGAAGGTCCTTTCTGACAGGACACTTGAAGCGGGGCAGGCCAGAAGTTCAATTGCAAATTGGGATAGCTCAGGCCACAGGTCTAGCCTGCATACCCAGTAGTCAAGGGGTTCATCGCTCCTCAGAGTGTCGATATCTGCAGTTAAGGCGAGGAAGTCTGCTACCTGTCGGTCAAGTCATTTTCTGAGGGTGGATCCCGAAGGGCTGTTGCGATGCGTAGGACTGAAAAAGGTCTGCATGTCCTCCATCAACAACACGTCTTTTAAACGTTCTGTCCTTGCCGGCGTGGTCGTGGGAGGAGGATTACTTTCACCTCTTCCCCTGTTATATTGCCCTTGTGCTGTGACATCACCCTTATATGCTGTGTAAAGCATACTTGTTAATTTGTTTTGGACCTGCTGCATCCTTTCTGACGTGGTAATTTGGTAACATTTCAGGCACTTTCTGCTTATACCGGGGGTCTAGTAGCGTGCACACCCAGTACAGGTCGTTCCCCTTCAGCCTTTTTATACGAGGTTCCTGCGACAGGCACGACAGCATGAAAGACCCCATTTGCACAAGGTTGGATGCCGAGCTACCCATGTCCCGTTCCTCGTCCTCAGTGATCTCGCTGAAGATATGTTCTTCCCCCCAGCCACGTACAACACCACGGGTACCAGATAGGTGACAACGAGCACCCTGGAATGCCTGTTGTGATTGGTCTTCCTCCTCCTCCTCAAAGCCACATTCCTCCTCTGACTCCTCTTCCTCACAATCCTCTTCCAGCGTTGCCGCAGGTCCAGCAAGCGATGCTGATAAGGCTGTTTCTGGTGGTGATGGTGACCACAACTCTTCCTCTTCACGCTCATCTACGGCCTGATTCAGCACTCTTGGCAGGGCACGCTCCAGGAAGAAAACAAATGGTATGATGTCGCTGATGGTGCCTTCGGTGCGACTGACAAGGTTTGTCACCTCCTCAAAAGGACGCATGAGCCTACAGGCATTGCGCATGAGCGTCCAGTAACGTGGCAAAAAAATCCCCAGCTCCGCAGAGGCTATACTAGCACCCCGGTCATACAAATACTCGTTAATGGCTTTTTCTTGTTGGAGCAGGCGGTCAAACATTAGGAGTGTTGAATTCCAACGTTTGGAGCTGTCACAAATCAAGCGCCTCACTGGCATGTTTCGCCGCTGGATATCTGAAAAGTGCGCCATGGCCGTGTAGGAACGCCTGAAATGGCCACACACCTTTCTGGCCTGCTTCAGGACGTCCTGTAAGCCTGGATACTTATGGACAAAGCATTGTACGATCAGATTACACACATGTGCCATGCACGGCACATGCGTCAATTTGCCCAAATACAATGCAGCCAACAAATTTCTTCCGTTGCCACAAACCACTTTGCCAATCTCCAGTTGGTGCGGAGTCAGCCATTGATCCACCTGTGCGTTCAGGGCGGACAGGAGTGCTGGCCCGGTGTGACTCTCTGCTTTCAGGCAAGTCAACCCCAAGACGGCATGACACTGCCGTATCTGGGATGTGGAATAGTATCTGGGGAGCTGCTGTTAATGTGGAGCAAGACGCAGCAGAAGAGGGCTCAGCTGAGGAGGTTATGGAAGAGGATGGCGTAGGAGGAGTAGAGGAGGTGGCAGCAGGCCTGCCTGCAAGTCGTGGCGGTGTCACCAACTCCTCTGCAGTGCCACTCATTCAATGATTGGCAAGCGTCAACAGGTTTACCCAACGCGCAGTGTAGGTGATATACCTGCCCCTACCATGCTTTGCAGACCAGGTATCAGTGGTCAGATGGACCCTTGCCCCAACAGTGTGTGCCAGAGATGCCATTACTTCCTTTTGCACAATCGAGTACAGGTTGGGGATTGCCTTTTGGGCAAAGAAATTCCGTTCGGGTACCTTCCACTGCGGTGTCCCAATCGCTACAAATTTTTTGAATGCCTCAGACTCCACCAGCTTGTATGGTAAAAGCTGGCGGGCCAAGAGTTCAGACAAGCCAGCTGTCAGACGCCGGGCAAGGGGGTGACTTTTTGGCATTGGCTTCTTACGCTCAAACATGCCCTTGACAGACACCTGACTGTGGGGAGATGAGCAGGAACAGCAAAAGGCGAGAGACGGAGTGGCGGATGGTTGAGAGGGGGCAAGGAGGACAGCAGTGGTTGACGTGGATGAAGATGCTGGACCAGGAGGAGGATTGCGGCTTTGAGTTTGTGTGCTGCTTGTACTCATGTGTTGATCCCATTGGCATTTGTGATGTGACATCATGTGCCTTCGCAAAGCAGTTGTACCTAGGTGGGTGTTGGACTTCCCACGACTCAGTTTCTTTTGGCACAGGTTGCAAATGGCATCGCTGTTGTCAGAGGCAGACACACAAAAAAAATGCCACACTGATGAGCTCTGCGATGACGGCATTCTGGTGGTGGCAACAGCATGCGTTGATTGGCGTGCTGTCTGGCTGACCCCGGGTGCTGATGCATGCTGTCTGACTGTGCCACTAGCTCGTTGCGATGACCTCCCTCTGCTTCCAACTCGTCTCGTCCTCCTTTCTGTCTCCCCATCTGAACTTTCCCCCTGTTCTTCTTCCCTTCTAACGGGCACCCACGTGACATCCACGGACGCATCGTCATCATCATCACCCACCTCACTTGTATCTGTCAACTGAGCAAAGGAAGCAGCAGCGGGTACATCATCATCATCACATCGTACGTACATGTGTGTACTGCTGCCTGACTGAGACATATCCCTGTTATCTACATCCTCTGGCAATAATGGTTGCGCATCACTAATTTCTTCAAACTGATGTGTAAATAACTCTTCTGACTGATCAATTGAATCGGCTGTGGTACTAGTGTTGGTGGTGGCGGCAGGCGGGCGAGTGGTAACTTGAGAGGTGCCCGAAGCTAAGCTGGAGGAGGATGGTGTGTCAATGTTCCAAGCGGAAGCTGTAGAAGATTGGGTGTCCTGTGTTAGCCAGTCAACTACGTCCTCTGAACTTTTCAAGTTCAGGGTAACTGGCCTCTGAACACCGGGCATTATTGTAGGGCCAAAGGGAATCACAGCACCACGACCACGACGGCCCCTGCGGGGTGTCCTGCCTCTGCCCGTCATTTTTTTTCCGATTAGTGGTACTATGCATGCAAGCTACTGTGACAACAGATATGAGTGGCACTGTGCACTTGCAGAAGTTGGCAGAGTAGACGCTGTAGGCCTGACACAGACGCTTGCAGACAAGTAACTACTATTCAATGTATTAGAGTCAAAATTGTATTCTTTATTTAAATGTGCACTACTGACTGTTACACCAGATATGAGTGGTGGCACTGACTGGGCAAGTGGGCACAGTATACGATGTGAGCCTAAGACACACACGCTGGCAGGCAGGCAAATGAAATTAGATTACACAGAAAGAAAGTGTTGTTGTTTTTTAAATGTAGAGTGCTGGTACACCACTAGATTGGATTGGTTGAACTTGGCACAGTACTTGTAAGCCTGACACACACACTGGCTAGCTGTCAGGCAAATGAACATAGATTTGCGGTCAGGAAAATGAACTAAGATTTAACAAAATAAAAGTTTTAGTTTTTTAAAAGTAGACAATTAGTAAACAAGATTGTATTGGTTGCACTGTGCACACACAGTATAAGTTGTGAGCCTGACACACACACTTGCTAGTAGGGGCTAGCAGGGAGACAGGCAAATTAAGTTAGACAGAAAAAAACAAACAAAAAAAAATGATGTTATAGCCCTAAAAAGCGCTTTTAGGGGTGCTGTGTTTACAGCAGAGATCTGAGGAGTCCTTCAGCACTGCACTGGACACTGAATAAACTTGCCTAGCTATTGATTTCCCTATTCAATCAGCATCACCTACACTCTCCCTCCTCTCAGTAAGACTGCAAGTTAGTTATGATTCCAAAATGGCTGCTGTCCATGAGGTAGAAGGGTGTGGAAGGCAGGGTATGATGCTGATTGGCTGGAATGTGTCTGCTGGGTCAAAGTTTACTCAATGATAAAGTATAGGGGCGGATCGAACATCGCATATGTTCGCCGCGAACGCGAACATGCTATGTTCGCCGGGAACAGTCCGCCGGTGAACTATTCACGACATCTCTACATATAAGTGAATTAAGATAATAGATAAAGAAATTTAATTAGGATTAAAATAATAACTCACAATGTAAATGGGTTGAATTTGTCAGCAAAGAGAAGGGTCGCCTTCAGTAATTATGTTAAAATCAAAGCTGATGTTTTACTATTACAGGAGACACACTGGAATAAAGACTAATTAAAATATATATCTAATAGTAACTATAATATTAGGATTGACTCGACATATAATAAAAAATCACGAGGTGTATCAATTCTTTTTAGTTATAAGTTAAAAATCCATGAAGAAGTTAGTGGATCCACTAGGAAGATTCATAATTTGGTGTGGCTCCATTAACGGAAAACATATGACATTGGTTAACTTATATCTGTCAAATAGCAAACAAATTAAAATTTCTGGAGAAGATACTTAAAGAAATCAAAAAAATTAAAAAGGGCTTGATAATTATTGGAGGCGACTTTAATATGCTGATGGATCCTATTAATGATAGAATTGGTAAACTGAAAAAAAAAAAAATCTGAAAATCCGATTATTAAAATGTCAAGAGAATTTTTACATGAGATTTCTAATTATGACCTCTTGGATTCCTGGAGAATATTACACCCATATAAGGACTATACTCACTTCTCCGATTTAATTCCTATTGAAGACTGGACTATATTTTGTGGATGCATACAGCTTAAGATTAGTCAAGGATATAGAAATAGGTATAACACCTTGGTCAGACCATTATATGGTACATATTAATTTAAAAGATGAAAATGTTGGTAGGAATACAAAAAAATGTAAGTTATTTCTGACTATTTAATTTTTTTTAGAAATATTGGAATCCTTGAAGAATGAAACTAGATTCTTTGAAAAAAATAAAAATACAGTTGATTCAGCAATAACATTATGGTGTGCATATACGTCAGTAATAAGAGGGCTAATGATCTAATGGCCAAAATGTATAGATCAAGGGGAAAACCCTTAAGATTCTTATACATAGAATTAGAGGAACAGCAGAGGAAAACAGATTGTCTCCCAGTGGAGAGCTGGCCATGCAGATCTCTAGACTAAATGCTCAAATAAATAAAATCTTACAATATCAGGCAGACTCTCTGGTATGGAGATTTCAGAGGTCCAGCTCCCTACTGGGAAACAAAACAAGTAAATATCTGGCTAATAAACTAAAGAAACAAAAAAATCTAAATAAAATTCTTGGGCTCAGGGGAACGGTTAATATTGTCTATATTCATCCAGATAAGCTAGGGGAAATTATGAAAGGATTCTATAGTTCATTATATAATCTGAAAAATGAGCCAACATTTTAAAAAAACCTTGTATAGAAGAAATAAAGCAATTTTTAGATAAGGTTAAGCTCTCTAAATTAGAGGAGGAGGATCAGAGCTTTTTAAATAAAGGTATCAGCTTGGAGGAAATTGACGAAGTAATTAATAAAGCCAAAACAAATAAAGCTCCAGGCCGAGATGGATTCGCTCATTCATATTATAAGTTCTTTTTAAAAGAAATTAGGGAACATCTACAAGATATGTTCAATGAGATCAAAAATACAGGGAAAATAGCATCAAAACTAGTTGAGGCAAAAATAATCAACATCTTAAAACCTGGGAAAAACCAAGAGGAAGTTACTAGTTACCATCCCATCTCACTTTTTAACATTGATTTAAAAATATATGCAAAAATGATGGCCATGAGGCTAAATAGTATATTATTTATATTAATACACTTGGAGCAGACTGGATTTCTTGGGGGCCGTCAGGCACCAGACAATACCAGATGTCTAATTGACTTAATGTTTATTGCAAAAAAAAGAAAGAGCTCCCATATTGATCCTGTCACTTGATGCAGAGAAAGCATTCGACAGGGTCAGTTGGGAGTTCTTAGAGGCAGTATTGATGAAATTTGGCTTTGCTGACTTTGCGCTAAAAACAATAAAAGCTTTATATAGAGAAACCTCAGCATATATCGTGGGACCCAATTTTGAGACTGAGAAGTTTACAAAAAGCAACTGGACCCTACAGGGATGTCCGTTATCACCATTGCTATTTTAGTTCTTTATTGAGCCTTTAGCTTCAATAATAAGGGCTTCAGAAAATATTAAAGGAATAAAAAAGTGGGTAAGAATGAACCTAACGGATCCAATCAAATCTTGCGCAAACTTGCAACAACTTTGTTAGAATAAACTCTGCAAGATATTATTTATAGAGGTATAAATATGGAAACTATAAAAACATTAAAGGATGTATATACATTTAATTGACACTCTAAATCTATAATACATTTGGGTATAAGATTTAGCTTTCATAATAAGAAATTAATAATGGACAATATAACAGAAATATTAAAACAAATTAGAAAGTTATTTTCTGACTGGCATTCAATTAGATTCTCATAGTCGGCTAGAATTGCAATCGTTAAAATTAGTATTATCCTCAAGGTTACATACCTATTTAGATTTATTCCAGGAAAAGTTTCAGCTCATACTATTAAATCTATTCAGAAAATAATAGATACATACAGTGGATATAAAAAGTCTACACACCCCTGTTAAAATGTCAGGTTTCTATGCTGTATAAATCATTTCAGAACTTTTTCCACCTTTAATGTGACCTATAAACTGTACAACTCAGTTGAAAAACAAACTGAAATCTTTTAGGTGGAGGGAATAAAAAAAAAATAATGTGGCTGCATAAGTCTGCACACCCTCTTATAACTGGGGATGTGCTGTGTTCAGAATTAAGCAATCACATTCCAAATTGTGTTAAATAGGAGTCAGCATACACCTGCCATCATTTAAAGTGCCTCTGATTAACCCCCCCAAAAAGCTGCTCTAGTTGGTCTTTCCTGAAATTTTCTTAGTCACATCCCACAGCAAAAGCCATGATCCACAGAGAGCTTCCAAAGAATCAGAGGGATCTCATTGTTAAAAGGTATCAGTCAGGAGAAGGGTACAAAAGAATTTCCAAAGCATTAGATATAGCATGGAACACAGTGAAGACAGTCATCATCAAGTGGAGAAAATATGGCACAACAGTGACATTACCAAGAACTGGAGCTCCCTCCAAAATTGATGAAAAGACAAGAAGAAAACTGGTCTTGGAGGCTACCAAGAGGCCTACAGCAACATTAAAGGAGCTGCAGGAATATCTGGCAAGTACTGGCTGTGTGGTACATGTGACAACAATCTCCTGTATTCTTCATATGTCTGGGCTATGGGGTAGAGTGGCAAGACGAAAGCCTTTTCTTACGAAGAAAAACATCCAAGCCAGGCTACATTTTGCAAAAACACATCTGAAGTCTCCCAAAAGCATGTGGGAAAAGGTGTTATGGTCTGATGAAACCAAGGTTGAACTTTTTGGCCATAATTCCAAAAGATATGTTTGGCGCAAAAACAACAATGCACATCACCAAAAGAACACCATACCCACAGTGAAGCATGGTAGTGGCAGCATCATGCTTTGGGGCTGTTTTTCTTCAGCTGGAACTGGGGCCTTAGTTAAGATAGAGGGAATTATGAACAGTTCCAAATACCAGTCAATATTGGCACAAAACCTTCAGGCTTCTGCTAGAAAGCTGAACATGAAGAGGAACTTCATCTTTCAGCATGACAACGACCCAAAGCATACATCCAAATCAACAAAGGAATGGCTTCACCAGAAGAAGATTAACGTTTTGGAATGGCCCAGCCAGAGCCCAGACCTGAATCAGATTAAAAATCTGTGGGGTGATCTGAAGAGGGCTGTGCACAGGAGATGCCCTCGCAATCTGACAGATTTGGAATGTTTTTGCAAAGAAGAGTGGGCAAATCTTGCCAAGTCAAAATGTGCCATGCTGATAGACTCCTACCCAAAAAGACTGAGTGCTGTAATAAAATCAAAAGGTGCTTCAACAAAGTATTAGTTTAAGGGTGTGCATAATTATGCAACCATATTATTTTATTTTTATATTTTTTCTTCCCTCTACCTAAAAGATTTCAGTTTGTTTTTCAATTGAGTTGTACAGTTTATGGGTCACATTAAAGGTGGAAAAAGTTCTGAAATTATTTATCTTTGTCTCATTTTTTTACAGCACAGAAACCTGACATTTTAACAGGGGTGTGTAGACTTTTTATATCAACTGTATATATATATATATATTCAGATTAAAAAAAAGTGAGTTAAAAAAATACCAAATAAGAAATTTCAATTAGGAGGTATAGAAACCCCGGATATAAAAGAGATATATGAAAACATCGCCATAACTCATATAATCAATATGAATAATCAACACAAAATAACATGCTAGAAAACAATTGAGGAAGAGATTATAGGAACTAAGACAATTAGAACATTATTAGGAAAAAATAATAAGGACGACGGAATTTGGAATAGATTACCAGAAGGGCTGAGGTCCTTAATAAAATTCTGGGGGGAAAATAAAATTAAATCAGAGCGCTTTTACATTCCATCACTCTCAGCACCCATAGATATATTGAGGGAAGAATCATACAAATCTGAAATCGATGCAATGAAGAAAGTTGAAACACAGTATATTTCAGATGTGTATCCAGCAGGATCCTTAATAAAATAAGAGGAGCTTTATAGTAATTTCGGCCAAAAAAAAATCTCATGGTTGAAATATAGATCATTGGTGGAAAAAATAAAGCAAAAGGGATATACAACCATAAAAATGTATGAATTAGAAGAATTGATGACAAAAGGACCAGTACTACATCTTATTTCAAAGATTAGTAAAATTAGATCTAAATCCAGAAAATATATAAAATCAAAGAGTATAAATGAATGGGAAGGCAACATTAATCAAATATATGATGATCAAGATTGGTGCAGAGCTTTAAAGTGGATACAAAATTCCTCTATAAATAATATGTATAGGGAACTATATTTTAAGTTATCACAAAAATGGTATTTGGTCCCTATAATCATGAATAAATTGATTCTCGAACTTCTCCACTATGTTGGAAAGGATGTGGCAAAGAGGTCTCAGCCTTTCATATGTGGTGGGAATGTTGCACGTTTAGACTCTTCTGGGAAGAGTGTTATGGGCATTTAACCGCAATGACGGGTAGAAAGCCCATGTTCCCCGGGAGTAGTTTTATTTAACCTAAAGTCAGATAACATCTTCCCTAAAGATAAATTACTGATATCACACATATTACCGATAATTAAATCACTAGTAATTAAGCAATGGAATAAACCCACAATTCCTTCCTGGAAATAAATTTCAAATAAAATAAACTATGACAGAGAGCTGGTGAAGGAAGATAGTATAGAGGGACTTAAAAGAAAGAGACAGATAGACTGGACTACATGGGACCAATATATGAAAAAACTTGAAAAGAATCAAATTAAATCTATAGTCTGATTCAAAAATTAATGGTGTAGAATCAAACAATCAAATTCATAGATCTCTCTTTACTGTTTATGTTTATTATATATTACACTGCTGTATGTAATTACTTTTGGGCTTATTGAAGATCTATTTATATTATATGCAATATAAGGGAAGAATGTATGTAGTACTTTGAATGTTTGAAAAGAATGTATTTTATGCATGGATACTATGTATTAATGCAATGTTTGTATATTTTATGTAATAAAAAAAATAGAAGCAAGAAAAAAGTAAAGTATTAATGGAGAAATTTATTTATCATCACTTTTATACAATAAAGTATATCTTAAAGTTGTAAGTTTTTCTCGTCTTTACAAAACAAAAGCATGTTTGACATTCATTTGTGCAGAATAATATTTAAATCTCCCAGAATATTCATGAGGAAAAACAGGAATATAAAAGAGGAATATAGTATATTTGGAACAGCCTTAATATGTAAGTGTTCATATTAAACATAGCTTGCACCTCATCAGAAATACACTGTATAGTATTCTGGTTTAATACTGATTAAAAACACATGATATAGAATGACACATGATCAAATGACATTGGTTCTCAATTTTCTATGGCAGTTTATTTGAATGGACAGTCCTATTTCTAGTGTTAATTCCTTTTCTCCTAATCTTGGTTCGAGGACAGGTGACCAGTGCCTGACTTATGTAACACTTATCGGATTTCTAACCCTAACCCCCCCCCAAAAAAAATCTAAAAGAAAAAGAATGAGGAAAACAATTTACAATTTTCTCCTCTATTTAAAAAAAGTCTGTCACCCCAAAAATATATGCAACATTTTCTTGCAAATGAACACCACCCCAATAATAATTTGCAGGTTTTATGTGCTAATTAGTGACCGTGCATTTGGTTGTTTATCCGATAGCAAAAATGTGCCCCAGTGTTATGTGAAGATTTCTCGCCCCCAACCTCTATCAAGCACCATGAGCTACAAATTTGCATTTAGAGCATCAAATTAACATAATTGAGAAACACACACAATGCTGAATATCTCCATGCTCTTTAATATTTAACCATCTTGTTGTTGGGGTAACAAGCTCCCTTCCACTCCAAAATTGAATAAAAACGGTTTATTTTCAGAATATTTTGTAGTGGAACTGAAGTTTGAAGTCCTCCTCTTACTCAGAGAGGAAGCTGTTAAAGTATTGTCCCCTCAAATTTGTCACACATGGACATAAATGGGCAATAAGTGGTTCCAGAAACACAACGGCAAAACCTAAGCACTTCTACTGTGCTGCAAGATGAAAAAATAAAATTTCTCACACTTGAATTCTGGTTATTCTTTTTTCAATTTAAATCAAAATCATGCTCAGTAATATATATGATCTTGCATATAAGCTCTGCGAAAATCATGGTGGGTATAATTCTTCAAGAGCTACAGTAATAGAAAAACATAGATGTAGAAAATTAGTTTATCTAATGGTGCATTTATAAGAAAAGAATATGAGAAATATGAAAATAACGATTGCAACATTATATTAAATATTTGCAGAATTGGGATAGCATGTGATGTGGGATCTATCCCCTAAATCTAGATATGTGCTTTAGATCTTGATACCAGGTGCACTATTTTAGTTATTATGCAGGGGATGGAAAAAAAAACATTTACTACTTAATCATAGCAAATCTACCTAGCTTCAGGCAGAATGCAAGCAGTCCATTCATAGATTACAATTCTGGAAAATATATAGGAGCCAGCAGTGGGTGGAAAAATTACAAGCCCAAGCTCCCAGGTTTTTTCCACCCCTGAACATATGTATATCACTCCATTTGTAATGGTTGGAAACAGCCATATTTTGTTTTTGTTCATGGAAGTCAAGTTTGAACTTGCAAACATCAATAATTATTAAAAAAAAAAAAAACACACAATCAAAAATATGTATATTTCAGGGGACAAGCTTTCCTAAGCGATATTGCTTTGTTAAGATCCAGGATATTTACTTGCTTCCAGTTATGTAAAAATAATAAATAAAACAAAGAAAACTGGCTGATTGATTATTACTTTGATATACATTTCAGACAATGTTTAAGTCTGCCCATTGAACAATATAAAATTACAATTTCAGACATCATTCATTAAACAGTCTACCCTTCATGTATATTTTAAATATAAACATGGGAAAGTCAAATATAAAACATTAAAAGGTGTATTCCTCTTAGCTTGCGAAAAAAAAAAAAAAAATACACACATCACACATATACATTTACATGGTTTAAAAAAAGTTTTCATATATAAATAATGGACTAGGTGCAGATCCTCTTTAAAGATCTGGTACATTGGTTTCCTGATAAAAACCAGTACAGAAATGTCAAACTATACAGGATAAATTTACATTGGATGCAAGTATTACAAAATATTCCAACAAACCAAAAAAAAAAAAAAAAAATCTAATGTTGACACAATGGGTTTTAATTATTTCTAACAAGACAAATGTTATAGAGAACCGAAGAAAATGAATAATCTGAGATGACGTACCTATTGGCATTCTCATACATTAAAAAAATTCCTTAGCTATTAAAATTTGCATAGTTTTATTAAACATGATTAGTTAGAAACAGAATTCCCTTTACTTCTTCAGAGATTAGGGAAGAAAAAATACAAACAAACAGAAAATGTATAAATGGTAAAAAAATAAGTGGATGTATAAATTGGATTGGGGCTTTTTTGTGAATTTTGACGATTTACATCCTTCACTGCAAATTTTCAGCAATCGTCTCCTGGACAAAAGATCTAAGGACACAACTATATTGCCCTAACAAGAGAAGCTGGTTGTCTTAATCATACATTGTTAATACAATTCCTATTTACAAATAGCAATATTCAGTATTAAATTCACTTTCAAATATTAGCCTACAGTTGAGCGGTCTCCACTCTGATAAGGTCATAAAGATAGAAGTGGTAGTTTGGCAGATGGACAGGTATGATTAATTAAGAGGCGGAACAATCACTCAGATTCTGCCCCCAGAAAAGACTGAAGTCAAGGGAAAGCAATTTTCGCAAGTCTCCAGCCAGTGGGAACCATTGTATTACTATAACCTTCTGCCTAAAATGGTCTAGACAAAGCTGACTCTCCCCTGATCTCATAGAGGGGAGAAAACAAACAGTAGTTAAATAGAATTTTAAAAGTAAGATTAATATTGAATTTTAAATTACCAATTATGAAATTTTATTAATGGTCAATGTCTAATCAAAAACATCCAGCTCATTTTATAAGGGTTCTAAAGTGGTCCTTTAATGCAAATTTGCCACCATGATAAGCAAAGAGTCACCATAAGTCTCCAGGAACATAGGCAACCTTTATATTCATTGTAATTAAATTATGAGCTATAGTGACAAGACATGTAGAAAATTGCACCTCTCGCCCTCATTGTGAATGTGCCGATTGTCCTGTATCTTATAAAAAACAGCAGAATGTGCTAAAAGTTTGAGTAAACCATTTTGGCATCTATTTAACAATGGCATTTTTGATTATGAATCTTAAACAAAGACATAACAAATATGCATATGTTGATAACATTTCCAATTATTTTCCATCAGGGATTTCATTATATACTGAAAGTGTAACGAACATTATAGACCAAAAAACATGCAAGGATCAACACATTCAAGAAGAGGTGGGAAGTGGTCATTTTCTATGCAAGTTTTTTCCCTAAAGATATTGTGGCCTTTCAAGACATTACCAATAGACACATGTTTTTTTTTAAAATACAGCAAAAAAACACCTTCTAGCTTATACACAACATTGACAAAGTTGTTCTGTGCTGACTCAGTATAAAATATCAAACAAAAACATGTTTAACGTTTTTGTTCTGTTTTCTGAGTTTACCAAGTAGTGGTTTTGCATTCAATTGTTTCCATCAAGTTGTCCGTTTTGGCAAAGGTTAATAATTTCAAGAATGTGTCTAAGGGTTTGACACAACTGATATCAAACGTAGGAGCCAGACTACAGAGATAAAATGAAGAGCCAGGTTTTATGTATATTCACCCTATGTAGACCAACCAAAATGCTTATGGGTCTGAAGTAAAAGCTTTTACCATGGGGTTTTCTGGTTCCTTTTATCTTTGAGACCCAAAAATGCAGAATATACACAATTGACCTACTGATGGCTAGCCCGTTCAATATGGGAATTTTCTTCAAAAAAAAAACAAAACAAAAAAACACACATGCTTAATAAATTCCTTATTTACAGATTGGAATTCAACTTATAAAATATCTGTAATAATTATACTAAGTGAATTTTCCGCAAAATATTAGAATACTTAACCTTTTAATGAAAAAATAAAATTTACTCACTGTACATATTAAATTTAGTATAAAAATTGAGGTAACAACTGAGTGCATACATTTTCATACTTTTCTGTTTGCTCACAATGCAACACTGTTTTCCACATCTGGTGATGTGCAGCAGGCCTCTTCCAACAGAACAGAGATTAGTGTTGCATATGTGTAGTTGTACAGTCTAATACATTATAATGTCTGACAGCTCCAAAAGTGATATCATGAAAATATGCAAACTATTGTACTCCATTAGCTTGTCTCTCTGCTTGCTCTATTACTTGTGCTAAAATTTCATCAATCACATCAACATCATAATTTATTTGCTGTAAATCCAATTCTGGCATTAATGTGGTCAGCAACTGTGCAACATTCACTCGTAGGGTTCTTAGTTTCAAGCTGAAAAGATACAGATAAAGAAAAAAAGAAAACCATTACAAACAAATAAAAATATGAAATCAATGAAGCATAAGCAATAGTTACTAGACCTATGCATGTCTATTTCTGACACGCATTTTGTGGATTACAAATCAGTATTTCAGAGAAGATATCTTTGGTAACCATACAGGTCTAGTTTACAAGCCTCCATTGTTGCCTGATCTCAGAAATACATTTTGCCAATTACATGTCACTTTTTTGTGTGGAAGGGGGAAGGGGGGGGGGGGATAAGGCTTACTAGAAATATTGGACGACAAGGCTCCCGAGTATTAGTCTAAATGTAAACTTTTTGGTGGGATTGTTACCTAGTTGTGAAGGGACTTGTATACCTCAATGGAGCTATGAGCTATATACCACATAGGGTCACCCAAGATGGGCAAGTCATAGCAGAAAGGTCAGACGAATGATGGTCCACTGGAGAAGGAAGGAATTAGCAACCCACTTCAGTATCTTTGTCAAGAAAACCATATGGATAAGCATAATTGCATAATTAGATACATAACGATATGGCATTTGAAGATGAGCCCCTCATGTCAGAAGATCCATATCATATTACTGGGAAGAGCAGAGGGCGAGTAAGAGTAGCACCAGATCTAATGAAGTGGTTGGTTGAGAGAACTCCACAGGGAAAGGAAAGTCATCTGCATCAAAGAAAAATTCAGCATAGTAACCAATAATGTTAAAACTATGAACCAAAGCAAACTGGATGTTGTCAAACAGGAGATGACAAGATTAAACATTCATATCCTGGGAATTTGTGAACTCAAATGGAGTAGCCCTCACATATCAAAGAGTGGCAAAAGCAGATATTTGTTACAACCCAAAAAAATGACAGAAGGATTTCAATTAGATTTCGAGCCATTTAACATCACAGTGATCCAAGCCATAGTTTCTGAAGAGGCTAAAGTTGTCTAAATCTACAAGGATATTCAACACTTTCTAGATACAACACCAGGAAAAAATGTTACTCTCCTCATAGGAGATTGGAATGTTAACGTATAGCGATAGCAGGAATGTCTGGCAAATTTTGGCCATGAAGTACAAAAAGTAGCAGGTAGGAGATTAGTAAAACATGTCAAGATAATGCTCTGGTCATAGCAAACACACTCTTCAAACAGCCTCTGAGACAAGTCTATACATGGACATTACCAGATGGACAATACAAAAATCTATATACGTTGTAGCCGAAGAAGGAACTAAAAATAGTCAGCAAAAACAAGACATGGAGCCGAGCAAGCAGAAATGAAATATTTCATGTGAAAATGCAGTGGAGGTAAAGGAAAAAAGATTTAAGGAATATACATGGTGGATAGAATGTCTGAAGAACTTTGCATATAAGTTTTGTGACATTGTCTAGACAACAGCAACAAATAATATCCCTGCTGAAAAAGGAAAACTAAGAAGGCACACTGGTTACCTGGATGAGGCTTTGAAAGTAGCCCAGGAAAGAAGAAAAGCAAATGGCACTGGAGATAGGAAAACATTTGCAGAATTTCAGAGAATAGCAAGAAGAAACCAGGAGACATTCTATAATAAGTGCTGTAAAGAGATAATAGAAGATAGCACAATGGAAAATAGATCTCTTTAAAAAATGTGGATCTCAATGGAACCTTTCATGACAAATTTTGCATGATAAAAATATAAGTCAAAATGGTAGGGACTTGACAGATCAGATAAAGGAGACGACAGGAATACACTTAAGATCTATACAGGAAGGATCTTAACATCATTGATGACCTCAATAGTTTGGCCAATGAGCTCAAGCTAGAAATTCTAGAGAATGAAGTGAGATGGGCCTTGCTGATAACCAGCTAGGATTCCATCAACTCCTGCAGCATTAAAAAGTTCAAAATTCTACAAGATAATGCTTTGTTGGCATAGAACAAGCAACACTTTAAATTTGTAAAACTCAACAGTGGCCAGAGGAACAGAGAAAAGTATAATGAAATCATCTTTAAGAAAAAATATATTTTAAACTAGTGAAGCGTTGGTACATGACCCCAATTAAATTAAAAAAAATAGCCCCACAAAAAAAATCAAGGTTACTTTTGGAGATGCAAAAACCAAATAGGAACTCAAGAACATATGTGGTGGAACTGTGCTGACATAAAAAAAAATGTTGGTCATTATGGTCAATACAAATATCAAAAATTATTACATTTCAATTGGAATTAACTCCAGAGATCGTATTATTTCATATTTTTCCAAGCAAAATGAATTATAAACAAAGTAATACAATTATAAATACTTTAATGGCAGCTAAGTGGCTTATAGTCAGAGGATGGAAAAAACAATCTTTACCAACATGGACTGAACTCATGACCATTGTAGACTGAAATAAACAAATAGAACTGGATTAGAGAACACTATCAGACCGTTCATCAAAAAACAATATTTTAAAATGGTCTCTCTGGAAGACATAGCAACTTGCCTTCTAGCAATAATATTTAAAAGAAACTTAAGAAAGGAAGGGATGGAAGAGAAAGGGGGTAAAGGTGATCGAAGAAAAGAAAGAAAGAAAGAAAGAAAGAAAGAAAGAAGGGAACAATTCCATCAATCCTTTGACTCTTCTCGCCCACTCACCATTACCATTATAAAGAGAAAAAGACTAAATTCCAATACGTTTGGATATCACGAAAAATGTTATTCCAATTGACTCAATTTAATTCAACTAACTTGTTTTGTGGTTTCCTTTTTTTTTTTTTCCCTCTCCCTTTGAACATTTGTTTTGGAATAAAAAAAAAAAAAAAAACAGTGGACAGAGGACTGGAAAAGTTCAGTCGACATCCCCATCCCAAAAAAGCAGTGCCAGAGTATGTATCAATCAATTGCAGTAATTTCACATGCCAGCAAAGGCAATGCATAAGATCCTGCAACTTTGGCTTCAACAATATAAGACAGACAACTACCAGCCAGGTTTCACAAATTCTATAGTCTTTAACGGTGTGGATTAACAAAATGTGTCAAGGTCTTAATTAGATTGGAGTACCATATCATCTCACCTGCCTCCTGAGGAATCTGTATGTGGACCAAGAAGCCACGGTCAGAACTGAATTTGAAACAACTGAATGGTTCAACAATGGGAAAGGAGTACCATGGGAAAGGAGTACAATCAGGGTGTATATGGTCACCTTATTTATTCAACTTATACCCGGAATATATCATGCAGAAGACCAAACCTGCAGTTAATATCAAAAACCTCAGATAAGTGGATGATAGTACTCTGATCGCTGAATGTGAAGAGGAGTTAAAAAGGACCTATAGATAATGGTGAAAGAAGAGTGCACAAAAGCTGGCCTGCTGCGCAATGGTAAAAAAAAAAAAAAAAAAAAATCAAACAAACAGCAATCTCAATTCCTGAAAAACAGAGGAGGAAGAATTGGAGGCAGTGGCAGATTTTGACTTCCTAAGCGCCAAGGTCTCTGCAGATGCTGACTGCAGCCATGAAATTAAAAGACATCATTCAAAACCTCTAACTACACTATGAAATAATTTGCAGGTATGTTTTCAAAAAAAATTACTATTTTAGTCAACCATTTAAAGAATAACCATATCTACTGATGTACCTCTCATCTGCTATTGCACTAGTCGAGGCCTCATTCTTCTTTGTTGCCATCTCTTGAGCCATCACCTTCAACTGTTCAACCTCAATTTCAAGCTGACGATGCTTTGAACTCAGCTGTATATTTTCTTGTTGTAATTGTTCAACCTATAATATAAATAAAGTCAACTATTGCAAAAGCTGCAGAAACATCTGGAAAATATGTCTTTACTTTACACTTTCAGTCTAACAGACATTAAAATAAGTGTATGGAGTCCATTTCTAAAATTTTCGTTTTCACCATCTGTAATTAACCCCCCCCCCCCCCCCCCAAAAAAAAACATACCAAAAAACAAAACAAAAAAAGAAAGCCTTCGAAGTAGAGCATGCGGTTGACTTAACTTTAGCGCCCACTAACTTTCTGTGTGCTTGTATGGGTAGTACGAACCAATACATTTTTTTTCTACACTGCGGGATTAGCATGAATGCATAGAATTTAGGGTTGATGCTAACAGGCTGACACCGCAAACTTTAAAGATCTGCCATTTTCATATTATATATATATATATATATATATATATATATATATATATATATATATATATATATATATATATATATATATATATATATATATATATATATATATATATATATAATATATATTAAATATATATATATAAAATATATATATATATATATAAATATATATATATAAAATATATATATAAATATAAATATATATATATATATATATAAAATATATATATATAAAATATATATATAAATATAAATATATATATATATATATAAAATATATATATATAAAATATATATATAAATATAAATATATATATATATATATAAAATATATATATATAAAATATATATATATAAATATAATATATAAAATATATATATAAATAAAATATATAAAATATATATATATAAATAAAATATATAAAATATATATATAAATAAAATATATAAAATATATATATAAATAAAATATATAAAATATATATATAAATAAAATATATAAAATATATATATAAAATATATATATAAATAAAATATATATATATATATATATATATATATATATATATATAGCTAAATGCTCTAATGGATCTGCAAAATATCTATCTGCAAAGTACTTAAAAAAACAAAAAAATTCAATGTTTAGTAAAACAGAACTGTTTTTTTTTCTTTATTTTTTTTTTATTTAAATCTACACACTTGTGCTGACTTTATGAAAAAAAAAATCAAAAAAAAAATCACCTCTAGTGCAAGTTGGATTCATTTTTAAACATCATAACAAAATTGCACTATATTTAAATTTGTAGCATATAAAATATATATTACATGGTGTGCCTAATGAGTTTAAAGGAGGGAATAGAAATGTATGACAACAAAGGAATAGCCTATTTGGGAATAACATAGAATGTAACTAGCAAGCAATATACTACAAAATAGCATATTGTACCATACATATACAAGGGTATGTATATATGTTAGGAATAATAAATAATATAATAAAAAATATTTAAAAAAAAAAAAAGACCAGGACAACCCAAACTAGTTTTGTTGGAACATATCCAGTCAAGTGAGAGATGATTCTGTGGTTAATCAATAATATTATATAGAATTGGAATTTAATTTCATACCTGACTTTTATACTGATCCCTTTCACTGGTACATGTGTCGAGTTGTCTGAACACACCATCAAGCTGCAACGCCATGTCATCCACTTCACTGTTATTGGCTTTTTCTTCTGCGATGGGAATGCCAGGGTTGTTTTCAGATTTAAGTTTTTGCAGTGTGTTGTATTGTGCTTTCAACCTATGGATTTCTTTGAGTGCCTGTTCATAGTTTGCAAGTAGTTGCTTTGGTTGAGTTTCACTTATGTGAGCAGGGGAGGCATCAGTCTGTGTAATTTGGTGAAAAATTTCTTTCTTTACTTGTTTTTTTCTCATTTTTGATAGCTCCTCCTCTAGCCTTTTCACCTTCTCCGTCAGCTTTTCACAATACATTCTGTAATTCTCCTTTTCTTGGTCTTTTGTAGGCACTGGGCTTTGCTGGTTATGGTTTTGTGTGTGAGTTCCTGCTCCATTGCAGTTGCTATAAATACTGGTGCCTGCACTCTGCTGGTTTTCTTTCCAGACATCATTGCTTGCATCTTCTTCCTTTTTTACAGTCATGGATGCCTTTTCTGTCTGGGTACCCACTGCAGAGGTATCCCCTGTGGGAGGTTCATCAATTGGCACTACATCATCGCAGGTCTCCATGGGAGTTTGTTTTGTACGGCTTTCACCTTTCACATTTTTTGGCTTGGGTGTGCTGTTTGCTTCAAGGATAATCACTTCACCTTCCTCTTCACTATCATCTACATCCGGGACCTCAATCGTCTCCACTTCAGAAATCTTCATCTTCTTAATAGGTTGCTGGAGTGAATAACTAAAATAAAAAGGATTAATTACTTCACATTCTGAATTTTGAGAATAAAACACATTAAGATGAGAGCTCAAGATAGAAAAGATGTAAAGGAGAATGAGCGAAACTATATTAGTGGCCAACAGGACGGAGTATTATTAAAGGATGCTCCAATAAGTAATAACAGTGGTTTTAAATACGTATTAATTATTAACAACATTCATACAGTTATAAAATAAATATTTAATAGATACTTTTGAAATTATATATCTCCACCCTGATATGGTCATCAAGGGGGAAAGAACTAAATGGCTTTATTAACAATCTGATTACATAAGAAGCCAACACAATCCTTAATGTGCAACCTCCACATCTAAAGCTACCACAGCAAGCCTCTAGCATTTGGAGTGTATTGTACGGATATAGCTATGTGCCTGAATTTTTTTGCAGCTACTTGCTCGACAGTTGCCTCCCCTATAGAACTTATAGTGGGCAGAGACCAGTAGCAGCCAAGTCTGATCTTTGAAAGCAATAATAATGTTGCTTAAAAAAGCATTTAATGTGGATTGTACTAGTGACCAATGCCTAATTAATACATCTAGCTCCTGTAGAGCTTTAGTGTGGCTCTTTAAAGAGCCAATGTAGTGCCCAATTTTCTGTGATGCATTAAAATAGCATGATTTATCGATTATTTAATTGGATCTAAAATAAATGAGCATTAAACAAAAAAAAAAAAAAAAAAAAACATAATTTTTTTAAAACAATGCATTTGATTAACCTTCATCTAAGGTATGCATTGCAACAAATGTGTAAAGAAATTATCTAGATTTGCCAGTAACTCAGTGTTTGTGTTTTCTTGTAATCTTTTAGAATGTAAAAAGTAATAAAGCAAATTTCTGGATGCATAATAAATTCCCAAAGACTACTCTTCAGCCTGTATGTATCAGGAAGATAAGAAAAACATTCCCTCCCCTATCTCACTTCAATCTATTTTTATATAAAATATATCTAAAAAAAACAAATAAAATAAAAAACTAATGTTTAAAACATGGTCTTTTACAGGTATTACTGAAAAAATAATAATGCAGTGTCCCTGCAGATAGCAAGCCAGTACAAAAATTATGGCAAATTAAGAATATATATATATATATATATATATATATATATATATATATATATATATATATATATATATATATCACACATACATATACATATATATATACAGGGAGTGCAGAATTATTAGGTAAGTTGTATTTTTGAGGATTCATTCTATTATTGAACAACAACCATGTTCTCAATGAACCCAAAAAACTCAATATCAAAGCTGAATATTTTTGGAAGTAGTTTTTAGTTTGTTTTTAGTTTTAGCTATTTTAGGGGGATACCTGTGTGTGCAGGTGACTATTACTGTGCATAATTATTAGGCAACTTAACAAAAAACAAATATATACCCATTTCAATTATTTATTTTTACCAGTGAAACCAATATAACATCTCAACATTCACAAATATACATTTCTGACATTCAAAAACAAAACAAAAACAAATCAGTGACCAATATAGCCACCTTTCTTTGCAAGGACACTCAAAAGCCTGCCATCCATGGATTCTGTCAGTGTTTTGATCTGTTCACCATCAACATTGCGTGCAGCAGCAACCACAGCCTCCCAGACACTGTTCAGAGAGGTGTACTGTTTTCCCTCCTTGTAAATCTCACATTTGATGATGGACCACAGGTTCTCAATGGGGTTCAGATCAGGTGAACAAGGAGGCCATGTCATTAGATTTTCTTATTTTATATCCTTTCTTGCCAGCCACGCTGTGGAGTACTTGGACACGTGTGATGGAGCATTGTCCTGCATGAAAATCATGTTTTTCTTGATGGATGCAGACTTCTTCCTGTACCACTACTTGAAGAAGGTGTCTTCCAGGAACTGGCAGAAGGACTGGGAGTTGAGCTTGACTCCATCCTCAACCCGAAAAGGCCCCACAAGCTCATCTTTGATGATACCAGCCCAAACCAGTACTCAACCTCCACCTTGCTGGCGTCTGAGTCGGACTGGAGCTCTCTGCCCTTTACCAATCCAGCCACGGGCCCATCCATCTGACCCATCAAGACTCACTCTCATTTCATCAGTCCATAAAACCTTAGAAAAATCAGTCTTGAGATATTTCTTGGCCCAGTCTTGACGTTTCAGCTTGTGTGTCTTGTTCAGTGGTGGTCGTCTTTCAGCCTTTCTTACCTTGGCCATGTCTCTGAGTATTGCACACCTTGTGCTTTTGGGCACTCCAGTGATGTTGCAGCTCTGAAATATGGCCAAACTGGTGGCAAATGGCATCGTGGCAGCTGCACGCTTGACTTTTCTCAGTTCATGGGCAGTTATTTTGCGCCTTGGTTTTTCCACACGCTTCTTGCGACCCTGTTGACTATTTTGAATGAAACGCTTGATTGTTCGATGATCACGCTTCAGAAGCTTTGCAATTTTAAGAGTGCTGCATCCCTCTGCAAGATATCTCACTATTTTTGACTTTTTTGAGCCTGTCAAGTCCTTCTTTTGACCCATTTTGCCAAAGGAAAGGAAGTTGCCTAATAATTATACACACCTGATATAGGGTGTTGATGTCATTAGACCACACCCCTTCTCATTACAGAGATGCACATCACCTAATATGCTTAATTGGTAGTAGGCTTTCGAGCCTATACAGCTTGAGTAAGACAACATGCATAAATAGGATGATGTGGTCAAAATACTCATTTGCCTAATAATTCTGCACTCCCTGTATATATATATATATATACATATATACAGCAGGGATGTATCATTGTCAATTTAGATTAGCTTTTAGTATTTAACAACTTTCACATTAATCTGTACGTGCTCAAGAGCAGGTAGTCAGGCTCAGAAGCCAGCAACAATTTTTGTCATATCAGCCTCTATGCACTAGCGGATTCTGCTAAAATTATGATTTTCTCTAGAAATGTGTTGCTTACATGTTGATGTTATAGTCTGTTATACACTTCAAGCATTAGAAGTTGTTTTGTAAACTACAGCTGTCCTTGAAAATAAAGAATATTTCAGAATAAGTTGCGTCTTATTGTAGACCACAACATAATGAAGACCAATGCTTAGAAAACTTAAATTGTGATCATACAAAAGGAAACCCCAAAGAAGACAGTCACTCCAAAAGGATAGATTTATAAAAAGGGTCCTGAGGTTATAAATAGGGATTTTTTATGTCCTGGGATCTGTTCTTTATTTTTCTGTATGGTAAGCCATTTTGGGGTGCAGGCTCCATCTATAAATCTTTGATAGAAACGGTGAGGGGTGAAAAGGGGCAGGATTAATAACCAGAAACATTTCTAAGAAGTGACAGTACCCATAATCCCCCTAAGCAAATAATAGCAGTTTTGCCTTGTGATAAGGATGTACATACTCATTGTTCATGGAATTCTTTTCAGAACTCATTCCAAAAGGTCTCGGAGTATGATTTGTCTTTCCAAAATTATCAGGTGGCTTCACTATTGGTTGCAAATTTTTATTAGGGGGGGTAAAAATGATGGTAGGTTTTTCAAGACCCTGTTCCAAAAGACAGAGAGAAAAAAATATATGTGTTACACAATCAATATTAGAATTCTGTGATAAATCTCAAAACAGCAGTACCTAATAATTACTTTATAGACCAATTTCACAACTGTCCCATTCTACACAATTGCTCCTACATTTCATGTAGATCTAACATAATTATTCTATCTTTTTGCCATCAAGAAGATACTGTAACAAGCAGTTTCTTTTTTGAAAGCAGACAATAGTAGTATATAAACACATTTAAAAAGTAAAAATAAACTATAATTCTCACATTGTTCAACAGATTAATACAAATCCAGTCATATTTTATAAATCTTTTACATACCTGATTAAGTTGTTCAGATTTTCTGTAAAAAAAAAAAAAAAATATATATAGAATTCAAATTAAATATAATTTAATCTAAAATATGAACAATGAAAAAAAACAAAAAAACTATGTATTACATGCATGTTAATTCATCATTGTCAAGTTTATTGTTTCTTAGCCTCAGGCCTCCAAACAGGCTTCAGCGAGTTAATCTATGCAATAGATTTTAGGGAAGAGATATAGTTATTTCCTGACATATTGGTGCACACCAGAGACTGAAGCTGGGAAACCCTGTGATAGATATACAACATATTTAAATAAAAATAAAAAATATGATAGGATCAAGAAAAATTATGGGTGAAAATTATGGAAGTCAGCAGCCACAACCACAGTAAATCTTTATTAATATATCTTAATACAAATAATGACGACCAATTACAATTATATATTAAAAAAATAAAATAAAAAAAAAGAAGAGTTGGGTGTAGGAAATGACGCGTTATGCGATTCAGATTTAGATTAACGCAGAATAACTAACTATAGACAGAAATTATACAAGTGAGGTTACCAGGCAACATAAAAAATATATATGTGTGTTAGAGAACAAAGGATTAAATAAATACTGATATAAATATAAAGTATATGAGATGTATTGCACTACTCAGCCGGATGTTTAATTTTGAATATTATATTGATCCAACAACGAGTAGATGTCCTGATAAGAGGGCAGATCATTAAACCTTGGAAACACAGAGGTGTAATGCTGTACTGCATTGCTGTCTGGGGAGCCAAATCAGAAGAAGTTATAAGGGATTTGTTAAATATAGCAGGGAGAAGCACTGTACAGCAGTGTTTGACAATCTAGCCCTGTTCATTATTTTATCCTGTTTTATATGGCAATTTGTAAAATGCCTTTTAAATAATAAAAGCCAATGTTTGCCATTTCAGCAAATGTTTGATTCAATCAGATTATTTTTCCATCTTCTAAGCACAGATGACATCTTATCTAATTACCTCAAGGTACTAACGTTTATATTCCCCTTCATCCTACACCCACTCTTATCATTTTAATTGGTCATTGCCATTATTTTTATTGAAATAAATACTATTGTTATTTTTAAATTGCAGCTACTTTGTTCCATAATTTCACCAATAGATTTTATTGGTACTCTCCTTGAATGTATTCTGTGCATCTAATTGTGTTAGCTAGTGTTGTTAAGGATATAAAACATAATAAGCATTCATATTTCATACTTTTAAAAAGAAATCATGTTTAAATATTACAACAGCCTTTTGTATTCAAGAGTGATAGAGCATCACAATTGCATTAAACATGAGTGGGTTAGTTAAAAGATATCATAAATAAAATTGGTAGTTCAGGCACCACTTGCTATTTTATTTTTAGAAATCTGTAAAATTCACTTATTGCTCACCTTTTTTTATATGTTTTCTCATATGTCGAGTGGGTTATTTCATCATCATCTTCTGGCTCTTCAGGGACACTGCAATCTCTATTTTGTGGGGAAGAAACTTTTAGGATTTAGTGAATGCTTTACAATGTAATCATACTGAACCCACAAAAATGTTGGGTATTAAGGTGACTTTATCTAAAGGGTTTTATTTCTACAGTAGCAGAAACAACATCCCCCAATGATACCATGCAGTTCGATTCCCTCCCAATCTCTTATTAAGCAATGCTGGGACTAATTAGCTTATGGACTTGTACAGTAGTATAAAGGAGCTGCACATACAATTCTGAATATTCTAGGAATGACTTGCATGTAGAGAAAAACATGATACAAATACAGAAAGATTTTAATGCACTTTTCAATAAATATAACTTGTTTTTCATGTGACAGAGTTCCTTCAAAGATGTATTTACCTGAACTGTGGGTCAGTATTCATCTCACAGTACCATTTGTCAGGTAGTTTTCCCATTCCATCTGGAATCTTTCTCCATCTGAGACATCTATCACACTGGGCCCACGTCTGGTCAGGATTTTTTCTGTATAGAAACAAAATTAGGTTATGTGCTTAGAGGGTAGTTTATATAATCATATATATATAAATATATATTTTTTTTTATATACTTTCTGTTAATGTCTCAGAAATAAAATAAAAATGTCCTATAAATACCAAAATTGCCTTATAAAGATAGGTCTCATAATTGCACTTACTTTATATCTTCTACTGGCAGGTTTTGAAGGTTTGGGGAGTTTTGAGAGAGCTGATCACGCTTTACTTTCATTTCATGCCAGTAGTCATCAAGCTTCATACCTAACGCAGTAAGAGTAAGCCTATAAAAAAGACCAGTTACATTTAGAAACACAAAATATCATCTAGTTTGCAACTAATATGATGTGTATTTATGATAGAGTCAACTAAAGATGTCAAAAGTCAAAACCTTAAAAAGATCATGTTAAACCCATAATAATAAGTCTGTCAAGTCTTTGTTAATATCCATTTATGAGCCATTGCATTATCTAGGTTACTCAATATACATATACTAGCAAATTGCACGTCAAAAATGATGGTATCATTTTAACTTTTTCTCCCACTCCACCCTCCCCTGTGCCTCTCGCGCCTCCCCGCCCCTCCCCTCTGCCTCTCGCGCCTCCCCGCCCCTGCCTCCCCTGCGTGTCTCTCCCCACCCTCCCCTCCACTGCGTGTCTCTCCCCAACCCTCCCCTCCACTGCATGTCTCTCCCCAACCCTCCCCTGCCTGTCTCTCCCCAACCCTCCCCTCCACTGCATGTCTCTCCCCACCCTCCCCTCCACTGCGTGTCTCTCCCCAACCCTCCCCTGCCTGTCTCTCCCCACCCCTCCGTCTGATTCCTTACCTGTAATCATTTGTATAATCGAAATCTTGTTTATTATGAGTTGGTTTTAAAAAATTGCATTCAATAACTCCAACAACACCGACTCCCATATTGTTAGCCTAGAAAATTAGCCAAAACAAAAGATTATTTAAAATGTAAATAAAGAAGAAAAAAGCTAAAAAAACAAACAAAACATATATAACTGAACTTAAAGAGAGCAACATGAGAAGGTAAATGAGAGATTTGTGTTAATGTGGATCTTCAACAGTCACATATGTAAGTTGAAAGATGTATTTTACCTTGGAAAATGGACTATGCCTCCAATAGATGGGACAGATGTGTGGTACAGACTACAATATGCTACCCTCTTAATAAACTGTTTTCAATGATTCATGTACACTTAAATGAACTCAGCATAGGTTCAAAATAGAGTATATTTAAAACTACAGGCAATATTTATCTTGTCAACTGAATGTCACTAAAATGTTGCACTTTTGCAGTAGGATTTACACTGACAAAGGCTGGGGGTGGTATGGAAAGTGGAGAGTGGTGGTGGGGAGGGGGGTGGATCGTTTCATTGCTTTAATATACTGTTGAGGGAAAATTCCTTTTAGTCTATATCTCCAACTCTCGTAGAACAATGAAGAACCAAAGTCGGGATCTTAATCTGGATTCTTTATTACAAGCTTGGAGGTCATCTGTCTCGGACAAGTAGGTGAACTCTTCGAAATCAAGAAACATGATTTTATACAGTGTTCAGAACAAGGATTATGCTGACAAGGGGCAATACCTTGTTGGTCTCAAACATATTTTCAAACTTATCCAGAAAGTACATTTTTGCCATTTCATAATATGATTTTGGCATATCTCAGCAAAATATGATCAGATGACTAAAATGCCCTCGTTTAGATATATCTGTCAGGGTTGGCAATATTTCAGCTTAGGGTTGGCAAGGTTCCACTTGCTTTTACTTCAGACTATGGTCTGACAAATATTAAGGAAGTACATCATTTGGTATTTTAAAGGAGGCATCTGCTTAGTGGTTAACAACCAAAGGCTGTGTAAACAGAATACGTTTTGCAATCACTAAAAGATATACGTGCATTTAAAATACTTATTGATTTGATTATATCAATGGAGTTTTTTAATATACACAGATTATAATAAACACCAGAATCAATAGCAGCTACTCATAGGTCAATATGTATTTGTCCCAAAAGAGCAGGAAGAAATTCACAAGAGAGGGCTGCACATGTTGCAATTTAAAGTTGCCCTCTGTGGAAACATTGATTAGGCATAATGGCCCAATAAAGTTGACCAGGATTTTGGTAGACCACATGACTGGAGTGCGCTCATCACTGGTGGTCTGCAAACAGCCAGATTCTTATCTAGAGAAATCTTAAGATGTATACTCTATTGGATACATTATTTATAACAGAATTCCAAAAAGGTAGACTAGAATACATTTACAGAATTGCATATTAAGTAATATACTAAAAATAATTTTAAGTGAGTTCACAGTTTCTATTACAATTAGATTTTCCAATTTGATAAAAATAAGTTATGAATTTACTTATTTATTTATGAAAAATAATTAAAAAAGTAATTAATTAGTCACCTATATTAAATGTTTATTATAATATAAATCACAGATCTAATGGTGTATGCATGTAGAAAATACGCACTAGGCCAGTGTTAGCAATCTTCAGTCACTGAGGGCCAAAGAAGATATGATTGGATCATTTGGATTTATTTACCTTAGCCACTTTGGTTCTCCAGATCTGAAGTAAGACAAGCCTGCACTAGACCCATTATTTCCATTATAATGCAATGTGTAAATAAGCCTTTTCTTTATTTTTATTTTTTTTCCTTATGTATTTAAAATGATGATGTCACACGTTTTGAGTGTGTGAGCTTCCTGGGTAAATCGAGTCTCCAAGGGTCAGAATGTACAACAAGCTGCCGTTACATTATTATAAAAATATTTTTACTGAATAGACATGATTTTTCCAATCCTATATTTAGTTATGGAATTGTTGCATTGAAGATATTAAGTGGAACAGCATTTTTGGACTACATTAAAATAGGAAAAAGCAAAAAAAAAGTCTAAATTTCTTGGAATTGAAATAGTTAGATAATTGAGCTTGAAATGTGGGTATCGTAAGCATACATTTCTTGAAAAGATATTGCTTTATTAATAATTGCAGTGGCAAGTGATATGTAGGAAAGGCATACAAAGTTGGTATAAAGCAGAATAAAGGCAGAAGCTTTAGGACACACATTTCTTGTGATTATCCCGATTAACCAGCTGGATATGCTCTTCCTGCTTATAACCCTCCAAATGAGAGAGGTCTGGTTAATCACCATAAAGTAACTAGCAAAGAGGAATGATCTTTTAAGTAATTTATGTGTGATATCGGAGCTTAAAAATCAGGTATTTTTAACAGAATTGCTTTTAATAAAAACCAGTAGCAATTAGATGTATCTATATGTACAATTTTTAATTCTGCAATAATGGAGACCTCTGTTGTATCAGTTTAACCCCAAAGACATTTAAATGCCATTTTTGTAGCATGTGCCTACAAAAGTTACAATTTACTCTAAAAAGAATCACACTTACCTTTAGCTGACAACCAACTTTTACATATGCCTTGATTAGTCTGTTTTTATGATACATCATAATACCATAATGTTCTTTGTTTCGACAGTTATATCCAAATATAATTTTTACCGTTTTGGGCTGTATGAACAGATTAAGGAAAACACGAAGCGTATATAAATAACAATATGCGTTTGCTCTGTTACATACACATTAACGCTGGAATGTCAGGACTCATCATTCAAAAAGTATCTGTTTTGAAGTTGAACATGGCTGGGATTAGCACAAAGGCACCAATGAAATCTTTCCATGACGCGTTCAAAAAAACAAACAAATATGTCTCTCACTCAAGTTGGCAGATGTAAGCGACCAAGAAAATACAATCAGTGATGTGCAATGATGCAAGTGGGGCGAGGGAAATAAAGATTGTGTGTGTAGGAGATGCAGACAGGAAGCTCCAAGATTATGGTTTTAGAGGAATCTGGTGGCACCCAGAATCACATGACAGTGAGGGAAGAGCATTCACCCCAGATCCCCTACTATATAGGACTTGATACAAAATAAGTACTGACAACTAGTTAATAGCATCAAAATAAGGATACAGCCAAAAATTTGGGTCTGTAGACATCTTTCTCAATGTGTGCAAGGCTTTTAGACACAAGCTGGGTTTGAACTTTTTGTCCTCTCAGAATAATCTGCATCCTTGGTTTTAAGTACAAAATGCTGCAGTAAGCCTGTAAAAAATAAAATGTGTGATTAGTTCACTGAAAGCATAAGAGTATTTAACCCCCAAAAAGTCATTACAATGAATACAAGTGTGAGGTTCTCACGTCTGGACATGTGTGGGGAAATCCATTAAGATCAAAATTATCTACTATAATTCCACCTCGGCCCATTGGGCTCCAATACTTAAAAAAAAAAAACAACAACAACAAAAAAAAAACACATCATTCATGCGCCAGGTATCAGGAAGTGAAGAAACAGACAAAAATCTATCTGCCTCTAAATAGGTCTCATGTTCATGGTTTACACAGTTGCTAATGTTATTAATTTAATGCAACATATGAAATTGGTAATCTGAGGGGAGGTAGTATGAAAAAGCTATATAGATAGGTAGGGTAGTAATTAATTATAATTCAAACATTTTTATCTAGATAAATAACATTTCTCAATTTATTCAATACATATACAGGTACGACATGTTAAAAACAATTAAAAATTAACATATAGCAGCAATGAACACACACCAGAACACTGAACGAAGTTAAGTATAATAATGTAATTGCTATAGAGACAACGCAGAACATTTTACTTAAATGAAAAGTCATATTTATTTTCTTACCATGGCCTTCTTCCCAACACACAAACATGGATTACTATCTTTACCAATGACCATCTCCCACTCAATTTCTTCATCCGCCTCTCCCCCACACGTTCCCTACATCAATAATCCCCCTCTCCTCAGTCTCACCCTCCACAAGAGACCGCACATCACCCCCTCTCTCCACTTCATCACTTCCATTCTCCTTCCACCCCAATCTCCTCTCGTCTCCTCCATCCCCCCATTTCGACAATCACCCCCCTCCTATGCCTCCAGTAGGAGAGGATGGATACAGCAGAAAGGTTAAGCGGAAGAGAGTGCAGGTGCATTAATTCAATCTGCCAGGTCTCTAAATCAAGGCTGTTTAAAGTGCTAATGTGGGCAGATTTTTTCTATATAGTATTTTGAACAACTAAATAGGATAATGAATAAAATGTTGTATACTAATAATCTTTACATTAGACCTAAAGAAAGCAATGGCAGCTCTAGTTGCCACAGTCTGTGTAGATAGAAGCTTCCTGTCTGCAAATGTTCCTTCCATCTCAGTAAGTAGATAATTGTAAACTAAAACTTAGCGTTCCACAACAGCATAATTTTTGGTGTAGTTCTTCAAAATATGATATTTTAAAATATATTCCAACAGTAATCCCAAACTGCAAATATTTACATTGCTTCAGTACCTGTCCGCTATTAAAAAAATTGTCTTGCTAATTTTGTTAAACACTGACCATTTATAATAATTGATTATAATTAATTGATATTAAAGATCAATGCTGAATATCAAACTTACTTTCAAAGATCTGATTCAGCAGTTACAGGTCTGCATCCACTCTATGGTCAGCGAGAGGGAGTAGTGGAAATGAGAGGGAGTAGTGGAAATGAGAGGGGGTAGTGGAAGCTCTGACTGGCAGGCAACGCTAAATTGTCTAGGCACTGGGTTGATACAAACTGGTGTAATTTTTAGGCTTCAGTTGCTTTTATTCTAGTCAGACTTACTCCCCTCTTATGAAGGCAGGAGATCAATAACCTAACTGGTGGTGGATACACTAGTTTTTGAAAAGGAGTTCAATTCTGAATATTGCTTTCATAAATCATTACATAGGAATTTTAGGAATTTTTTAATGTTTAACGCATAAATAATACTTTGGTTATTACACTCGCTTTATACATACAGTATAACATATATTGTATTCCACCCGAATAGAGTATGAAGTGTTAAAATTGTGTGTAAAAAAAAAAAAAAAATTTTTTTTTATATATAATATATATATATATATATATATATATATATATATATATATATATATATATATATATATATATCTATCTATCTAACGTTGCCTCTCACACGACGGTGAGGCTTCAGAAAGAAAAGCATAATAATAATAATAATAATAATAAATAATACATACTCTCAGTGAATAATCACTGTCTGGTGCAATCTGGTCCATTCTCTCTTGTTTCTTATAGCCTCTCTTCCCATTGCCATCAACCTCATCTGGAATTCTGATATCGTACTTATCCTTATCAAAATCAAATTCTGTCCAGCCACGTTTGTCCCTATAATAAAAAATAAAAAAAAGTTAGATGCACTGTTAAATACTTGAATACATAATAATTGTATAGGATTTTCATGTGCATATCTTCTCCATCATTCATGCCACATTTTCTTTACTATCCTAAATTACATTTTCATAATGCAATATTATTGCTCTTGCTTACTTAGAACACATTCCTAAGGTTACTGAATAAATCTGTTTATATTTTTCTACACGAGACTTAAAAATAAAAAATAAAAAGTTAATCCTATAAAAGCCCAGTAACCGTTCTACAAAGAACTTTCTACAGACATATTTTGAACCCATTGGCCATTATGCTGGAATTTGTGTTTAAGCAGTATTCTATATTCCATGAAAAGAGAAGTGCAATATTTGCATCCATTAATAAACCAGATTATATTTTTTATTTGGCCATCTAATTATGTTTTACTGCCGCAAGATATACTTTACAACAGAAAGTGAATCCTGGCACCCATCTAACAAGTGCTTTTATTGTAAAAGCGCATGGAAAGGACTGTCAACCCAGAAGCAAATAGCTTTTAAAATTATTCTCAAAGGGCATGGAAATAGCTATATCTAAAATGAATCAATCCTGAGATAATCAGCACTAATTAGTTACTTTGACTTGCTAATGATTTTTTTTATTTACATAGTGTCATGTCCAGGAGGACAACTGGACTTTAGAACTGTAAAAATGTTATGGGCCCTGGGCTGGCAATGGCCAATACTGGGTGAAGTTGTATAGTGCAGTGTAATTTTTATTATGTTACTAGCGAATTGCCCGTCAAAAAATGACGGCAATGAAATTGTAAGGTAGCTAATGGTGTTTTGTGTGTACTACTGAAATATCTAATACATTAATAAATGAATATACTTTACCTATTTTGAAGCATTGTGTTGAAGAGCTGACAATCTGTTTTGATGTTGCTGCAGCATTAGTGGTGTGGAGCTGCTGTGTAAGCGTGATGAATGTGTGCAGTGTAATAGTGTGCGTGCGCGAGAACAAACCGTTAGCGTAGTTGTGTACTTGCGGGTAATGTGTAATGGCGGGTAATGTGTGGTATGCGTCTTAGCGGAATATCCATAGGTCGTTTGTGGTGTTTTGCGGGTTTCTTGTGGTGTTTTGCGTGTTTAGAGTGCTGTAGCCTCGTTTTAGTTTTGTTCTGCGGCCATTTTTTCTCTTGCTTAGCGAATTTTGTAGTGTTCAAACTGTCTCGTATGTTTGCGTTGCGACATAAAGTTTGCGAGGGTCGCAGTTGCTGGCAAGGAGCGCCTTCGGCGCTCCATGCCAGCAACTGAGGCCCTCGCTACGCGAGGTCCGTGGCTCGCTTCGCGTGGGCCGCGGGTGAGGACCTCAGTTGCTGGTTCGGCGCTCCATCCCAGCAACTGAGGCCCTCACCCGCAGCCCTCACTACGTGAGTGCCGCGGGCTCGCTGCAAGGGCCGCGGGCTCGCTATGCGAGCCCGCAATTGTGAGCAACGGCTCTGGCAGGCTCGCCTGCTCACAACTATATATGTGATGACTGTAATAACCTGTGTTAGGCCTCAGGCTCTAATCCTGTAACCCAGAGCATGGCCGTGAGTATTCTGACCTATCAAGAATTGTTTGTAATGTTTAGTGTTCATGTTGTCGTCAGAACATACTAGGACACAACACTGTTTTTAAAAAGCCATTTAAAAAAGTACCAGCAAGGTTATAATGTTTACAATTGTTTTAGTATTGATGATTTGGATCATTGCATAAAATGTTTAAAGAATGTATTTGAGCTCAGAAGTAGGCTAATTACCCTTCTGGAAATGTGGTTATTTATTGGAGGGAGGAGGGGGTAAGGATCAGAGAAGCTAGTGCTAATTGGCTAAGCGTCTGCTTGGCCTAGAAAAGTCGGCTTTTGGGTAATTGGATGGTTTAAATATGTCTAATGAAATGTAATAATAAAACTTTTTTTTTTGAAGTGTCGGTCGAGACATTTGAAGATACAAAAGATGATATATATATATATATATATATATATATATAGTCTACTGTATTTGGTTTTGTTTTGTTATTCCCACTGTGCATACATACTTATGCTGAGTGGCCTTACTCATATGAAGGGTTAATAATGTTTGTGTGCACTGGGAACATTTCTGAATCACCTACCGTATTTTTCGCCGTATAAGACGCACTTTTTCTTCCCCAAAACTGGGGGAGGAAAGTTGGTGCGTCTTATACGGCGAATATAACTTTTCAGACTGCCTTGATTTCACCCCAGCGCTTCCTACCAGCATCGCGTCGGCCGGTGCGTCCTAGTGACGTCACACACGCAACGCTGCAGTAGGAAGCTGGTAGGAAGCGCTGGGGTGAGATCAAGATGGCAGAGATCAGAAGGAAGGTGAGGATCAGGGGGGTCAGCGAGGGTCAGGGAGGGTCAAGGGCTCCCAAATGCTGCAGTATATGGATGTGTGTGTGTATGTATGTATGTATGTATGTATGTGTGTGTGTGTGTGTGTGTGTGTGTGTGTGTGTATGTGTGTGTATATATGTATGTATGTGTATGTATATTTATGTGTGTATGTATATGTATGTATGTGTCTCTATAAAGGTGAGGATCAGGGGGGTCAGGGAGGATCAGGACGGTCAGGGAGGATCAGGAGGGTCAGGGAGGGTCAATGGCTCCCAAATGCTGCAGTATATGGATGTGTGTGTGTATGTATGTGTGTATGTATGTATGTGTGTGTGTGTGTGTGTATGTGTGTGTATATATGTATGTATGTGTATGTATATTTATGTGTGTATGTATATGTATGTATGTGTATCTATATATATATATATATATATATATATATATATATATATATATATATATATATATATATTTGTGTGTAATGTAGGTGTGTATCTGTGTGTAAAGTGTATTTGTGTTTGAGTGTATTTGTGTTTGATTCAGATTTTTTTTTTTCTTGTTTTCCTCCTCTAAAAACTAGGTGCGTCTTATCTGCCGGTGCGTCTTATATGGCGAAAAATACGGTAAACGTTCTCTAAAGCGGGAGCTGAGCCAATTCCAAATAGTATCAGGCGATTGAGCAACCTTGAGAAGATGATTATAAGATGGTCCCATGAAGATAATACTTGTACTCTGGGAACTCATTCCTTGAATTCACCATTGTTTTAGCCCTAATCAGAGAGGTGCAGCCTACAGACAATGATTCATTCAAATATAAAAAAAATGAATGTGGCTAGATATGACTAAGAAAGTCAACACAAATATTCAGAATTATCCTATAGATGGGCGACGGAGTGAGCCTGCACTCTAGTGGGCACAAAATAAAAATATCTATACGCCATTTCCCTATTTTAATTAGGTGTGTGTGTATATACAAACATGGCGTGAGGTTATGGCCCGACTGGAAAAGAGGAGTATAGGAAGATAAGAGATAGTTTATCAGGTAGGACAAAGAGAGGCTCGGGGCTCCCTCTCTGGAAAAACTTTGTCTTTTCGCTCGTCTCCGTGATTATTCACTATATCTATTTATGATTTTATTTTTACTCAAAAAAAAAAAAAAAAAAAAAGACCAAAAGGGATTACTTCGAACCAAATTTAAGAAGGGGTCCTGCTCAGACATCATAACTGATAAAGTATTAGCAGTGTTTTTATTATATTTTATAATAGAAATGCGATCGTCTACATACAATCCTTTTGTTACAAATCGATAGTGAGTACAAACTGAAATAAGGTATTCAGGATAATACTCCGTATACGATCTCCAATCCATAATGGTTTTCTCTTTGTGTAATCTAATACCTATATAAAAATGTATTTAGCTGGCCACACTATATACTATTGTTGTTTTATATTATATCTAGCGGTTTTATATTACTTCAATATAGAATATATTATTTTCTATCCGGGCTGCCATATAGGTTTTTATGCCGGATATTGCTATTTCAGCATAAAGTATGTTGATTGCTGACCTATGAATATTCCATAATACTGAATGCCAAAACCAATTATAGTTTGTGGAATATAATATTTTTACATTGTAACCTAAGTAGTCTTTTATTATTTCTGTATATCTTTATATTTTGATTGCCATGTACATTTTTATACCTGATTTTGCTGTGGAACAGATATTCCATTGTTATCCAAATTTGATAAGATTTTACATACTTCTCATTTAGTTCTATTGTGATCTATATGAATATATACTGTTTCCACATGTTTTGATACATACAGTTTTTATCCTTGGTTTACTATTGTTTTAATAAACACTGTTCTGAACAAAGTGTATACTTGTATACAAATTGATAATCAATACAATAACAACAACATGTATTATTCTATACATTGTGATATTTTTATAAATGTCCTAATTGCAATGCCTATACACCAATCTAAAGGTGTACGTTTCTTCTTGAATTATGCTCTGTCCGAAATACTACGGAAAAGGGAGGAGAAAAAAAGAATTATATTATTTTAACAAGCCAATGATAAACCTGCAACCTTTTGTATCCTGCAACTCAGAGCTGTGTCCTACTAAAAGGGACCTTAAGCTGCTCCTGTAATATCCTGAAGGATGGTACCAAACTCGCAATCTAGGGGTGTTCCTGTAGCAGAATGCAGAAGGTTTTGGGGTGAACATGGTCCTCTCACCCCTCGGTCATGTCACATAGCATCAACATATACTGGACAGTAAATACGGGGAACAATAGATATTTTGACTGACTGATAGAAAATGAATTGAGGGCCCTGCCTTTGAGCCAATACAACGCTTTTATACAAAGCACTTTGTCAAACTGAGAGCTTGCAAACTTGCATACTAAAAGCGAGAAGTGAAATAAAAAGGTGAATTAATTGGAGTGGGAAGAGAATGACAGTGGCTTAGCAAAATAGCCAGTGCATCAGAGAGGTGTTTGAAAGCATGTGATCTACCGTAATTAAAAAGATATCCATCTATGCTTTAGTGCTGCAGTGATGTAAACATGAGGTAGAGGGAGACTGAATGCCGGAAGGAGTGTGAGAGTGAAGCTAAAAAAAGAGCAAGGAGGATAAGGTATGTGAGAAGATTAGGATGGGGCTGTAGCAGGACAACAAAAATCATAGGTGGGAGAGCAAATGGTTTCAATTCAGAAGCAGTAGTTAAGGTGTGTGTCCTGTGTCTGTACGTCCTATTTCTGTGTTGGCAAAAAACTTGTCCCCTAAGGTTATCACATAGTTAGATCTCCTCCCCCCACTCTTGTCAAGCACTCAAAGCCCGAAATTGGCATACTTCACATATTAGCATAAACTAGCATCATGATCTATACTGCGTATCTTATTAAAGCTTTACTGTAGAGAAACAAAAAAACAGCAACTAGTACAAGAGCAGTTTTCAAGATGAAACCGGTTGGGACTACCCATCAACCAAATTTAAATCTTATATCATCACTAGTCTCCTTAACGCATCAACTAATGAATAAGATGTTTCCTCTGGGGCATTGAAGAGGCTCACTTTAGAGGCCCAGAATCAGCAGAAATTACCAAACTTAAAAGATCTTTGTATATATTGATGGTAAATCTGTAATAACCTGAAAACATGAACCAACTTATCTCCACATGACTACTTCTGCCACACACAGCTATGGAGTCTAGCTTTACAACTACATATTAGAAAGTCATTACATCGCTTTAACAACGTTACAACAAAAGTTGTAGCCCATAAAGCCTCAATATCCAATATCTATACCCTCCTCCACACTAATGAAACCTAAAATAAATTACAATTTTTTTAGACCATTTTAAGAGACCTATGCTTTATAAAATGTATTAAGCTTGCGATTTTTTGGAAAGCCACATTTCACTCACAGCATTGCGGGGAACCTATTCCTGTTCAAAAATAGAGCAAGAAAGAAAAACTACCACGGTTATTAAGATATTAACTCAAACTAAGCAAAATGGAGTATTTTCCGATTAGCATATATAATGGTCATGTAAACAGTATGCCCCTTTGCAACATCAGCAACAGGTTGTTCATGTGACCATACTAAACACTAAACTTGATTCTGCCCTCAACTAAAGAAAAAGTATGAAGAATCAAGGGCAGATGATAGCTTTTAAAATTGCATATCATATCAACAACAAAAATACATTTTTTATCCTCCTCTACATAGATATTTAAAAAAAAAAAAACTTTACATATAGCAATGCAATGGTTTCTTATATTAAAAAGATGATGATTGATGTCAGGTCTTACCTTCGAAGACTCCAAATGATTATTCTTGTTCCTTTGTTTGAAATTATGGCATCAAGTTCAGCCAAGAGTTCTTTTTCAGTGGACAGCATGGAGTGTGTCAATATTGCCTTCAAATTAGCTTCGGAGTTTGCCGTTTTTATTAACTGCTGTTAGAAATATTAAGGAATTTTACACAAAAAAAAAAATATTCATAAAACTGTTACAACTGAAACTGGTTGGCCACTAAATAAATTAATAGAACAGACTGTAGTAAAAAGATGGATGATATATACAAATAATGTAAAAAAAAAAAAAAAAAAAAGTCATAAACAATGGATATTTATTGTATATTACTTTATTTGCATCTCCTACTCCTGTAAGAACTTCCAATCTAAGCAGTTGTGAAGAATATTGCGACACAGATGGGGAAGGAAATATCTATCGAGATTACCATAAAATTATTTTCTCTGGCAACACATGGTAAATCTGCTTGGTTACAGATTTATTTGCAATATTATAAAATAATACAGTTGTAGTAGGTGATGACACCAGGGAAAGTTTTACCTAAACACAAGTTGCTCTTATGTGAAAGAGTTCACTTACAAAAATTAAAATATATGGGAAAAAGATTTTAGCACACACTTCTCTTTTCTTGCCTGAGTCCTCTGTATATGGAGTGGGTTGATATATACAAAAAATGTTGAGGATCTTCCAATGACTGCTTATGCTCCCATGACATGGGAGGAGTAACTGACACACTAGGCAAGTTCCATAAGGTTTACATAAAAAGCTTAAATTCTGTAAAAGCAGGTTCAAAGTTACTTAAAAATGTAAAATACCAAAACTTTCTTTTTGTTGGAATTAAAGCTTCTTCTTGAAGAAGTTTTGTTTTTGAAGCTGGGTAATTCATCTAGTTTTTCACTGGTTCACCTATTACAAACATTCTTCTTTTCTTTGGGGTTAATATGACAACATTTATTTTCTTTTACTGTAAGAATGCTCAATTCAAGATTTCCAACTCAGAACGCCAAAAGGATATTTTGCTTGTTGAAAGATATAATTGGTACCATCACATGTTCTGCATTGATTGCCTCCAGGTAAGTCTGCGAGAGCATGCCCACGGACATGTCAGTCTCATTTTTAGTGAACACAATTGTATCTCTTCCAAGTCGCATTGATCCAGATTTAAATCCATTCCCATAAAGCCCAACAGGAACATGACCATTCACAGCAACTTTATCACTGAAGCCAAAGCTAAAATGAGAACAATACATTTATGTAACAAAAAATTCCAGGTGACAAAGGGGTATTATTACTATAAAAAAAATGGTTATATTTAAAAATGTTAAATATTAAAAAGCTGTATTTTTTTTTATATACAATTATTTTTCCTAGATGATGTAAGAGAATGACCTTATGACATTTCTTCTGCCTACCTGTTATTTATTTGCAGTTGATTATTACAATTAAAAATAGCATGTTTACATATGTTCTTTTGCTTCTCCCTCACGGTTTAGAAGCCACACCAATAGAAATGATCTAACACCTACCTGAGCATTTTATGTAGCTTGTCTTGATTCATGCCATTGCCGTTGTCTGTAAAAGTCAGACATAACTGTGCTTTAATAACAGTTTTGTCAATCCACATTTGTTTAGCATTGACGTCGGGGTCGTAGGCATTATCTGAAATGGAGAAAGTATGTGGCACGTTATAATTAAATCTAATAAGTAAAAAAAAGGGTTTTAAATAAATCATGCAATGCAATTCATTTTCTATAGGGTTATTTGTCAGGAGAACATTCACTAAATTTAATGGTTAAATACTCCACAAGTCCAATGTGAATCTCCTGATATGAATTTAGTGGGAGATGTTTTTCTGAACTACAAATAGTATCCTAGATTGTGTCTGTCTAGGTTCCATTTTGTTTTGCTATATTTACCTTATGCCACAATTCTATTACAGTGTTTGCCGTCCCTGTTGTTGACAAGTGCAAGTACATATTGTTAGGTATTAATTTCTTCATTATGAGTTTATTGGCTAAGAATATCATGATTATAAAAGTATATCAGCTTGTTTTTTCCTTGTATCTAACTAGAATGTTGAAGAAGGTTGTCTGTAGAAATGTTTAGGTAAATATTCCTTTACCATCT